>OY992883.1:120396543-120556543 GCA_963921405.1 Cepaea hortensis
TGGGGAAAATAACGAAACTCATTTTCTGTGCTCATTTATGTTTGTACCAAGAGGATCCTAAAGTCTGAGTGGACTGGTATGTGTGAACGCATCTACACACATCAATAAACATTCATATAACCTTAAACATATATGTATATGGTATATATGAGAAAGGAGAGAGAGAGAGAGAGAGAGAGAGAGAGAGAGAGAGAGAGAGAGAGAGAGAGGGAGAGAGGGAGGGAGGGGTGGGGTTGGTATAGTACCTGTGATATGCCAGCCATATGGGATATGCGTAATTAGGTCTAGAAATATGAGGCTTCATTCATTTTGTTCCATATGACATGGGGTCAGTAGGCTTGATTGTTATACCACGTATTGTAGCATCAAATCCCCCCAATGCTTGCGTTATTGGGGTTGTATAAGATCAGACTACCGGTAATACACATGATATGGGTAAGCACAGAGAAGCAAGATTATTATACTGTGTGGTACTGATGCTTAACACTCAGGCTTTCTCTTGCTGTGTGTAAGCGCATTTCCCATAATGGAATTCATGGAACGGTGTATACCAGAGACAGCCAGGATGATGGATAAACTGTGGGTGTGTCAACCCCAGCTTTTCTCGTTGCTGTTCATTGCAAGATATAAAGAAAAGATAGGTGTGGAAGAGAGACAGCATGGATGATGGATCTTGTATACTGGGGGTATAGGACACCCAGCTTCTCTCGTTGCTGTTGATCTCTCGCTAAGTGTAGTAAGCAAGAAATAATTAACGATATTATTATTAAGTAATGCTATTATTATTAATAGGAACACACACATACACACACACACGTGTGTGTGTGTGTGTGTGTGTGTGTGTGTGTGTGTGTGTGCTCATGTGTGCGTGCGTGTGCTTTTTTTCTTTCAAATTTTAATTTTCTCTTAATTGTTATCATTTGTTTCATCTTTTCATTCTGCTCATCCCGTCCTTATGCCTTAATGTAGCAACAAGATGGTCTTCTCCGTGATTAGATGTGTTATGTTATGTATTTACTGATGAAGGCTAGTCGTCGCAAAGTCCTGTATTTTTCGTAATTCTATGCTGTATAGCTGCACTATTTTGTGTAATTTTATACTGATTACATTTCCACAGCTTTACCGCAGTTCCACTAATTTTACTCAAGATGGAGAGAATGGATTGGTCGTGGCTGATATCCCTACTATCACAGCGCCCATTTTTTCCTTTTGTTTGTAATAGTTACATTCTGCGAATCCTTCTTGAGCCTGAGGCATGAAGGTCGCCTGGCTTGGGAAGTCGCCGCAAACTGTGCAGGTTAGGGTCTTCATTTCTTCCCCCGCCAGAAAAAAAAAATCTATCATCTTAACCGAGGATTTGAACCCACGTCTCCCAGATGGGAACCCGTCATTCTAGGCACTCGGCCAGACAATTTTCCTGGGCCGCATAACATACGCGGAATGCGGAAGTTAACATCAGTGAAGAGTATACAAAGTTCACCCAGCGGCGCGGCACTACTCGCACACACGTTGACGTCTGTTGAGCTGGCTCCCAGGCAGCTAGGCAATTGTGAATCCAAGACCTACATGACATGAGACTGACGAGACAAGCCAGCTCACTGCAATTTTTGTAGCTTGTGTACAAGACTGCTGTTTTGTTTTCACTCTGCAGCTCTTATTATTAGTAGAGACTTACAGCGGTTCTGAAACGTTATCAGATACACAACATATAGAATAGTCTCGTTATGTTTAAAGTACATTTCGCTTTTTTATTTTTTTTGTAGGCGGGACCTTTGGTTATAAAATATTCAGTATGTGGTGGGTGTGATTTTATTCATCTTATTGCTGTGTGGGGATGGTGGTCATATCTGTCCTCTGCCTTCTGTTCATCTTGATTATATTGTGTACAGACATACGAGGGTAAATCAATAAGTAAGTCACAAATGGCTGCAGAAAAATAACTAAATATGATAACTACTTGAAACTAGTTTATTTTTATACATACATTGTCCCTTTATTTCTCAACATAATTTCCACCAACATTGATGCACTTATCCCATCGTTATATCAGTCTTCCCAAAGCGGCTGCATAGAACTGCGTGCTTTATTGTCATGATTGATTGATTGATTGATTCAGGAATCGACATCACAGCATTCGGGGCATTCCCATAAGTGCTCCGTCCCCATCCTCAGCAGCCAGCGAAGAGTTCCAACACTAATAGTACCAGTAGCAATCTGATTATATGTCCGTCTCGCCTTTCCTTTGAGCGTTGAGCGTCGGCCAGATCCCTTCGTCACTCCTCGTTGTCTCATTCTTGCCAGACCATGGTAATCCATTTGCTCCTCCGAGGAGTGCACGCGCTCCAACAAGGCCGCAACCACGTCTGCCTTGTCATGTATCAATACTCCACCAAGTTCTGCAGAGCCAGCCAATCTGTCCGCCTGTTCATTTCCCAGCACACCGGCATGCCCTGGAGAAAAGATCCAGGCGATGCTTGTCACCCGTGACCTCCGAAGCGAAGCAAGCCACTCCGCACGAAGCCTGCCCGTCCTCACCCTCGTCAGCATGCTTTCTGAGTCAGTTACAATCACGATATGTGTGTGTGTGTCGTATTCTCCATCCAGCGAAGAGCTGCAGTGACTGCCTCCACTTCCATTCTTAAGCTGAATGTTGTGGTATCATATGCCAGGCTCTCCTGCCCCAAACATCGACCATTAGCTTTGGCTATGAACCCCCAGCCACTTCTCTCACCTCTTTATTGTCATTGACCGGCCATCCCACAGAAATATGTGACTTACTTTACCTGCCATCCCACAGAAATGTGTGACTTACTTTACTGACTCGCCCTCATAACTTTTTCTACCCAGCTATGCACCGCTTTACGGGACAAACATTTGTCAGCATAAACACTGACACCCCACCTTGGCTGGAGACATTTGGCGAATGACGCTGAAGTTGAATGTGAAGTGAAAACGCGTGTGTGTGTGTGAGTGTGTGTGTGTGTGTGTGTGTGTGTGTGTGTGTGTGTGATTGTATATTTGTGTAGGTATATATATATATGTGTATGTATTGCAACTGCCTTCTGAACGAGAAAACATTTAAGTGCAAACTGATCGGTGTGTGGAGAGAACCCTCTGCCGCGGACAGAAGACAAAGTTTAAGCGTGTTAAAGCTCTCAGCAACGGTGACCTTTTAAATTAAGTGCAGGTAGCAGTTAATGAACGTCTGTACTTTACTAATGATTGTGTTAGTCGCTCTCCGTGTCTCTCATGCACCCAGCAGTAGTGGTGGCGTTTCTCCTCCTGCTACTCTTAGTCGCATCTGCTGAGGGTATTGGTGCCATGTCGCGACCATGGTAGCTCCCGTGAACATTAAATTTCAAATTAGAATTCACAATTGACTGTAAATAAATGGTGGATAAAAGTGGTCCGCTTGGTAGAGCCAAAATACAAGATAAGATGTTTACTTAAAGAGAATCGGCATACCTGGCACCGCTTGCCCGTCCATACGATATCCAGTGTTCATGATTGCTGCCTGAGCAGCCATTCAGTCTCTCGGCACATTTGGTTCACTCTAAACCTGGGAGCACGTAATCCATCAATGGGAGATAATGGGTGGGTGTTCTGTTCATTTCCTCTATGGGACTTCGTGTACGTCACAATGAAATCTGTACACCTCACCTCGGCAGCTCCGCTAAACGGAGATCTTCTGCCAATGTAGTTCATGTGCCTCGAGGGACCGCATTCCACGTTGAAGATTAACGACGCTAACTAAAATCAGGTGCTAAGCTCATACTAGCGGAGCAAGCACAGCAAGTGGCTTTTGATACACTGTTTCAGCATCTTTATCATCTTGTCACGCTAGGTAGCGGGCCTGCTAGTATCTTTACTCCCAAGAGTCTTTCTTTCTCTTTTGGTATTTCCGTGCCTTGAAAGCCAACACAGAGTTGTGTACACAGCTGATTGAATTCAACTACCATTTCTGTGTATGCAGCTCCAACAGTCGCATGTCCTCCATCGTGTGATCATGATTAACCCAGCTCTTTGTGTGGCATTTCCTACAGCCCCTTCCGAATCTGATGTGGTGGGTTTCAGCTTCTTCCCATCTGACATCTGTCACAACCGTTGGAGCTGTCACTTGCCATAGTACTGTGAACATTAAACTCTACGCTAGCATCGTCCTATCGTCTACATCGTCGTATCTCATGTCTACTTTTAACCTGTTTATTAGCTTCTCGCGTCCATGTCACCAGGTGATAAAATTAATAAACCAAAACAGAAGCAGTCGAGGTCTCGTACTTCCACAACACTCTCTGTTTTCTTGGAGTCGCAGGCCAAACGGTGCATTTTTGATTTCACAAAAATCAGGCGTTATTTGGCATCTTTCTCCTTTCTGCTTGGCTCTAAATGTTTGCGAATGATAACAGCCTCTTTGGTCAGACCGTACAAATCTTTCAAAGGTGCTTTCTTCTTCAAGAATGTTGTTACCGGTGACAAAGCGGACCTGAGAGACACTGTATGAACCACTGAGTGGAAGTTCAAGACGCTGCACCCTGGCTGAGAGAAAGTCAGCTCTGTTTCGTGATTCTGGATCGGGGTCTTCCCATCCTCGCCATCCATCTCCACCGAGTACAGCGCCCTCCACCCCACACCGTCTTCTATATCTAGCGCCATGTTTGCTTCAGTGGTTTGGCGGTTTGACCTGACAACTCGAAAGTCATACTTAACCCTGTTGTAAGCATCTTCTAGATTCACAGTCTCAACCACGATTTCACGCGCTGAAATCCATCGTTGACAACATAAACCAGAGTCGTGGCGTGGTGTGTTTCCCAGTGTGTAATTTATTTTTATCAGAGCAGTACTTTTGTCAGGTCGCCGAGCAGAAACAGACTGAACCATCTGGCATGAAACTGGATGCAATGGAGTTGATGTTACTGCCTTTTAAACCCTATATATATGTGTGTGTGTGTGTGTGTGTGTGTGCGTGCGTGCGTGCGTGCGTGTGTGTGTGTGTGTGTGTGAGAGAGAGAGAGAGAGAGAGAGAGAGAGAGAGAGAGAGAGAGAGAGAGATCTGTGCCATCTCTATTCCTGTCCACTGCTTGCTGATAATATGTCAGTTATTGATGCCAGCTGGGGGTGCTCCAGTCTGTCTACAACAGTGGTTCTCAACCAAGGGGGAAGGGGGAGGGATTTTTAGGGTTTCCAGGGGGGAGTTAAGTTCACAGATTGGCAGGCTCAAAATGGCTTCGGGCACAATGTCCTGGTTTTCTATTGAGTGTTTTGTTTGATGAAGCACAATTTTCTGGCATTCTGGTGTTGTGTATTAAGTAACAATTCTTTGACGTTTTAACTGTTTGTTTATTGTAATATGATTAATTTGGTGTGTTAAATATTGTGAGTAAAGAAATAATGCACATTTTGAGGCTGACAATTTTGGAAAGGGGGAATTCTTCTTCTTTCGTTCGCTGGAAAGGGGGGAATGACATCGTGCCATATGGTGAAAGGGTGCATGGGCCAGAAAATGTTGAGGACCACTGGTCTATAAGAAGAAGAGGAGGAGGGGATAAAAAGGAGAAGAGAAAGACGGCGAAGACGCAAACGAAGACGACAAAAAGAAAAAAAAAGCTACCCCGGCGAAGGTGAAAGCCAGTAATGTCCCTTGTGCGAGACCTGCTCACTCGGTGAGCCAGTCTCAGAATGTCTCATCACTACACACTTGTCGCGTGTGCTGTGAGCTCATATTAACACTAAACATGTGTTCATCTCTGACAGCAACATGCTCCAGTTTCACAAAAGTGTCTGGTCGTGGAAGGCGTTAGCCTGTGCGTGTCTGGCGCTGGGAGTTCTCTTGGTGATTACTGTGTTTAGCGTCACCAACATGGGCTCTGAGACCTGCTTCCGTCCCGGTGAGAACTCCGAGCTTCACTTTCAGAGTGCTGAGAACTATCAGATGGACAGTCCGCGGGTAGTGGCACCCATCAGAGAATTTTTCAACAACAGTGGAGCTAAGCGTGAGTACATGTCTGCGAAAGCATGCTATTTAACTCTTGAAGAGCAAGAGCTCATTATTCTGGACTCCTTTTTCCAACAGTTAATGATGAGATAACTTGTGTTAAAAGTTTTCTTTTGTGTACTCTGCTTTACCCAAAAAAAATGGAATATCCTTTACGGGACGTTGCAAGCAATCACATAATTATTTGGCTGTTTGTGATTTCTTGGCAAGTTTACGTTCAGTAGTTTGCCATTGCTTTCTGAACGACCTGCACTAAACCATTGTATGAAAACCAACGGAAGGCTGTCGTCTGCCAAATCTCCCGTAGCTTTGTGTCGAAACAGTATGCGGGATTGCGAATTGCTTTCGCAAACACTTCCCACGGCACCGAGATTCATTGTCAGATTGCTTACATATTTTAAATATATCTTTTGTGTACACCCCCCCCCCCCATAAAGAAAATGGCTACGGTCACTGATCAGTGTGGTTACTGCAGAGAAGGAAAGCAATGTAGACTGTCTTCTTTACAGATGCGTATAAAACAATGTTTGCTGTATATCCTTTACAAGATATTGCAGTCAACACCAGCATTTTTCTTTGCTGTTTATTTATTGACAAGTTTACATTCAGTAGTTTGCCATTGTCTTCTGAACTATAGAAGTAAAAGAAAATGAAGATATTAGGAGTAGAAAACACATGATTTCTTGGTGAAACCCCCAAGCCAAGAAGGTAAAACAAATACGGCAACATATATAATTATCATAGGAGGGGGAGAAAGGGTTTGTCAGTGGCAAGAGGGCCGACTTCATTGCACCCTGTTCTATCTCATACGGCTCCTCTCTTTCCACAGGGCAGCTTGTCGAAAGTACCGCATTTATGCGCTGTTCAGCTTGTTTAGTAAGTAAGTGTCCAAGTCTCACAGGCGTATGTTGCAATAGGAAAGATGCATGCTCTTAAAAATCTAATTTATGTAGTTAGATCTGACCCACTCCCACAATTTATTCAGTTATTTTAGTTTCTGAAGAGCAATAGATAAACGTCTTTTAATTTCCTTCATTGTGTCACCATTGTTGGCAATTATTGACCCAAGATATTCGAAATTTTCCACCTCCAATGTTTCCTCATTAACATAGATGTCTTTCTCCACAATTGTTTTTTTTTTTCTTTTCTGTATGCATTATCTTTGTTTTTGCTATGTTTTGATATAAGTTGTGATTTTCACTATTCTTTTGGGTTGATGTTATTAGGTTTTCTATGCCATTCTGTGTTGTGGATAGTAATACTGTATCACCAGCATACCGAATCTCTGGTATTTCATGACCACCAATAATTAGAACATCATATTGTTCCTTAGTTTAGTGCAAAACTCAGTCCTTTACTACTTTAAACAGAGTGTAAGGACTGCGCTCGAGTTTAAGCGAGCGAACAAAACGAAGAAAAGACGAAAAAGTCGATGGATCAACATCACGGCACACGGGTGCAACCCATAAGTGCTCCGTTCTCCTCCTAACTCAAACCTGAGTCTGGAGAAACTCAGCTCAGTGCACGAACTCTGTAGCACCGGCGAGGATCCTGAAATACTTTGGGTAGATTTTAAACTCGAAATTATGCCCGGGCAGCGCCGTTAGGCTACTCTTTTTCGATTTCCAACTGCCAAGGGATTTTTTACGTGCGTAATAATACACAATACATTGCTTCTTGGTTATATCATCTCTGACATTTCTCATTATATTTTCAATCAGAATAATAAAAGCATTCATCATTTATGTGCGACATGCGGATGTAAAACTTAGATATTCAGCAAATCAGACGAAAAGCACATATCCGCCATTGAACCAGGGCCGGATTTAGACTTAATAAGGCCCTATGCTATTTGAAATATGGGGCCCTTTATAAGTCCAGATATTCTATGTCAGTGACAAATATGATTTTCGGATACCTAGAGGGTTAAACTGAAATACAATTAAGAAGTATATTGTCAGAGTCTAAAGTATTGCCAGCAGAGATGCAGGGACATCGTTACGCCCGCCAGGCGAATAGTCCCTAGCGGGGATGCTGTAACATCGTTACGCCCGCCAGGCGAGTATTAGTTACCTGCCTGCGAGGTTGCCGGCTGACGAGACAGCCAGCGGTCAGGCAAGGACAAAGCAGGACGCACGCAGGCCTCGTGAAGCCACTTCAGGTGGGCAGGCGCGTTGCGAGAAATAGCCAGACAGCTCTGGGACTCGGACTCGACTGGACGTATGATGGGAGAAAGGCTTGTGTAGTTCTGTGGCCCGAAAGTCGAGTGCTTGTACATCTTGTGAGACTGATTGTAAGCTGTGGGTTGCTTGTAAGTGTATTGTGATAACGTATGTATTGTGATGATCATCTCTAGATCGTGATCTGTAAATAAATCCATCGAAACTTCGTGTCGTTGAGTCTCAAGTCAAATCACGTTGTATTTGTACTGTCTCACATGTGTTAGGTTAACGAGCCAGGTTTAAGACCCTGACATGTGTGGACGTGGTGGCATTCGTCCGGCTTTAAAATGAACGTGGTTTAAGTAATTAACATTTAAAACCTAGATTTGTGAACTGAGAAATTTTTGTCCAACTTTAGAGTGCATTTAAATGTGATTGTGAAGGCTCATTTTGATATATATTATTACATTGTCTAAACATGGAGACTAAATGTGAACGTACAGTGCATACATATTGTTTGATCTTGTAAACGTGTAAAACATTTGTGATTGTGGAACTTGTCACCGTTTTGACCTTGTCGACATTGTGAAGTTGTCGCCATTGTGACCTTGTCGCCATCTTGTAAACTTGATGTCTATGTCCTTACTGAATGTCATCTTGATGTAAGTGATGTGTCATCAATGTTGTAGAGTGTTGAGATATAGTTAGATTGTCTTTGTAAAGTGAGTGGTGTAAAGCAGAAAGTTTCGGAAAGAAAGTGACTTGTGAATTGAAAAAAAAATTGTTGACGGACAACATTACGACCTACAATTACACTCAACGCCATACAAACCTAATCAAAACTTAGTGACAAACATACACACCACATCAAACAGACGTTAATTTATTTCCTCCAAAAACAAGGCAGGTTTTTCTGTGCCATCTGAAACCCTTGCCCGTAGAGGTCATTTGTATTTTGAAGTAGCGACCCTACAGTTCCTAGACTGAATTTCAACCGTTCTTCACCGCATCCAGGACACTTGAGTATATTTTTTCTTTCTATATACTTTCGGATGCAAATTTAGGCACATATTGTAAATAGAACACAATTGTAAATTGTTCACTTTACTAACAACGTGTAACAAATTGTGTGTCTGATATTTCATTTGCATTTTCCATTATGTCTTCATTAAATGATTTCATCGATATGGGTTTAAAATTAAAGTTAACAGGTGACGAGTTGACAAAGTGGAGTGAAACTAAATACTCTGAACACCTGCGTGAGAAAGCCAATGAACGCGATGAAAGAGCAGCGGAAAGAGCATTAAAGCAGGCAGAGACTGACGCAGCCTTAAAGCAAGCAGAGATAGCAGCTCAAAGTAAGCGAGAAGAACTGGAAGTACAGCTAAAGATTAAACAACTTGATACTGAGACTGCCATAAACAAGGAGTCTAAGAAATCTGAGAGACTGGAGAAAGAAAACCAGTACAAGAAATACCAAGGTATCGTAAGAAATTATACCTCGGGTGACTGCATTGCAGCCTTCACCCAAAATTTTGAGACTTTAATGGACCATTACCAGGTGCCATTGTCTGAATGGAATATAATTTATATGAGAAGTTTATCAGGGGAGCCTCTGAAAGTCATAGAGACTATCCCCAAAGACCTCAAAAAAGATTACCATTATCTAAAATCAAAGATTATGGCACATTTTATGTTAGATGAGGCAGGTTACAGAGAACAATTCAGCAAGTTGAGCCCCAAACCGACTCAAACGTTCTCTGACTACCTCTGCTTAGTCCGAGATATATTTTCCAAATGGACTTCAGCAGCTAAAATTGATAAGAACTATCAAAAGTTAGAAGACCTTATCATCAGAGATAAAGTCATTTCATCCATTCCATCAGCATTTTCAAAGTTTTTGCAAGAGAATGAATGTACGAGTGTAGAGCAGATTGAGAGGCGTGGATCGGCTTATTACACAGCCAACAAACATTGTTTTGCCAGTGAAGCTACTGAAACCAATTTTGTAGCATCGGCTACCTATGACAAACCCTATAGTAGGCAAAAACCTTATAAGCCTACATCTGAGAAGTACAACCATTGTAAATATTGTAAAATTTCACATCATCAAGGTGAGATGTGCGACAAAAAACCCGCATATCTTACATATTTACAGAACATCGTAAACAGACAAGATAAGGAGCGTAAATCCTTTAGAAATTTGTGTAAATGTTTTCTCTGTAAGGCGTATGGACATTATCGCCATGATTGTAAAGGCAGGCAAATGACCAAGAAAGCCAATGCCGCCTTATTTGATAGTTCATCATCAGATGAAGAACAATCAGAGAAACACCCTGTGAACTCAGCACAGGCTTTTGATATGTTTAACGCAAATAAATGTACTGTTTGTAATACCTTTTATGAAGATGGTATTTTAACATGCGGCCACTCCATCCCTATTGCCAATGAAGAAGCTAATTTGGTAGTAGATTCCAAAGGCAGTATAAACATCCATCAAGGATATGTAAATGGCAAGCCTGCTACAGTCTTTCGGGACACGGGAAGTTCACTGAATGGACTGAAGAGAACGTTCATAATGCCTACAGACTATACAGGCAGGCACGTAACATGCAGAACATTCTCTGGCAATATTGAAAAGTACCCACTAGCATGGGCATATATTCAAACACCTTTCCTCACTGGGAAAGTAAAATGCGCAGCATTAACAAACCCGGTGTGTGATATTATAATTGGAAATTTACCAGAGGTGAATGATATGCCTCATGACAACATCTCTTTGCATTAATGAGATCACAACATCACCATCAAATGTCATCATTGATCATGTTGTACCACCTAATGAATGTATGGTAGCTAACGTAGCACTAGGATCTCATGACATCAGTGATAACACTGTTTCATCACCATCTGATATCATTGAATGTGTGAACGCAGTAACCAGATCTACTGCTAGAATGCAAGATGAAATTAATCAAACTGAGGCTATAGAAATGCTTAGCCCAGTATTACTACCTCCTAAAACCATGAAGGAGACTTTTGTAACAGCCCAAAAGGCTGATCTTTCATTGTCAAAATATTTTAATCTGATCGGCCAAAAGCCAAAGTTAACCAAAAATGCAAGATGGCATTTTGCTTTGAAAAATTGTATCCTCACCAGGTATTATACCAGAGGTGACACCACAACAGAGCAAACTGTTTTGCCAATTGAGTATCGTAAGTAAGCCTTACATCTTGCCCATGATATACCTCTTGCAGGGCATATGGCATACGCTAAGACCAGATCAAGATTATTATTACAGTTTTATTGGCCCAAATTCTGCAATGACATTAAGCAATATTGCAGGAGTTGTGACATCTGCCAAAAACTTGTAAAAAAAGGAAAAAACCCACAGGCAAAGTTACAAATTACTGACTTAGCCAGTCGACCTTTTGAGAAAATATCTGTCGACATAGTGGGCCCTCTTAATCAGATAACAACCAGAGGGAATAAATATATATTAACTGTTATTGATCAATGTAGCCGCTGGCCTGAAGCGATTCCGCTAAAGAACATAACTGCCAATGACATAATGGAATTTTTCTTCCATATATTTTCACGGATAGGATTTCCAGACACTATCCAATCAGATAGGGGAACTCAGTTCATCGCCGCATCTACTCAAGCTTTCACCAAAATGTTAGGAGTGAAGCAATGTTTCAATTCCCCGTACCATCCTCACTCGAGTGGAATTATAGAAAAATTTAACGGTGATTTAAAGCATATGCTTGCTAAAGTCACGCAAGAGCACCCCAATAACTGGGACGTATATTTACCTGCTATTCTCTTTGCTTATCGCGAGGTGCCACATGCTAGTACAGGTTTCTCTCCTTTTGAACTTATCTATGGTGCCAAACCACGTGGCCCATTAAGCATCTATCATCAAATGTTAACTGAATCCACTCCTTTACTCAAACCCATATCATCATACGTATACGTTACATCATTGCGTGAAAGAATCATCAAATCTTGTATAATTGCAAAGGATGCACTAAAATTATCTGGTGCTACATATAGATAATATGCTGACAAAGGTAACAGGACAATAACGGTGACACCTGGACAGGACGTTCTTCTTCTTCTACCTAGTGACAGACACTTATTGACTGATTCTTGGCAAGGACCATTTAAAGTGACGAGACAGATTTCACCTGTAGACTATGAGATCCAAATAAAAGACAAACACAAAATATTCCACGTCAATATGCTAAGACCATATTACAACAGAGACAACGAACAAGACGATACAACAGCATGTACAGTGATAATAGACCATGAAGATGACGAGGCTAGTGACGAAATTCCAACACCTGCATTAGACACGACGAACTGCTTGAAGGAAATTAAGATCAACCCAAAGTTAACTCAACCAGAAACAGACCGTTGCAAACAGCTCATACAACAGTACAACACCATTTTCTCCAACAACCCAGGACAAACAGAGTTAGTACAACATCACATCACACTCACGTCAAATACACCCATAAAATGCAGACCATACACCATTCCATTGCATTACAAAGAACACTTACATCAAGAGATCATCAGCTTAGGGAAAAACAACATCATTAGACGATCCCAATCAAATTTCTCATCTCCAATGGTCATAGTACGCAAAAAGGACAACACAATAAGACTCTGTGTCGACTATAGGAAATTAAATAAGATAACTCTTTTAGATTTAGAGCCAATGGCAAACTCTGAAGATCTATTGACAGAACTGACAGACGCTAGGTTCTTTACGAAGGTAGACATGACGAAAGGTTACTGGCAAATAGCAGTAGACGAACAGAGCAGACATCTGACAGCTTTTGCCACACCTTGGGGACTGTACGAATGGTGCAAACTTCCATTTGGGCTTGTCAATGCCCCAGCAACATTCGTACGTATGACACGACTTCTACTAGTAGACATACCGAATATTATCTGTTACATAGACGACATTTGTGTTCACACAAAGACGATGACAGACCACATAAAGACATTAGAACAGACATTTGAACGCATTAGACAGCACGGACTGACGGTAAAGCCTGCAAAAGTTGACATAGCCTATCAGGAAATATCCTTCTTGGGGTACAAAATATCTAATGGTTTTGTCACGACAGACGATAACATTGTGTCCAAGATACTAAAACTCTCACTTCCGACTACGAAAAAGCAAGTCAGAAGTTTGTTGGGACTTATAAATTATTATAGGCAGTTCATACCAGATTTTGCTGAACTGACCGAAGTATTTACTAACTTACTAACAAAAGATCAACCCGAGAAAATTGTAAGCAATGAATGCCTAAAATTTGCATTCCATAAAGTATTATCTTATTTCTCTGAGAATAGTTTAAAGAATCCCATTCTCAAATTGCCAAATTTTCTTATTTCTTTCAGATTACGCACAGACGCGAGCTCCGTAGCGATTGGAGCAGTTCTGTTACAGGAACATGATAACATCTTACATCCTGTATATTACTTCTCGAGAAAATTAAAACCTAGAGAACGCTCTTGGTCGACACCGCAGTTGGAAGCCCTTGCTCTGGTTGAGGGTATAACCAAATTTTCCAGGTTCCTTCTGGGACGTCATTTTATTGTGGAGTCTGACAGTAGTCCATTGAGATTTATCAATTCAGGTGTCCCTTCCAACCAAATGATAGCTCGCTGGTCTCTTAAACTTCAAGATTACAACTTTGAAGTTCGACACATCGCAGGCAGAACCAACACGATTGCCGATCTTTTGTCCCGTTGTCCGACCGACCCAGTAAGCACCAATGTCTGAGTGCAGTGTGTAAAATACACTCAGACCAACACAGCCATGCATCAGTGAAGGTTTTTTTTCACGAAAGCTGTGTATGTCTATATGATGTGATAGGGTTTATTCCCAATATATATAGTTTTCTTATTTTATTATTAATGTAGTGATTGTCGTGAATAATTGTGTAGTGTGTGGTAGAAAGAGAACTTTATTAATTGTATATATTACGAAACAAGAACAGTGCCACATTCGCTCTGAACTTACCGCAAGCAAACTATCCAATTTACCCATGGTATCTGCATTTGGAACATATCCAGTGATATTTTAACTCCGTGTGTGAAAGTGTGACCTGAACATTGACATCTACACCACTTCAGTCAAGCGAAATCCAGAAGTTTTTCCAGTGAAACAACCAACACATGAACGATCAGAACTTTGCACATTCCGTTTTACTACATCAGACCGGAACAAGTGTGTTCTACAAATTTTCAACATCAGCTGTTTCGTGTGTACTTCCGGATGATTTAGAAATTTAGTTTAAAAGTAGCAGACGACAAACAAAAGCTTAAAAAGTTATAACACTTCTAAACTATTTACGATTCAATAATTTCGAATACACAAATTGTGAATTAAGATTTTTCATTTAGTGTAATCTTAGAATCATATCTTGATTAATTTATTCATACTACCGACTTTTTTTTCGCTAGTATGGAGAAACATCAAGCTATGACGCTGAGAAATAGAAGAATTATTGTAAGATATTATATTTCTTAATTTTTGAAGTTATGTCCCTTTCATTTAATTGTTATTACATTATTACACCAAGGGCGTTAATTGAAATGTATACGATGATGTGTTGTATATAAATAACCATGTTGTTGCCAGATTGTTAACACACCAAGAAGCCATCTACTGGGCATGGTAGAGTGTTACCGACATTGCAGACCGACACAAGAACTCCTGGCCAAATGAGGTCAGAGTTTGAGCGTTGAATGCGACTTATATAAAGCCGTATTACGGTCTTGCCAGATGTTTTTTGTCTCAAAAAGCATATTATTACTTTTTTTGAAAGGCTGCGAGGTAGATGCTTGGGAAGCTGTTCCTACCGATCTGACTGGGTCAATAATGCAATTAAGGTAATCAGCCATCGAGAGGATGAAGCTTGACGAGTGTTAAAGGTTGAACACCACATGTCTTTAGATACAATGTCCATTTCTTATGTGTTTCTATGCCAAGATATGTGTTTTTGTATTTCTACACCAAAATAATTGTATATAACAGAAAGGTTGACTCTGACAGGTTAAAAATATTAACCCAGTATTGTATATAGAGTGTACATGAAAGATAACATCTTTCATGAAGAAGCCCCGGGGGGAGCATGTCAGAGTCTAAAGTATTGCCAGCAGAGATGCAGTGACATCGTTACGTCAGGCGAGTATTAGTTACCTGACTGCGAGGTTGCCGGCTGACGAGACAGCCAGCGGTCAGGCAAGGACAAAGCAGGACGCACGCAGGCCTCGTGAAGCCACTTCAGGTGGGCAGGCGCGTTGCGAGAAATAGCCAGACAGCTCTGGGACTCGGACTCGACTGGACGTATGATGGGAGAAAGGCTTGTGTAGTTCTATGGCCCGAAAGTCGAGTGCTTGTACATCTTGTGAGACTGATTGTAAGCTGTGGGTTGCTTGTAAGTGTATTGTGATAACTTATGTATTGTGATGATCATCTCTAGATCGTGATCTGTAAATAAATCCATCGAAACTTCGTGTCGTTGAGTCTCAAGTCAAATCACGTTGTATTTGTACTGTCTCACATGTGTTAGGTTAACGAGCCAGGTTTAAGACCCTGACATATATTGATAGTGAAATAATAAATCTTTAACTTAAAATCATTTTTATTCATAACAAACTTAAAAATGCAAGCTCTGGTAAAAAGAAACAAAAGTTCTTTTAAAAGGCACAATTTACAAAGGCTTATTATCTAATCTCTTGAAACATGTTATAAGAATTAAGGAATTATATTAAACTAAAATATTTTCTTTCTTGCCTTTGCCAGAGCAAAGTCACTGATGACATCATCAAATGATAAACTGCGTAGTTTGTCGCTTTCTATGCACATGAGACTGAGGGAACATAATTTATCTTGAGTCATTGTTCTAAATTCATTTTTTATCCTCTTCAGCTGAGAAAAAAATCTTTCTCCAGAGCAATTTGCAACCATCATAATAAGAAACAATCTCCAATCTCAAAATTGCTTCTACATTAGGGAATGCTGATTGGACACGATCGTTAAATATTACCCTATACAGATCCGGATGTGTCAGACTATCTTGTTCCGCTGAACTATGGGCTTGACTATGTCTAACATATTGATGAAAATGCTTGACTTCTCCTACAAGATTCATGTCCACATCTTCAGGATATGTTTGGCATAAAGCACTAACTCCTTCATGAATATCTTCTTCTGTAGCTTCTAGTTTTGTTAAGAATGAAAACTTTTTTGCAGCATCATTGTATACTGAGGCCCTCTGTGCCAGACTTGACTCTAATGCATCCATCACAGGTATAATTGTTTTGATTCTGAACTTGTCCCTTGGCTCAAGGTTCTCTAAAGCATCATCTTCATCATCATTGATATGTGTCACGGGAAACTGTTAGTTTAGTGATTCCTTGATAACTTACATATAACATTGCAATATATGAGGATGGAAAATTATGGACTATGGGTCAGAATAACAATCCAGCCGTCAGTTTTGAGCGAGGACAAAGTATGGGTTATTGACCGAAGGATAAAGAGGAAAAATACAGTGTGACAAAGGGTCAGTGACTGCCGATCTTATCGGCCAACAAGACGGAGACACGAATACATCGGAACGGAGAAAACACACGAAGCCGGTGTAATCTCTTTGATGTGCGACGAGTGATGAACGAAGGAACCAGCGGAGGAACGGAATAGCCCGGGCACTTGACGAATACGTGATTTCACAGCTTTTTGATGTGAAGGATACGGCAAAATACGATTGTTGATAAATGAACATCAAACAATAGCGGAGAATGGGAGGCCCAATATAAATAGTAGAAACTGGGTTTTCTGTTTTAGTGTGTGCTACCAAACTGGAGGGCAACTTGGATTTATGTATCCTGAAATAGTAAAGAAATCATCCCTTGCAACGGGATAGAAGTACTTATGTGCTGATAGATTTCAATTCTTGGATTAACATAAATTCTATATATAAGGTAACCTAACCTTGGCGTAATAGTTTAGCATAGGGAATTAGGTGTTTGTGCTTAGGTTTACCATTTCTTTCTATTAGCGAATAGTTTAGACTTTAGTGAATTCTGCTGTCTTATGTCTGAGTATCTTTCTGAAGCTTTTCATTACGGCTGGAGAAGGCACTCACATAAGAAGTAGTATAAAGCAGACTCATATCAACTGATATATATATATATATATATATATATATATATATATATATATATATATATATATATATATATACATATATATATATATATCCCACAGGTTCCAATACACCTCCTGACCTATCAGAGAAAGCTTTGTTGATAAACCAGGAAAAGGACTTTCAATTTATAAAGGCACTTCACTTGTGCAGATAAAGTTTAGAAAACCATGGAAAGAACTGTCATTGTAAAAAGGCAGGATGATCTAGAACTGAATATGGACACGGTAGTTTTAATTAATAAATATTTTATTAATTGTTGAAGTAAACTGTTGTCGGAGTATGTTATGAAGGATTGAGAGAGAGAGAGAGAGAGAGAGAGAGAGAGAGAGAGAGAGAGAGAGAGAGAGTATGGAAGACAGAAAGGAGGAGTGTAGACAAAAGTCATACAATAGTTCCAATAATCAATCAATCAATCATGTGCCATGCCGGAAAGCGTGGGCGGTCATGACTCGCCATTTCACTCGATCACCAGTGTCGTGGATCAGCTCAGTGTTCCTGTCTCGTCCATGCCATGTGGCCAATAATAGAAGGATATTGAAGATGTGCTTGTCGAGTCCACTTTCCTCCAGGGACGACAAGCGACAATATGCCTTCTTCTATATCTTCTTTTCTTGTAATCAACATCAGGCAATTTTTTCTTTGCTTCTTCTTCAAAATGATCGAAAAGATCCCTGGAACCTTTAACAAAATCCGAAAGTGAAGCATACAATTTCCTACATACATCTAGACTAATTTAGGGGTCTTGCAGTGATTGACTAGTCTTGTGAAATTCATCTAGCAAGTAACTCCACAAACATAACAATACCATAAATTCAAACTCCTCTATTTTATTCAAAATGTTTATGGCTTGATTTCTTGTTTCGCCTTTCTCTGTAGTATCAATATGCAGCTGATGCAATGCAGAAATTATTCCATCATAACTATCAAGTATTGCACTTGTGGCCATTGAATGTGCTTCCCATCTAGTCTTTGACAAAGACTTTGGAACTTTTGAATCATCTTTGAAGAATGACAACAGTACTGCCCATCTATGTGTAGATGATGAAAAGAAATTATATATTTCTTGAACAATTCCAAAAAAGTTTACTGCCTCTAAACAACAGTCTACTGCTGCTCTACCAAAAAGATTCAGGGAATGACCAGCACATGGAATATACATAGCATACTTGTTAATCTTCAGTATTATTTCTTGCATACCCTTGTATTTGCCAGACATATTTGCAGCATTATCATATGACTGGCCTCGACAATTACTAAAATCTATTTTGCACTAATTTGTAAGGTAGTTGTGCACCATCTTAGCCATACTTTCCCCTGTGTGGCTACCCATCTCTAGGAAAGTTAGAAAACGTTCAATAGGGAGCCCATCATCTGGTGAAACATACCTCACAATAACAGTGAGCTGATCAATATGGGACCGGTCTGGAGTGGAATCTACAGATAAACTGAAGTACCCTGCAGTTCTTAAATCATCCAAGATTGAGCCTCTTACTTTATGTGCCATAATTTGGATAAATTCATCACATATTGTTTTAGAAAGATAAGATGTGACACCTGATGCTTTATTCTTAAATTTTTGTATATGGCTTGCTAGAAAAGGATCAAATTTTGCTATAAGTTCGAGTAATGCAAGGAAATTGCCATTGTGAGGAGAACCAAATGTTTCCTTATCTCCGCTGAAAGGTAAACCACGCTCTGCCATAGTAATTATGGCTGCCACAACTCGTTCAAGAACATTTTTCCAGTACTGCCGTTTATTATTTATCTGTTCTGCTAGCTGGCAGTCAATTGTTGAGCCACGTTTTCTTGTAAGATATGTTACCGAGGCTGTTCTATGGTCTGCACGGTTTTCATGACTTTGAACTAAATAGGTGTTGCGCCAATCACAAAATCCATCGGATGATAATGGTGTAGAAGAATTTGAAAAGAGTTTACACACGAAACAGTATACACGACCAGTTGCTGGCGAATATACTAACCATTCTCTGTAATATTTTTCACCATTAGCCCGTTTGGGATAGAACAAGCTTTTCGAGCAATATCTGTCTTGGTTTGCAAAAAGCTTCTTTGATTTTTCAAATGAACCATTTGAGTGCTGACATTCTGACGGACCTTTTTCTACCCAGTATAAAATCTCATCTTTACTTAAATCACCCCATACCCCAACATCTGTTTGTGTTTTGATGCTGAATCTTCTGTGCGTGTACTACTCTCTGGTTTATTAATCTTAATATTTGTTGCTTCATTCGTTGAATTAGATTCTATACAACTAGATGTACCAGGCTCTGTATCAGGAATAAGGTGAATATCCTGTGACTGACTCACTGTGGTAGAGGCTTTTGGTTCATCAGGCCCCTTATCTATCTTTGTTAAGAAACTATCTAATGTTGTTATCTTGCTAAGCTCTTCTTCAGCTCTCTGCTTCTTTTTCCTCTTTTGAGCTCCACTTTTATAACTTCTGGTTGACATCTTGCAAACTGTGGGCAGACAAATCAACAATGGTTCCGCCACGTCACATGAATAAATATTATTAAATCAACAACACAAATTATCTGTAGAAATTATTTGATATTTTGTATATTATGATTCTACATCTCCAGTGTTTCAATAAAAACAGACACTAGTGTGATATTATATGCTGGAATGCCGCCATTGTAAATTTTTCCGATTGTAAAGATGTAACCAGGTGGTCTCACAAAATATTTCTTTTTCCACACCTCTGCATAACGAATCTTGCTAGAACCTCTATAGTTGTGTGCAAAAATGGACACAACATTCATAAATGCACAATAAAGTATAATTCTCTTGATAAGACATTTATCAATACAAATAAAACTGTGAACCAGTCAATTAAATTTCAGCAATGGACGATGGACAAGTTTGAAAACTGACTTGACTTTCATAAATTTTAAGTCATGTAGCAAGATGAACAATAAATACAATAAATATAAAGCAACAAAATAAATATGTAATAGAATTTAAACGTATATTGATATTTTGTTTAACTTGATGATTATAAATCTTCTTGTTTATTAAAAAAAGCAGACACCAATCCAATATGCTGCGATTCCGACATTATGAATTTAATAAGAGTACACACCACGACCGTGCTCACAAAATTTTTTTATTCTATGTCTTCTGCTGCCTGCATAACGAATATTGTTGAAACTCAACATTTATATGTAAAATTGGATGCGCAGTGCGCAGTTCAAAAATGCATGTTAAATTAGCTTACCTTTGACAATAAACAAGCCAAACTATAAACTTCCTTACCTTTGTCAAACAGTAGAAAATATTATTCAAACAATTCACTTGCAATAGCTTTCAAGCATGCAGGACTGAAGAATAACCTTTTGACCCCTCGTTAAAGTTGTCATTCGCGATTTTCATAAAAACAGTTTCGTATTTATCCAATAGGAAACACGACATGGTTATTTTCGTATACTGCACTTCGTCCTCCGTTAGCAACGAAATCGCTAATAATACTGCAGTATATTTAAGTATACATATATGACAATTGCTCACTCGGACAATATTTTTTGGGGCCCCTACTTTCTTGGGGGCCCTAAGCTATAGCTTGTTTAGCTTATACGTAAATCCTGCAATGCATTGAATGTAGATGTTACAGAAAAGTGTTAAACATTCATTGGACAGAAAAGATTAGAAACTAATATATCCAACAAGAACTCAGTATTGTAGAAGACTGACTATTAAGACAAGGAAAAGGTAGGAAAAATGAAAAGTTTGGACAAATTCATTTATTTGGTTGTTTCAAGATTTGAGGTTTGAAGATCGGGCACAACCCACTACTGGCAACGCTGGACGTATTCCAGTACGAGCCTTGGGCCTATCCACGATTGAAGCACTAGACTTGGGTTTCGCTCTCGCTTGAGCTTGTCAGAGGTGCATATCCCTGACTGGACCCGGGATTTAACTCTGGATCACTGGCGTGTGAGGCGGGTGTGTAACCACTGGGCCTAGCGGCTCACGCCAGACGGGACCAAATTATCATACTAAAATATCACAACGTCACCTATTGTAGGCTATAGCTCAAAGTTTGCCCGGATCGCCGCGACTGACATCCGTTAATCGATGTGGCCCCGAATGATTAGGTCTTCTCGACTGCAAAGGCACACCAGGCAGTCTAAAGTCCAGCGAGCAATGACCACATTGATTTATTTGGTTGTTTCGGGATTTGAGGTTTGAAGATTGAGTGTAACCCTCTACTGACAACGCTGTTCGTACTCCGGTACGAACTGTGGGCCGAGGACAAGGCTCAAGGTCCGTAACCGAATACAATAAGCGTTGCCTGTAGTAAGTAGGTTGTGCTCAATTGTCAAGAAGTTTGAAAACACTAAAAACTAGTAAAGATATTTATGGAGCGATGGGTATCGCTAATGTGGAGAAGAGACCACAATGTAGATGGATTCAGGATGTGATAATTTACACATAGCAGCAAGAGAAGCAGGGCACTTGGCCTATGATGGAGAGACATTTCGAAGGGAAGCAAAGAATAGCAACACTGTAGCCTACCACGCATGTCGTAAGAGGCGACTAAGGAGGCGTGATGGTTCCGTCGCCCTGCTACTGAGTGAGTGCGTGGCGCGACACTGTGAGTTTCGTGTGAAGTGCTTTTGAATCTGCCCGAGGTTTTTTGGAACGTGACTGCATGTTCGGAGCGATGGCAGATGGCTATGTCCCAGAGTTGACCGGTTTTTGCCTTATGCAGAAATGCGTGGCTGCTGGGCTTCTGGTTGACTGCCACTCCATCGACGATGAACTGTATTTCGTGGACTGTGTGGGTGAACATCTAGGAAACATCCAGATGGGAAAATGACTGCCGATTCCATCAGAAATGAACTGGGTGTTTTGTGGGGGACTATTGTGTTGACATTCTGGCGGCGGCATTATGCACAGTGTATCTGTGCGGGCTGTTGTTTGTGACTCCTGTCTTTTCCACTTTTCACATTGGGCAGATGGGAGCATTTTGTGTGATATTCACTGGCACAGGAACGGAGCATAATGGGGACGACCCGTTGCTGTGAAGTTGGAACTGCGACTAACTAACTTCGATAGACTGTTGTGGGAAGGGTGTTCTGCATAAGACAGGCAACTAAACGAATAAATCTCAAAGGTCAATAGGTCAGTATTCGGCGGGGGGGGGGGGGGGGCATTATTTTAAGTGTTCATGGTGGGATGACTTCCACTGAACGTTGTGTTTTGCCTTGTCCTGGAAGTACATTTTAATTAACATAATTATTACCTCTTTTAACGTCAGTATAGTTGTGCATTGCGACATGATAACCACTCCTTTATCTTGAACACTACATTAAAGTTAAGAGACGATATTCCCTCTCGGATGTTCCTCCACCTTGTAGAGGTGGAGGTATTTGCAAGAGCTATGCCGACAGCAGTACGGCTACCGGTAGGGTCCCCCATGTCGGACAGGTCATGGGATAGGAAGCAAGTCGTATGTTGTAAGTACAGTCTAAGGTTGGGGATAGCAAACTCGAATTAAAATACTTGTCATAGTCGGGTGTACAGAGCCACATGCTTGACGAAACAATGCAACGCCGCTCACCAAACGACTGACCTGCACCTTGCTGTCTTGACAAACGATAATTTGTAAAATGGAGTTATACCTCACCTTAGCATAAAGCTTGGGCTGAGTTTAAAGACAATGTGTTGCACATACAGCATGATCCCTCTCTCTGCCTGTTTAGTTTACCCCAGGGAAAAGATAACACCAATACGTCTGGAACGAGACAAGCTGCAGAAGCTGCCGGATCAGTAAAACAACACTCTAATTGTTCGACTGTCGGAGCTTCGATCCTAGACCAGTTTACGACCAAGGTTTAGGGTCTGGTCTGCCCTGCCACGACATTTAGTCTTTAGGCTGCATTTCCTCCCGCTCGAGTAGGCTTGTATCCTCCCAATTGCACCCACCTCCCCTCACGAAGCCGTTGACACAATGTGGGGTGTCGGGTTTGGTGAGCGCCGCCCAATATTCAGCGCTAACAGAAATTAGGTCAGGGTTCAATCCCCAACGGCTAATGGGTTAGTTCAGCCATGTCGACCCAGCCTCATGAAATGGACCCTGAACCTTTACAAGAATGTTCCGAGAATTCTCTGGGAAGCTACGGCGGCGAAAAAGAAAAATTGGCCACCCTACTCACTATGCCCTTACACACCTTAAGGCGCATACTGTTACTACACGGCCAATAGGCACTCACTATGCCCTTATACATCTTAAGGCGCAAACGGTTACTACACGGCCAATAGGCACTCACTATGCCTTTACACACTTTAAGGCGCATACGGTTACTACACGACCAATAGGCACTCACTATGCCTTTACACACTTTAAGGCGCATACGGTTACTACACGGCCAATAGGCACTCATTATGCCTTTACACACTTTAAGGCGCATACGGTTACTACACGGCCAATAGGCACTCACTATGCCCTTATACATCTTAAGGCGCAAACGGTTACTACACGGCCAATAGGCACTCACTATGCCTTTACACACTTTAAGGCGCATACGGTTACTACACGGCCAATAGGCACTCACTATGCCATTACACATCTTAAGGCGCAAACGGTTACTACACGGCCAATAGGCACTCACTATGCCTTTATACACTTTAAGGCGCATACGGTTACTACACGGCCAATAGGTACTCATTATGCCTTTACACACTTTAAGGCGCATACGGTTACTACACGGCCAATAGGCACTCATTATGCCTTTACACACTTTAAGGCGCATACGGTTACTACACGGCCAATAGGCACTCACTATGCCCTTACACACCTTAAGGCGCATAC
Source organism: Cepaea hortensis (assembly GCA_963921405.1). NCBI lineage: Eukaryota > Metazoa > Mollusca > Gastropoda > Stylommatophora > Helicidae > Cepaea > Cepaea hortensis. The sequence goes on from OY992883.1 coordinate 120,420,776, forward strand.
TGTTACTACACGGCCAATAGGCACTCACTATGCCCTTATACATCTTAAGGCGCAAACGGTTACTACACGGCCAATAGGCACTCACTATGCCTTTACACACCTTAAGGCGCAAACGGTTACTACACGGCCAATAGGCAATCACTATGCCTTTACACACTTTAAGGCGCATACGGTTACTACACGGCCAATAGGCACTCACTATGCCATTACACATCTTAAGGCGCATACTGTTACTACACGGCCAATAGGCACTCACTATGCCCTTATCTTAAGGCGCAAACGGTTACTACACGGCCAATAGGCACTCACTATGCCTTTACACACTTTAAGGCGCATACGGTTACTACACGGCCAATAGGCACTCACTATGCCTTTATACACTTTAAGGCGCATACGGTTACTACACGGCTAATAGGCACTCATTATGCCTTTACACACTTTAAGGCGCATACGGTTACTACACGGCCAATAGGCACTCACTATGCCTTTATACACTTTAAGGCGCATACGGTTACTACACGGCCAATAGGCACTCATTATGCCTTTACACACTTTAAGGCGCATACGGTTACTACACGGCCAATAGACACTCATTATGCCTTTACACACTTTAAGGCGCATACGGTTACTACACGGCCAATAGGCACTCACTATGCCTTTATACACTTTAAGGCGCATACGGTTACTACACGGCCAATAGGCACTCATTATGCCTTTACACACTTTAAGGCGCATACGGTTACTACACGGCCAATAGGCACTCACTATGCCTTTACACACTTTAAGGCGCATACGGTTACTACACGGCTAATAGGCACTCACTATGCCATTACACATCTTAAGGCGCAAACGGTTACTACACGGCCAATAGGCACTCACTATGCCATTACACATCTTAAGGTGCATACTGTTACTACACGGCCATAAGGCACTCACTATGCCTTTACACACCTTAAGGCGCATACGGTTACTACACGGCCAATAGGCACTCACTATGCCTTTACACACTTTAAGGCGCATACGGTTACTACACGGCCAATAGGCACTCACTATGCCTTTATACACTTTAAGGCGCATACGGTTACTACACGGCCAATAGGCACTCATTATGCCTTTACACACTTTAAGGCGCATACGGTTACTACACGGCCAATAGGCACTCACTATGCCTTTATACACTTTAAGGCGCATACGGTTACTACACGGCCAATAGGCACTCATTATGCCTTTACACACTTTAAGGCGCATACGGTTACTACACGGCCAATAGACACTCATTATGCCTTTACACACTTTAAGGCGCATACGGTTACTACACGGCCAATAGGCACTCACTATGCCTTTATACACTTTAAGGCGCATACGGTTACTACACGGCCAATAGGCACTCATTATGCCTTTACACACTTTAAGGCGCATACGGTTACTACACGGCCAATAGGCACTCACTATGCCTTTACACACTTTAAGGCGCATACGGTTACTACACGGCCAATAGGCACTCACTATGCCTTTACACACTTTAAGGCGCATACGGTTACTACACGGCCAATAGGCACTCACTATGCCTTTACACACTTTAAGGCGCATACGGTTACTACACGGCCAATAGGCACTCACTATGCCTTTCCACACTTTAAGGCGCATACGGTTGCTACACGGCCAATAGGCACTCACTATGCCTTTACACACTTTAAGGCGCATACGGTTACTACACGGCCAATAGGCACTCACTATGCCTTTACACACTTTAAGGCGCATACGGTTACTACACGGCCAATAGGCACTCACTATGCCTTTACACACTTTAAGGCGCATACGGTTACTACACGGCCAATAGGCACTCACTATGCCTTTACACACTTTAAGGCGCATACGGTTACTACACGGCCAATAGGCACTCACTATGCCTGTACACACTTTAAGGCGCATACGGTTACTACACGGCCAATAGGCACTCACTATGCCTTTACACACTTTAAGGCGCATACGGTTACTACACGGCTAATAGGCACTCGTGATGTGGTCAATTCACACTGGCTGTCTTTACTTCCCCAGTACATTCTTGCTTCCAGATCAAGTTTTAAGAAATCCGAATTCGCCCAGCTGAGGATATGACGAGAACACAGAAGAAGAACCAACTGCAAATCTAACCATTAGAGAACTTCTGTTTGCGGACGACCAAGCACTAATAGCAAAATCAGAAGCTGAATTACAAGACTACACGAATAGTCTAAACGAAATGTGTAGGGAACATAACATGAAAATTAGCACAAGCAAAACAGATGTAATGACTATTACTAAAGAAGAACAAACAACAACAATTCACCCAAACGAACATCCCTTGAAACAAGTAAAGAGTTTCAAGTACCTAGGAAGTATAATATCATCAAATGGCAAATCAGAAGACGAGATCGAAAATAGATGCAATAAGGCAAACCAACTCATTGGACAAATGGCACCAATACTAAAGAACAAACATGTATCAATAATTACTAAGAAAGCACTTTACAACACAATCTTCCTACCAACTCTATGTTACCGATGCCAAACCTGGACAATGACAGAAAAAGAGAAAAGAAAAATCACAACAACAGAACTCAGATTCCTGAAAAGAATACTCAATGTAACAAGAAGATATAAGATCAGAAATGAAGAAATCAGGACTAAAGTGGGGGTTATAGCTACACTAGATTTTATTAGAAAGCAAGTCAAATGGTTTGACCATGCAAGCAGGTTACCAACTAACAGTATACCACAACAAGCAATGATGTACAGACCAGAGGGAAGCAGAGGAAGAGGCCGGCCACGTAAACGATGGACGCATGGAATAACAGAGTCCATGGGAATATCGATACATGAAACCCATAAGCGGGCACTCTCCCGCTGTTTATACGTCACCTCGATACCGCAAGCTACAAGAGGAACATGATGAGATGGGATGAGATGAGGATTGAACCAATGACCACCATTGCGGCAGGCGAGTGATGTTTTCCAGTTTTTTTTCTCTTTCTTATACTGTGGGCAAAAGGCTCCCAGAATGTATGAGGCGAGTGGGATAATGTAGTTGATGGGGAGCTATGAGCGGGGTGGGGCAAGGGTTAGGCGCCCGTTAACTGAAGAAAGACTGGGCCCTACACCTCTCTGCGTTCAGGCCCATGAGATACAATAGTCACTATCACGTGACAGAACCATTTCAGTATTATCAGGTTTCAGTTTCTTTGACATGTAGAGCTCCTAACACTTAACATTCCTAGGACAGTGCTTGCCCTAGGTCCACCATTACCCCTTGTTTGCCTGGATACGGTAATGCCATGTGAATATTTTCTTACAGTAAATCGGTGTATTTATTACTGCCAGTAAGATGATGGATAAGGGTTGGGGTTGGGTTGTTCGGACGTGTAGGGGAACTTATTACCGCCAATATCTGCTTAGTGATCGACACTTGTATAGGACAAGTAATCAATATAAAATAACACAAAATAATGCAGCTTTACAGAGCACACTATACGGAACTTTACAGAACAAGTGGCACCAGAGAAGCAGTAATCTGTTTGAGGATGTTTAATTGAAAAATATATAGACGTTCATTATAATATATATGTTTGTTTTATAGACTACAAGAAAGCTTTGATAGAGTACAATATGAACGATTAATTACATGCCTTCAAGATATAGGAGTATGCGGAAAGGACATCAGACTTATTAGTAACTTGTACTGGGAACAAGTCACGTAAATTAGATAAGGACATAATTATTTGTCACCCAAAGAGATAAGAATGTGTTGTAATTCTGTTATGTAAAGCTGCATTACTTTGTGTTATTTTATATTGTTTATAGAGATAAGAAGAGAAGTATGGCAGGGTTGCGTGTTGCCCCAGGCTTCTTTAACCTATACACAGAAAGAATTTTTAAACAAGTGGAACTGCCTCGGCTTAACAAAAATGGAAGAATCATAAACAATCTTAGGTATGCTGACGATACCGTGTTACTAGCAGAAAGCGAACAAGAGTTACAAAACCTAGTGGAACAAGTAAACAGGCACAGTGCAGAATGTGGCTTAGATATTAACATCCAACAAACGAAAACTATAATAATTAGCAGTGGAAAGGAACGGTCATCTATGAACATCACAGTAAACGTAACAGGTTTCTCCTATCTTGGATATGTAATAACAGAGGGTGGCAGTTTTTATTGTTATTTGGGGGGGGGGGGGGCGCTCGGTCGCTTTGAATTCAAGCGTAGTCCATACACACAACTTTTAGTAGTGCTGGACTGCATTTTATGTGTGGATTAGCTTTCCCTATTAACATCAGGCGAACCCACTCCGACTTCAGAGGTACTTGTAATTTACGTCCTCAAGACAAGGACGATAGGTCAACATTTTAGTCCAACTGTCCGGTGTAGGGGTTGAACCCCTTACCGTGGCATCAGCACACCGGATGTTAAGAACACGTGTTCTGATCCATTCGGCCATACTGACCTACGATGGCAGAGGTGAAATAGAAATACAATAAAAAGAATAGTAATGAGATCAGTATTAACATCTAGAGTGATTTACAATGCATTAACAATGAGAATTGTCACATGTTATGTATATTCAACTATAATTCTCGGAAGCCTTTACACCGAACAAGCAATTATAAAGTCGAATAGAGGCCCTGGGGATGTGAATATACAGAAGAATATGTCGTATTTTATGGAAACAAAAACACTCTTATAAAAGCCATACAGTAGGGCAAGGTTGAAGGCAAGCGAGCAAGAGGTAGACAACGGTACAAGTGGGGAGATAACATCAAGAGATGGACGAACATCAACCTGACAGAATGTACAGTCAAGGCGAGAGACAGACAGTGATGGAGATCCATTGCAGCCAACCTTCATTGTGGAGACGGCACTTGATTAATTGATAGAACACAATTGCGGAAAGCACAGGACGTTGCTGCGACCAGCCTTCATCAGCAAACGAACATGTACACAAAGCACAACATTGGGGAAGATCCGCCAGTGATTACATTAAGACATAAGAACGGGATGAGCAGAATGAAAGGGTGAAAAAACGAGAACAGTGGAAAGAAAATGGAAATCTGAAAAACAAAATGCTACTTATCTGAGAGTCCCAGGCTGTGATACTTCTTCTTCTTCTTTCGTTCGCTTGAAATATGTCTATATCTGCAATGTCGTCTCTTGCATGAATTGAACTGTTTTTTTCAGTTCACACAGTGGTCCATAGAGTTTATCTTCCACTGTCGTCTCTCTAGGCCAGAAGGTTTGCCTAGATATGTTATATTTTGGGCAGTCTTGGAGTATGTGCTCTGCTGTCTGCGACGCCAATCCACATGTGCACATGGCTGTTTCACCAATCTTGAATTTTGTATACATGTGGTTGCGTAATCTATTGTGTCCTGTTCTGAGGCGCAGAATAATGACTTGTTCTGGTCTGTCCATAATGTGGTAGTCATCTTGAGCAGGTTTTGGTGGCTTTCTGACTGATTTGATCATTCTTTTCTTTTGGTGGTATGTAACGGGCACATCAGGCTGTTCCTCTTTGGCTCCTTCCTTAGCCAATTGATCAGCTCTGTCGTTTCCGGGTACTCCACAGTGGGATGGTATCCACTGTATGGTGACTTTATGCTGACTGCTAAGTTCAGAAAGTAGTGTCCTTAGTACTGGCAATTTCCCAGAGAGGAGCGCCTCGAGTACTGATTTTGCATCTGTTAGTAGCACCACAGGTTGTGTACCATTGCTGTTATTTAGTAATTTCTCTGTTGCTATCTTGATTGCCTCAATTTCGGCATCATAGTTATGGCAGTACTTTCCTGTCGGTACTCTGGCTGTGTCCCTAGTATTATTTGGGTATTCTATGTACACTCCCGCTCCTCCATTTCGAACAGCATTTTGTGCTGACCCATCTGTGTAGACTCGGATCCAGAGGTCCTGTGGGTATTCTTCATCAAGGAAGCTGAGAGTGGCTGTTCTGCGCTGCACACTGTTCTGTTCTTCCTTGTCAAATATTCCTCTCACTTTTGTCTGGATTTGTAACGATAGTCTATGCTCATCTTTCCATGGAGTTCGCTCTGGAATAGTTGTTAGGGGGATACCAACTGTAGGCATATCAGTGGTTTCTCTGCAGAGTCGTTTGGCCTGGTGGATAAAACTACTTCTTTTCAACCGCCCCATAGCTAGGTTTTCAAATCTGTTCTTCATAGGGTGGCCTGGCAAGCTGAGGAACTTTTCTGCTTGTATTAGCGTTTTCGTATCTCTGCGCTCACTCAGTGCCTGTGTCCTCCCCATCTTCTCCATTTCCACTATAGGGGTTGATCTCATCCCTCCTGTGGTGACTCTAAGTGCTTGATTTTGCACCTTGTCCAGCTCTTGTAGTGTGGTATTTGATGCTGAACACCACGCAGTTGACCCATATTCCAGGTGTGGTCGTATGCTCTGTTGGTAAACTTTGCTAAGTATTTTCGTACTGGCTCCCCATGTGGTTCCACTTAGCTTTCTCAGGATGGCTATTTTCCTTCTGGCTTTTGCTACTGCTTTGTTGATGTGCTTTCTCCATGTCAGCTTGCCATCAAATGTTACTCCAAGGTATGTTGGTTCTTTATCTTCTCTTAGGGGTGTTCCATTTATCTCGATGATCCCTGCCTTTTGTTTTGGAGAGAGGGTAAATAGGGTGGTGCTGCACTTGTCAGTGTTTATGCTGACACACCATCTATTTGCCCATGCAGCAAATGTATCTACAGCTCTTTGTAGCAATCTGGTGGCCACTGATGCATATTCATTTGTGCTCCATAGAACCAGGTCATCGGCGTACATTGCCGCTTTAATTCCATGCGGTAGGTGAGCAACAAGATCATTGATGAAGATTAGAAAAAGTGTGGGGGACAAGACTCCGCCCTGGGGGACACCGTGACGCAGTAGTACTTTCTTGCTCTTGAGTCCGTCTATCTGTACTCGGGCTCTTCTGTTGTGCAAGTATGCTTTCACCCATTTGTACATTCTTCCATTGACTTTGCAGTTTCTCAGTTTCTTCATCAGACCTTCTTTCCAGACTTTGTCAAAGGCTTTCTTCAGATCTATCCATGCCGCAAGCACCAGCTTCTTCTCTTGGAATGCATCCTCAATTTCTTGAGAGAGGTAGGTTGTCTGATCTTCCGTAGAGTAGCACTGCCTAAAGCCAGCCTGCTGTGGCACAAGGATGTTTTTACTTTCAATGTACCACTGCAGTCTGTGATTGATGATGCGCTCCAGTGTTTTGCAGAGACAGCTGGTGAGGCTAATTGGTCTGTAGCTAGAGGCAATGGAACCATCTTTCCCTGATTTTAGGAGGGGTATCATGATTGCTTCTCTCCAGGCTTGTGGAACACTGCCTAAGGTCCAGCTGTTATTGAAGATCTGCAACAGCTTTGCTTTGGCCTCTGTTCCTAGGTTCCTGATCATTTCATTGGAGATACCATCAGCTCCTGGTGACTTTCTCATTTTCAGTTTTGATATGGCTAGCTCCAGTTCGCTGATTGTGATGGGTGCCTCCAGAACCTCATGTACTATTTCCTTCTGTCCTGTATGTTGTCGTTTCTCTCGAATCTCTTGTTGTTTCTCTGGACTAATTTTGATATTGCTATCTTGTGCGAACGAGTCCGCAAAATGGTCAGCTGCTTGCTTTCTTGTTAAGATTTTTCCATCTTTATGTAGTGCAATTTTTGAGTTTCTCCCTGTGCCCTCGTCATTAAGCTGTTTTATTAGCTTCCACAATTTCCTTGTGTCTCTTTCAAAGTTCAGAGAGTCCGTTTTCTCCTGCCAGCTTTTCCGTCTAGCCTGCAGCTTGGCCCTTTGAAATTTGTCTTTTGCATGCTGGAATTTATTGTGGTGCTCTTGGCTGGGTGTGGCCTCTGCTTGCTTTCTACACACTTCAACATCATTATGCAACTGTTCCAGTTCACTACTCCAGTAGGGTTTATATTGTTTACGGGCTCCTCTTGGTACTGTTTCTCGCGCTGCCTGTAGTATGCATTTCCCAAACTCTTCAACTGCTTTATTTATGTCTTTCTCAGTGTTCAGGTTTCCAACCAGTATGCTGGTGCGATGCTTGTACATTGCCCAGTCTGCTTTCTTGTAGTTCCACCTCGAGAGGGTGCTGCCTTCACTTACAAGCTCATTTTCTACGGTTAGAAAGACCGGCCGATGGTCACTGCCACCAAGTTGTTTCCCAACAATTCGTGTAATGTTCCACTCCAGGTCTGGTGAATGAAAAGCCAGGTCAGGTGTAGTTGTAGAGTGCCATGATCTCGAGTAGAAAGTATGTGGGTCGGACGGCTTGTTAATCAACATGAATCTATTCTCATCCTGCCAGTCTTCCAGTCTCTCTCCTCTCTGGTCCATGTGATCATAGTCCCAGCTCTGCGAGTGGCTGTTGAAATCGCCACACACAATCATTTTTTCTTTTAGTGGTAGAGTGTCCAGTGCCTGTGGGCGGTCACTTGGACAGTAGTAATTGATCAGATGTAGATCTGTATTACCTGTCTTAAGTTTAAGTGTCTGATACTCAGCCCCTTCCATGTAGACTTTGATTTGGGAAGCCATGATGTTATTTCTTACAAGGGTCAGTATCCCACCTTTTCGCCTGTCCTTTCGGTCAGATCGGTAACACTGGTAGCCTCTGATTTTGAAGGCTATATTTTCATTGAGGTGAGTTTCTTGCAAGCAACATATGCTTACTTTTTCTTGGTCCAAGATTTTTTCTAATTCTATTTTTTTGTTGCTGACTCCCTCCGCATTCCAGTGCATTATTTTAAGTCTTCGTTTAGTATGGCCAGTCGTCCTATTCTCATGTCCCCTGGCTCCACAGGGCATCTGAGAAGGACCTCCAGTAGTTGGGGTTGGACCCTTTCGAGACATAGGGCCCGGCACTGCACCTGCCTGGGGGTCCAGAGCAGGGCAAGCACCATAACGATTAGCAGTAGTCGACATATTCCATTTTGCGTGATTGCGTGGCATCCTGATTTCTGTGGTGCGCCTCTTGGCTGGTTGCCTCCGTCTTCAGCACCTTTCTTTGCTAGAGCAGACTGTGGTCTCACTCGAGTGTAGATGTGTACGCGCGCACACGCCTGTCTGCGCATGCATGTACGTGCATACACATCTAGAGCATACTGGTTATTTTCCGGCGCCAGAGACACGCCGTCGCCCCTTCTCCTGTTAGTTTAAACAGGCCCGCCACGTGAAGGCCAGGAGTTGGACTTTCGCTGCATAGGTTATGTATTCACGAGCCATTGAGGTATTTGAGCAATGTTGGGCGCTCACCCCAACACCGCGCCTTGGCTACATACAGCAATATTTGGAACCCGCTGTGATACTAACATGTATGAGATGAGAGAGCAGAAGTTGAATGATGATCACATTTGGATCGAATAGGTCTTCTGGAAATGGTCAGGCCCCTGGCTTCACGATAGGAAGGTGCTAGGTCCGCTGTCAGTCCATTATTCTGTGCCCGAGTGCAGTTTATTTAGAGAGGCTTATGGGTTGTCGCTGGACCTGCGGAGTTTGTGCTGTCATACGCTTTCGGCAGGCCGCGCTGCGGACAGAAGACATGAAATAGAACCCGATGATATGGAGTCGACCCTTTGTCTTTAACCCGTTTACATGTAACCGTTTTGCCTGTAACCCCTTTGCCTGTAACCTTTTCATGTTACAAGCTTCAGTTGTGTCAGCTTCACCCGTGTCCCTCTGCCTTGCCATGGTTGTGGCGCCTGTGTGTCTCAGTGACCCCACGATCTGTGCGGGAGGTATTTTAGCTACAGACAATCAAGCCTGAAAGGTCGATGGGTACTGATCCGACTTAAGGTAACACAACAGCTTAGTTTTTTAGGTAGACAACAGACTCTCAGTATCTCAGACCTGTGCTATTTCTTCTAACATGGGAACAAGTGTACCTTGCCTCATGACCAACTAGACGCCCCAAGTATACTTGTCCCTGCAGCTTGGCGCTGTTATCACATGTTTGAATTACGGTGGGGTAGCCACAGCTTTCAGTTTGTATGTTGTCTGGTATATCCTTAATTCTTTCTTCTACTGCTGTAAGTGGCCGGTCTCTCTGGCTGTGGGATTACAACACTTTCTCTCTGTAATCCCGTTTATCACGCAGAGTCTCGCAGCGGAGCGAGAACTGAGGTGGTTCGACCCCCGCTCGTGACTTGCGGATACTGAGCCGGCCGCTCAGAAAGCAATGGCAAACTACTGAGCGTAATCTTGCCAAGAGATCAACAGACAGCTGAAAGATGCTGCTGTTGACAGCTAAGTCCTGTAAAAGGATACGCAAAACATTTATTATTACTGCTGTAAGTGCCAAGCAATACGTGGGAATTATTTATGAGCTGTCTTAGTAGCCTCAAAGGGTTCACTTATTGGTATTTCTATGTGTTACAGTTTAATCAACTTCTTAATAAATGATTGTTGAAATCGATAGTCACATCAATAATTGGCAAAGTGTGACTTTCCACTGTATGTCTTTAACTGGCAAACTAAAGTGTGATTTTCCACTTTCATGTCTTTAACTGCTAAAGTGTGACTTTCCACTGTATCTCTTTAACTGGTAAAGTGTGACTTTCCACTGTATGTTTTAATCTTGTTGACCGCTTCTTGCAGCTGACCTGAAGAAATATGAAGCCATATATATGTCGAAAACCAGTCCGGTAAAGGTGAAGGCCGACCCCAATGACCCCAAGACTATCACTACCTGGTGGCAAGCCGCAGCAATGGTCGACTGGTGGGTCATCATCATCATCATCAAGATGATCATCATGATCATCATCATCAACATCATCATGATCATCAACATGATCATCATGATCACCATGATCATCATCATCATCATCATCAACATGAACATCATGATCATCATGATCATGATCATCATCATCATCATCAACATGATCATCATGATCATCATCATCAGCGTTCTTGTCAACATCACATCCACCACCATCATCAACACCATTGTTACCATCATTTTCATTGTCGTTATTGTCTTCATCATCATATTAGCAGCATCTCCTATCATCTTTATTATTATTATCTTAATTTTCACGTTCATAACACCTCTCTTGATTAGCTGATATTGGCCTACTTTCTTCTCAGTATTCATGGCAGCATAATGTCTCCATTGCAGGCTGTTTACAAGTCTATGGTTTGTCCTGTCAATTTAGATATTTGCAAGCAACTTTATTGTGTTGACATGCTTTAAACTGTACTTTGGACCCCTGCCTGGTTAACAACAACAACAAAAATTTATTTTCAAAGGGTTAAGAATTGGGCACGCAGGCAAGTCTAACATTATGCCCTTCTATCACTCTCTTTCATACATTATATCATTCACACATCATTCAAGGCTAACTGAAAACGGCAACAATATAAAAGATATGCATTATAAAGGCACGGGGAAATAAATGAAAAATCAATACTACACGACTCAGTAATAGTAATGACTGGTGTGGCACTTGTTATTAGCTATGTGGAATATACTGGCCTACCAAAAGCGGACTGGCTGTTACACTAGGGTTTTATTATTATGATTATTTCTATTAATAAGCGGGAAGGTAATCCGTACTGAGATAGTGTTCTAATAATTTGCGATTATATGTATGTTAATGGCAGATATGGTGTCTCTGCATGCGAGGTGCTGCACTGCAGATGACATAGATAGCAGAACACTGGACAGCAACTGATTGCGACCAATTTTGTGTAATACTTTGTGGGACCCACAATCCCAGGAATTGCTCTGCACTGCTCACTATCTGAACCACACTGTTGTCTCAGATGGCCTGTCAAATGCTTGACTTCCCTTCCAGTGCCGCCGCTACTGGCTACCCAAGAGTTTCTAACTAAAAAAAAAAAAAAACTACTATACAGAATGCATGCCACTGATAGCTGCCTATTCTTCGTTACTTTCCTGTCAGTCAGTTACTGTAAGTAAGTCATCGTAGGAGGCAGTGGGCTCTTGATCATATAAATGAGTCATCGTAGATGGTGGATTGGCTTTGATAATGTTGACGACAGTAACAGGATCGATCAGTGGGTCTTGTCCAACAGTCAGTGTCAGTCCTGATTGTATAATTCTCTTTCTCTCTTTTTTGCCTTTGTCACTGTAGAAGCGAATAACTTGGTGAAGACTCACACCAGATAGGTGTAGACACGCACACCAGATAGTTTTAGACACAACAGATAGGTGAAGACACGCACACCAGATAGTTGTAGACACTCACAGCAGATAGTTGTAGACACAACAGATAGGTGTAGACACTCACACCAGATAGATATAGACACTCACAGCAGATATATGCAGACACTCACACCTGATAGGTGTAGACACAGCAGATAGATGTAGACACTCACAGCAGATAGGTGTAGACACTCACAGCAGATAGTTTTAGACACAACAGATAGGTGTAGACACTCACAACAGATATAGACACTCACACCAGATAGTTTTATACACAACAGGTAGGTGTAGACACTCACAACAGATAGATGTAGACATTCACAGCAGATAGGTGTAGACACTCACACCAGATAGTTTTAGACACAACAGATAGGTGTAGACACTTACAGCAGATAGGTGTAGACACTCACACCAGATAGTTTTAGACACAACAGATAGGTGTAGACACTTACAGCAGATAGGTGTAGACACTCACAGCAGATAGTTTTAGACACAACAGATAGGTGTAGACACTTACAGCAGATAGGTGTAGACACTCACACCAGATAGTTTTAGACACAACAGATAGGTGTAGACACTTACAGCAGATAGGTGTAGACACTCACACCAGATAGTTTTAGACACAACAGATAGGTGTAGACACTTACAGCAGATAGGTGTAGACACTCACACCAGATAGTTTTAGACACAACAGATAGGTGTAGACACTTACAGCAGATAGGTGTAGACACTCACACCAGATAGTTTTAGACACAACAGATAGGTGTAGACACTTACAGCAGATAGGTGTAGACACTCACACCAGATAGTTTTAGACACAACAGATAGGTGTAGACACTTACAGCAGATAGGTGTAGACACTCACAGCAGATAGTTTTAGACACAACAGATAGGTGTAGACACTTACAGCAGATAGGTGTAGACACTCACAGCAGATAGTTTTAGACACAACAGATAGGTGTAGACACTTACAGCAGATAGGTGTAGACACTCACAGCAGATAGTTTTAGACACAACAGATAGGTGTAGACACTTACAGCAGATAGGTGTAGACACTCACAGCAGATAGTTTTAGACACAACAGATAGGTGTAGACACTTACAGCAGATAGGTGTAGACACTCACACCAGATAGTTTTAGACACAACAGATAGGTGTAGACACTTACAGCAGATAGGTGTAGACACTTACACCAGATAGTTTTAGACACAACAGATAGGTGTAGACACTTACAGCAGATAGGTGTAGACACTCACACCAGATAGTTTTAGACACAACAGATAGGTGTAGACACTTACAGCAGATAGGTGTAGACACTCACAGTAGATAGATGAGTTTGTGAATATCACTCACAAAGAAGCATTGGTCGCGTTCCTACACAAGTCAAACACACTGTGGCCTTAGTCCAGTTCAGACTTTGCACTAAACTTCCTGTGTTCACATTCTGAACTAAACTTCCTGTGTTCACATTCTGAACTAAACTTCCTGTGTTCAGGGAGACTTGTTTTACACGAAGAAGCACTGACCTTTTTCCTAGCTGGCCATGGATCCTCATGAGAATTACGAATGATGATAAAGTTAAAGACAGCAATCAGAATGACGATGTTAATGATGTTGATTGTGTTGTCACTGTCATTTAAACTGTCATTTACTGCCTATACAGTACCTTGCAGTGTATGGCAGGGGTGTCTTGAGCCTAAGGAATTAAGGCCACCTGGCTAGTGCAGTCACTGTGAACTGTGCAGGTTAGGGTTTTCTTTTTGCCCCCGACAAAAAACATCTACACCTTACCAAGGATACGAACCCAGGTCGACCGAAGGATAATCCAGCATTCTAACCACTTGGCCAGCCAGATGCACCATTTAAGCAAGATACCAGTGATTATAAACAAGGAAACAGGAACAGACAAATTCTTTGTTTCAAGAAAATAATAATTCTAAATTGTACAATTGATAATCCCCTACAGGTACATGAGAGCTCCAGTACGATACAGATGCAAGAATAAAGTGGAAATGGGAAAATCATACTGGTACATATGCCAGGACGAACCGTACACCATCAAACCTCCATGTTTGGTCTATTCTTTTGGGTGAGTAACAGACAGGAGATAGTTACAGTCCCTATTCATTTAAGTTCCATTGTATCTTTTATCACATTGGAGCTTCTGTTTTAAATAAAACCTTGGTTTTATCACATGTGGACATCAGATGCTGTAAACAGGAAAGGGGAATGACTCAACTGTTTGGGTACCAGTGTCCTACAAGAACTCTAACCCTTAATTATTGAGGTCAATTGATGTATTCATCTGTACTCATTGAAAACTATATTTTTGGATGTAGAAATGAGCTTACTCTTGTTTATTGCTTCTTTTCTACTCTATTGAGTTACTGAACATTGAACTCATGCCTTCTTCAATCCCGAGGTGTAGAAATCATCATCATAATCATCATCATGTGCTTTTCCAGCTGGTGTAGGTGTTGATGTCTCTCCACAGATTTCAGTCCATGATTTTCATGATATTCCTGCATACCACCGTCTTAGACAATCATTTCTCTTGGTCTGTCTCAAGATGTCACTTGGTCTGTCTAACCTGATATTTCCAGTTGTCACAATGTTTTCTAATGCTTTCCTTCTCATGATGTGGCCTAAGAACATTGTCTCTCTTTTACTTGTGTTTAACGGTTGATATCCAATAGCCTATTCATACGTTGTTTAGTTACTTTGGTTGTCCAAGGCATTTGCAGCATTCATCTTAGTAATCTCATCTCTGCTGCCCCCAAGCTCTTTCTAATTTGTTCATTTACATTCAATGATTCACTATTATACAGCAAAACATGTTAGATATGAAATTTCAGTACTCTTTGATATTCAGTGTCAATGATTAATTACATCAGATACTTTTCAACTTCTGATATGCAGCTTTTGTTTGGCCTATTTTGCTCTTAACCTCTTTTGTGCATCTTGCATCTGATGTCGTCATAGTCCTCAAATATTTGAATTAAAAAAAAATTTAGATCAGCAATGTTAGTTCTATTGTAATATCACATTCAGTGTTACCTGTTACTTTGATGTTATTATTGTAATATCACATTCAGTGTTATCTGTTACTTTTATGTTATTATTGTAATATCACATTCAGTGTTATCTGTTACTTTGATGTTACTGTTGCCACCATCTCTTCTCCAGCACGTGCTAGTGCCTGACTTTTTGGGTATTTCCTCTTTTATCTCTAGGTTTTCCCTCTTTTACCCCAAGGTTTTCCCTCTTTTATCCCTAGGTGTTCTCTGTTTTCCCCATAGGTTTTCTCTGTTTTCCCCCTAGGTTTTCCCTCTTTTACCCCTAGGTTTTCTCTGTTTTCCCCTAGGTTTTCCCCTCTTTTCCCCCTAAGTTTTCCCTCTGCATCCTGGACAGGAGTCTATGGTCAGTGAATGACCTAAATCCCGCAGAGAAAACATGACTAGCCCAGGTCTAATCTCAGCATGTCCACGTGTCAGTATGGTCAACCATGACCTGTTGGAGGTCAACCATGACCTGTTGGAGGTCAACCATGACCTGGGGGAGGTCAGCCATGACCTGGGGGAGGTCAACCATGTCCTGTTGGAGGTCACCATGACCTGTTGGAGGTCAACTATGACAAGTTGGAGGTCAACTATGACCTGTTGGAGATCAACTATGACCTGTTGGAGATTAACTATGACCTGTTGGAGTTCAACTATGACCTGTTGGAGGTCAACCATGACCTGTTGGAGGTCAACCATGACCTGTTGGAGTTCAACATGGCTGATTTGATAAGAGCACACGCTCTTAAACTTCCAGTGTGCTGATGCCGAGATAGCGGGTTCAACCCATAGACCAGTGAGCTGGACTAAAATATTGACTTCTTGTCCATGACTTGAGAATGTCAGTTACAAGTACCTCGAAAGTCAGAGTGGGTTCACCTGATGGCGAGGGACACTGGTAACAGGGAAAGCTAATCCACACCCACACATCAGTCCAGTGTACTAGAAGTAGTAGCATGTGTATGGACAACAGTTCAGTTCAAAGTCAGTTAGTTAGTTTTTTGGTTGGCTGGCTGGCCCCCCGACTTCCAGCTAGTTAGTTAGTTAGTTAGCTAGCTAGTTAGTTAGCTAGTCAGTTAGTTAGTTAGTTAGTTTTTTGGTTGGCTGGCTGGCCGCCCGACTGCCAGCTAGTTAGTTAGTTAGTTAGCTAGCTAGTTAGTTAGCTAGTCAGTTAGTTAGTTAGTTAGTTTTTTGGTTGGCTGGCTGGCCGCCCGACTGCCAGCTAGTTAGTTAGTTAGTTAGCTAGCTAGTTAGTTAGTTAGCTAGTCAGTTAGTTAGTTAGTTAGCTGGTTAGTTAGTTGGTTAGCTAGTTAGCTAGCTAGTTAGTCAGTCAGTTAGTTAGCTAGTTAGTTAACTAGATAGCTAGTCAGTTAGTCAGTCTGACCATGGTTATAGATTCCCAATCATTGCTTGGTTCTCGCAAACAGCTTACTTCTTGTAGAAGCCATGGATAGCCGTCTCAAGTTTGGACACAGATGAGTTGATATTTAGACATTCATGTAGTGTTGATCCTGTATTAGTTTAATCGATTTTTGTTTGTTTGTTCTTTGCTGATGAAGGCTTTGGCCGCAACGTTCATAGTTTTGTGTAGTTGTGCTTTGGTAAAGCTCTCAACCTACTTCTCGTTTTTCAGTGATTCATTTATTACTTCTTGTAGAGCAGTGGTTCTCAACCGGTGGGGAATCCCCCCCCCCCCCCCCCCCCGGGGGAATTTTAGGGTTTCCAGGGGGGCAATTAAGATTATTCCTAGATTGTGTTAATACAAGAACTGATTACTTGATATTGTTTTTCCCTTCATACTTTACGGTTCTGTACGTATCACTCTTCTGAAATTCATTTTATAACGTAAGTAGATCCGCAAATCACGTTTTATGTAGATGTCTAGACTTGTTTTAGTATGTGCTTTTAAATTTAGCTTCAATTATTACGTATACTGTGTAGGGGCAGGGGGAAATATTTAGGGAGGAAATACAAAAGGGGGAGAATGACGTTCTAAAAATATGGTGAGGGGGAGGGGGAATGATGTCCTAAAAATATGGTGAAGGGGGGCACGGGCCAAAAAAGGTTGAGAACCACTGTTGTAGAGCATTCAGAATGTCAGCCTGGTCCATGGCTCTCCGCATTCCACAGTCACCCTACCTGCAAGTCTGTCAGCCTGCTCATTCCCTTGTGCACCCGCATGCCCTGACATGAAGATGAAGCTAATCTTTGCCAGCCGAGACCGCTCCAGAGACAGCAGCCACTCTCTTCAGACCCACCCCATC
The DNA here is from genome assembly GCA_963921405.1 of Cepaea hortensis. Taxonomy (NCBI): domain Eukaryota; kingdom Metazoa; phylum Mollusca; class Gastropoda; order Stylommatophora; family Helicidae; genus Cepaea; species Cepaea hortensis. Next base: position 120,438,312 of record OY992883.1, read on the forward strand.
TCTATACTTCTGAGCATACTCATTGAGTCACTAAAGACACACGCCCGATTGAATGTCTGTCCCGAGCCATGTTATTGCTTTAGTTACTGCCATGACTTCCATAGTCAGGCTGCTTGTGGTCAAAGCAAAAGCGCCAGACCCTTCCTTCATAATTTTCCCTCCGGCCTGAGCCGTAAAGGCCCATGAACTTCTCACTCCTCGGACGACTGACCCATCCATGTAAATGACAGCATCATCCTCTAAAGAATTCTCGAAGATCAGAGCCTGTACTTCCACCTCCACATCTGCTGGATTTTCTTGTCAGCATTTCCTGTCTAGTTGGATGCACACTGAAAAGGATGTACAGAACTCTGTTGGCACTTGTACCCACTCCTCGCCAGGTTCTAAATCCTCAAGTGAAACACTCCTGTTGAAGAATGTCTTCAAAGTCAGCACACACAAAAAAAAGACATGATGACATCATAACGTGCCTTTCTGCAGATGTGAAGTTGCAGTACCACAGATTTCTGAGATAGGAGAAGAACAGGAGAGCTCTACAATACAACACCAATGGAGACAGTGTTTAATACTGGGACAGGTGGAAACATTTCTACATCAGCCTGACTCCCTGACTCTGATAGATGCAAGTGGAGACAGTATTTAATACTGTGACAGGTGGAAACATCTTATACATCAGCCTGACTCTGATAGATGCAAGTGGAGATAGTATTTAATACTGGGGCAGGTGGAAACATCTCTACATCAGCCTGACTCCCTGACTCTGATAGATGCAAGTGGAGACAGTATTTAATACTGTGACAGGTGGAAACATCTTATACATCAGCCTGACTCTGATAGATGCAAGTGGAGACAGTATTTAATACTGTGACAGGTGGAAACATCTTATACACCAGCCTGACTCCGATAGATGCAAGTGGAGATAATATTTAATACTGTGACAGGTGGAAACATCTTATACACCAGCCTGACTCCGATAGATGCAAGTGGAGACAGTATTTAATACTGTGACAGGTGGAAACATCTTATACATCAGCCTGACTCTGATAGATGCAAGTGGACATAGTATTTAATACTGCGGCAGGTGGAAATATCTCTACATCAGCCTGACTTTGATAGATGCAACTGGAGATAGTATGTAATACTGCGGCAGGTGGAAATATCTCTACATCAGCCTGACTTCGATAGATGCAAGCCCTTTTCAGGGTTCAACCAACTTGACCGCTAGTTCATCAGACTGACAGTATTGAGAGGATTCTCAACTAAGCAACTCTAGATGGGGAATAACAATAGTCTCGCACACGTCACTGTGGCACAGTTTCACATTTCATTACTCACAAATATTCCAGGAGAGATATAAACATTTACTTGAAAACTAAACTATCAAGAGTGTTTTATTTCATATTTGCTGACTAAGTTGTGCCTATCTACTATCTCCAGGATCAACTGGGAGTTTGCTTTTGATGATGCGATGGTCAAGTTGGGATGTGAGGTGCATTTATTTGATCCCAGGTGAGTTGTTATTTCTATGTTTTTGTTGATCTGCTGTTGTATTCCTTCTACTTTTTCTTCGTAACAAACACTTGTTGTGTTCACACACACAGTAGAAGGGGAAATTCTTACCCAAGTTGAACAATCTAGGGGCAGTCATAACATCAGATGGAAGATATGTGACAGAGAAGTGAATAAGCAAAAGCTGGATTAAAAAAAAATAAAAGAACATCTTATGCAACAAGTCACCATCATTGAATATTAGAGAGTACTGGAATGTTATTCAGAACATATCTTACTGTATGGCAGCAATCATGGAACATGGATGCACAAATTAAGAACAGCTTGCAACCAACATAAGTGTTGTTCCTATAATGAATGATGCAAATACATTGGGCTGCCAGAGTAACTAGCAATGATCACCTGTATGAGGTTAATGAAACTAGTACATTATATGCAGCTATAAAAAAGAGACAAAAAAGAATTCTTTGACCATGCGATGAGAAGAAAGGCATTGGAGAACATCGTGATGACTAGAAAGATCAGTGAGAAAGACGCAGACTGAAATGATGCTGAATGGGCTGAGACAATGGCATGGAGGAGTTTCATCAGCAGAGTTCATTCAGAACACCAAAGACCAGGATCTATGGAGAGGCGTGAACACTTACACAAAACTGGCGTGGAGTTTAGGGAAAAAGGATTTATTTCATTGCACCGAGTTTTATCTCTTATGGTTCAGTATCTTTCAGTAGATGGGTCTGCCCAAAGTATAGTGTTAGTGCACTTGTCTACCAAGACAATAGCCCAGCTTGAATCCCAAGAAAAGGAAGGATTAATTTTTTTTTTACCCATATGGCTCCTGAGGTTGACCATCCTAATCAAAATGGGTGCCTGACGATTTCAGAGAATTGTGTGGAATGGGAGGATGATGAAGTCAGGGAACTGGGTAACCCCACCTGATACATGTCATAACCTAGAATATGTACAGATCTCAGATTTCACACCTCAATGGCAGTATCCGCTATGGGATTATCTTTACCTTTATATAATCACAGATTAACGATTAGTGATTACCTTGGAATGCATATACCGTTATATAATCACGAATTAACACACAGTAATTAGCTTAGATTGCCTATATGTTTATTTTATCAAGGATTAATGCATAGTGATTAGCTTAAATGTCTATACCGTTATATAATCAAGATTAATTTGGCACTCATCAAACCCAACACTTTACATTGTGCCGGCAGTTTCAGATGGAGGAGCACAATTGGGAGGATACAAGCCTTATCCTAGTGTGAGGAAATGCTACTTAGAGAGTAAGTGTCATGGCAGGGCACACCAGGCAGTTAACCTTGGTCGGCAACTGGTCTAGGATGGAAGCTCCAAAAGGTGGACAGTTAGAGCATTGCTTTGCTGATCCGGCAGCTTCTGCAGCTTGTCTTGTTCCAGGTGTATTTGTGTTACCTTTCCTCTGGAGTAAACTAGGCAGGCCGAGAGAGGGATCATGCTGCATCGACAACACATGGTCTCTAAATTCAGCCTAGGCTGTGTGCTATGGAGAGGTATAACTCCATTTTACAAACTATCGTCTGTAAGGACGCTAAGGTGCCAGTTATTTTTAACACATAGTGAGTTGAGATAAGATAATCAGAATGAGCCATGGCCCTGAATATGTGTTAAGATGGTGTGTCATCAAGTTGTCATGGCTCAAAAACATAACTGACTGCTCATGGTACTGAAGTGCTGTTGTTATTGTACAGCATTGCTGTCGTGAGTGGGTTGAGTTTGAGTGTTATCTTTTAGAACTGCAGGATGTCTGGATACGGAACTTGTTATTGTCGTGGTGAAGGATTGCTATCATTAAGTGGCCGATTGTTATTTAGTGGCTGACTATACTGGTAAAGAATTTGTACTTGTTGTATACAACACTTTAAGTTACTTCATACTGTATGAGTGACTGTTTATAATGTTATATGTTAAACTCTTTCATTCTTCATCTATCTTTCTGGAATCACAAAGTGAGACATTAATTGTAATAACTTGACAAAATGCCATACAGTTTCACATCTTCTATTATCGCCCTGACATGTTTATATTTCACATCATTACATAGCCATATTCACACTCTTACAATTCTAAACCACTATAAATGTAAACACACTAAATTATCTGCAATTGGCGGCAGTATAAAATGTAGCCTTTGCCATAATGAGTCTCAACTAGTCTAACCTCTACCATGGCCTTAGATCGAATTTGTTTAGGAGAGACCTTTCTCAAACAGTCGAGAGTGTGCTTCTCTCACAAGGCACATCTGCCCTTTCAACTGTGATAAGAGTGTGAGCTTTAGTCAAGCTCTCACTCCTAACAGTGATCAATAATTCATTCTGGGTGGGTTAATTCAGCAGATAATAGGATAGGAGTCAGAGTAATAATTTATTCTCTGGATTAATTTGATGCATGGTAGGAGCACTTTTAGGGTAATAATTTATTCTATAAGTTAATTCAATAAATGATTAGGGAAAGGTTAGAGCAATAATTTATTCTGTGTGGGTTAATTCAATAAATGATTGGGGAAGGGGTAAGAATAATTTCTTTTATATGGTTAATTCAGTGAATGATAGGATCAGAGGTTAGAGGAATAATTTATTCTGTGTGGGTTAATTCAATACACTACAGAGGAAAGGGTTAGAGTATTAATTTATTTTATGTGTTAATTCATTAAATGATAACGGCAGGGGCTAAAGGAATAATTTATTCTATGTTGGTTACAGTGGTTAGAGGAATAATTTTTTCTATATGGGTTAAATCAATGAATGGTAATGACATTAGTTACATGATTTATTCATGTTAAATCAGGTAAAGAATGAGTTAACAATCCCATTTCTATGGATAAAACAACATTTTGTAGAATTATTGAGCTATGAAACTTTTTTTTTTTTGCATATCCTATATAGAGGACATCGCTGTCAACACCAGCATTTTACTGCTGTTGTTGATGTCTTGGCAAGTTTATGTTCAGTAGTTTACCATTGCTTTCTGAATGACAGGCTCCATACCAACACGTTAATACCAAACGCAACACTGTCTGCTGCCAAATTGATCACACCTGTGTTTCGAACACAGGTAAGCGGAATTACGAACTGCGTCTGTAACACCTTCGCCACGGAGACAGGCTATGGAAACCTAGATTAGAAATAAAATGACAGGTGGTGATGGCCACTCATAGAAGCAAAGGAAAAATCATTCCTGTGAGTTGATTTATCATGTTGCCATATCCTCAAGGGTTCCTCAGTGAGGGATATTTCTATGCCAACCTTTTTCACCTTCCTACAATCCACTCTGTTTTATATTTCCCATCCTGTGGCGCCTTCCTACAACAATCCACTGTCTTGTATTCCCCAATCTGTGCCACCTTCCTACAACAATCCACTCTATCTTGTATTCCCCTACCTGTGCCACCTTTCTACAACAATCCACTCTCTTGTATTCCCCAATCTGAGCCACCTTTCTACAACAATTCACTCTCTTGTATTCCCCTACCTGTGTCACCTTTCTACAACATTCCACTCTCTTGTATTCCCCAATCTGTGCCACCTTCCTACAACAATCCACTCTCTTGTATTCCCCTACCTGTGCCACCTTTCTACAACAATCCACTCTCTTGTATTCCCCAATCTGAGCCACCTTTCTACAACAATTCACTCTCTTGTATTCCCCTACCTGTGTCACCTTTCTACAACATTCCACTCTCTTGTATTCCCCAATCTGTGCCACCTTCCTACAACAATCCACTCTCTTGTATTCCCCAATCTGTGCCACCTTTCTACAACAATCCACTGTCTTGTATTCCCCAATCTGTGCCACCTTTCTACAACATTCCACTCTCTTGTATTCCCCAGTCTGTGCCACCTTTCTACAACAATCAACTCTATCTCATATTCCCTTACCTGTGCCACCTTTCTACAACAATCCACTCTCTTGTATTCTCCAATCTGTGCCGCCTTTCTACAACAATCCACTGTCTTGTATTCCCCAATCTGTGCCACCTTTCTACAACAATCAACTCTATCTTGTATTCCCTTACCTGTGCCACCTTTCTACAACAATCCACTCTCTTGTATTCCATAATCTGTGCTACCTTTCTACAACAATCCACTCTCTTGTATTCCCCAATCTGTGCCACCTTTCTACAACAATCAACTCTATCTTGTATTCCCCTACCTGTGCCACCTTTCTACAACAATCCACTCTCTTGTATTCCCCAATCTGTGCCACCTTTCTACAACAATCCACTGTCTTGTATTCCCCAATCTGTGCCACCTTTCTACAACATTCCACTCTCTTGTATTCCCCAGTCTGTGCCACCTTTCTACAACAATCAACTCTATCTCATATTCTCTTACCTGTGCCACCTTTCTACAACAATCCACTCTCTTGTATTCTCCAATCTGTGCCGCCTTTCTACAACAATCCACTGTCTTGTATTCCCCAATCTGAGCCACCTTTCTACAACAATCCACTGTCTTGTATTCCCCAATCTGAGCCACCTTTCTACAACAATCCACTGTCTTGTATTCTCCAATCTGTGCCACCTTTCTACAACAATCCACTGTCTTGTATTCCCCAGTCTGTGCCACCTTTCTACAACAATCCACTCTCTTGTATTCCCCTACCTGTGCCACCTTTCTACAACAATCCACTGTCTTGTATTCCCCAATCTGTGCCACCTTTCTACAACAATCCACTCTCTTGTATTCCCCAGTCTGTGCCACCTTTCTACAACAATCAACTCTATCTCATATTCCCTTACCTGTGCCACCTTTCTAAAACAATCCACTCTCTTGTATTCCCCTACCTGTGCCACCTTTCTACAACAATCCACTGTCTTGTATTCCCCAATCTGTGCTACCTTTGTACAACAATCTGCCTTGTATTCCCCAACCTGTACCACCTTTCTACAACAGCCCACTGTCTTGTATTCCCCAATATTTCCCACCTTTCTACAACAGCCCACTGTCCTGTATTCCCCAATATTTGCCACCTTTCTACAATATCCTCTGTATCTTATATTCCCCAATAGTTGCTATCTTCCTACAACAATCCCCTGTCTTGTATTCCCCTATCTGTTCTACCTTTCTATATCAGTCCACTCTCTTCTATTCCCCAGCATGAAAGAGAAGGACCACATTCGCAAAAACAACTCCACATTTCACAACATGGGCATTGGCAGTTACAACACTGACGCTTACGTTCCCAGACATGATATCTATGTCAAGGACAGGCAGACCTGGAAAATGAGAACAGTCAAGGCCATCATGAAGGAACTGGGTCATGAGAATGTAAGTCTGCCAAGTATTGAATGAATAGAAGTGTTTGTAATCCATACTGCTTGCTTGCTAGTTTGAAACAAGATGTTCTGGCCCTGTTCAACTGAGTTTTCAGTCAGTTATAATTGGGCCCTTATGTCGTATCTTTTTCTTCTTACGTAGATTGGGTTGCGAATTCTCTTCCTGGAGTCAGTGTTTGGGTTGCTATTTTGCTTCTTGGAGTCAGTGTTTTCTGTCCTTTTGTGAGTTTTATCCTTGTTGTGGTTTCACTTGTCTGGTCAGAGTCGCACACTTGTAAGTCCTCGTGTAATTGTGTTCCCGCCCCATCTCATGGTGTTTTTTTTTTCTTCAGGGAGTTTTACCAGTTTTCATCCCTCCTGAGATTTCATCTATTTCCCCATATTGGTCTGTCTCCGAATCATCTTGGTCTTCTCTGGTATCTTCTATTGTGGACGGCTTGATAGCTTGATCTTGGTGGAGAGTAATCTCTTCTCCTGGCCACTGTCCACGCTCGGTCTTGGTTGCTGTCGCTTTGATTTTTTTTCCTCCTCTTCTGCTTTTTCTTCTATTGCTTCCTCTTTGTCTGGGACTTGATGTCTTCTGTTTCCAATGTTTTATTCTTTGTCTTGAGCTGTTTTATGTGTACTCTTTTTCTTGGATCTTTGTCAATCTCCCCCATCTCAGTCCTGATTGCAGCCATTCGAGCGACATCCTTTTCAATCTTTTGCTGTATTTGCTTCAGTTTATCCAGAATGTGCTGAATGGCTATTATCTGTGTTTCTTGTGTATAGTCTCTTTTCTCCTCCATGCTGGTAAACTTCGATCTTTGGTCTTTCAGCTGGCCTTTCAATTGTGCTTTGTCGCACTTTTTTAGGTTGGTGGTCACCTTGTACTGCCTCCTAGCCTCCTTTTTTGTCTTTGTGGCAACCGAGGTACCTGGCGCCGTTGTTGCCAAGGCAGTTGGCGCACTTTCTGTTTGAGTTAGGCCTCATGAAGTCCATGTTAATCTTAGTGTGAGGGCACTGACTGTATGGGTGGGGTCCGGAGCAGTACCTGCAAACCTCCACCTCACTTTCACAGGTGGCAAGGTTTTGCTAAAACTGCTGACACCTAGAGCACTGCAGCACTCTAGGAATGTAGTACTCCGGGGCATGCTCTGTCTTGTCCCATCTCATGGTTTGAGGGATCAATTGGTCCTCCGCTGTAATGATAACTGTGGAGGGGATGTTATTCTTGCCGATGATCCTCTAAGCACCGGTAATTGTCAGTGTCAAGTTTTCTCTCGACAGCATCTCCCTTACTTAGTCTTTTGTGAGATGGGTCTTGACTCTCTTTATGGCCCATAGTTTGATCATGCAGTGTTGGTGGCTTCCAATGATATAAAAAAAAAGTCGCTTAAAATTTGACAGGGTCGACTTCATTGCACCGGGTTTTTATCCCATATGGCTCAGTCTCATTCGACAGCAAACTGCCGAAAGCGTCGCACAAAGCACAAACTCCATTGCTCCAGTGATGACCCCTAGGAGTCTCCTAAGAAAATGCACTCGTGAACTGAAGGACACGGCCCGGAATCAAACCCACAACCTTCGGAGCCTGAGTCAGACGGCTTGACCACTTCACCATGGTTAGATGCCATGGGGAAGCTTGATGTTGGCTTTCTTCTGCTGTTAAATTCTCTGATCGGTTGATTGACGGAAACAACTTCAGCTGGTGCAGGAGTGGGACTGATGTGTGTCATCACAGGATCAGCAGTCCTAGCAGCCTTCCTTGCCTCTGCCTTCTTCGCATATTTAGAATTTATCACTCAATAGTACTTGTAAGTTAGTTTATTTACATTTTTAGTTTGTCACCAAGTGTTACTTGCAAGTTAGTTTATTTACATTTTTAGAGTTTGTCACCAAGTGTTACTTGCAAGTTAGTTTATTTACATTTTTAGAGGTTGTCACTAAATGTTACCACCTAATTTTATCTGCAAAATATACAAAATGGTACATCTTATGAGGGGGCTTCAAATAAAAACCTTAAATGTGTTTTTGTTCGCGAATACATTCTGGAACAGTAAAGAACAAATGTATCATTTTTCAATGTAGTCACCACTGCATGTCCTCCAGCGCTGATAAAGTGCTTGGATTCCTGTAGAATCCTGTTGCAAAAGGACATCTTGACTCAGAAGTCCATGTTGTTTGGATTTGATTGAGGGTTGAAGATGATTCCTGAGAAGATCTTATTTGTATCACTGGTAACGGTTTTCCTTCTTGACATGTAGTGCTCTAAAATAACACCTCGTTCATCCCAAGAGAGAGTCAGCATAATCTTCCTGCAGATGGCTGTGTGCAAAACTTCTTTGGTTTTGGGGAGGAGGGATGGTGCCATTCCCTGCTCATTCTCTTCATTTCTAGCTTGTGGTAAGGAACCCAGGTTTCATCTCCAGTAATAGTTTTTGATAGGAAACCATCAGCTTCTGCTTCAAAGCACTGCAAAATTTCTTGACTAGGATCAATGTGTCGTTGTTTCAATTCTGGAGTTAGCTTCTATGGCACCCATCTTGCAGACACTTTGCCGTACTGTAGCACATCATGGATGATGTGGTGTGCTGGTAATGTAGCACATCATGGATGATGTGGTGTGCTGGTAATGTAGCACATCATGGATGATGTGGTGTGCTGGTAATGTAGCACATCATGGATGATGTGGTGTGCTGGTAATGTAGCACATCATGGATGATGTGGTGTGCTGGTAATGTAGCACATCATGGATGATGTGGTGTGCTGGTAATGTAGCACATCATGGATGATGTGGTGTGCTGGTAATGTAGCACATCATGGATGATGTGGTGTGCTGGTAATGTAGCACATCATGGATGATGTGGTGTGCTGGTAATGTAGCACATCATGGATGATGTGGTGTGCTGGTAATGTAGCACATCATGGATGATGTGGTGTGCTGGTAATGTAGCACATCATGGATGATGTAGTGTGCTGGTAATGTAGCACATCATGGATGATGTGGTGTGCTGAACCGTGACTGATGTCAAAATGTGTGACAATTTCAGTCACAGTCGATCGGCAGTTTTCCTTTATAAGGCCTTCATTGGCTGCAAGTGACTCTGGAGTCACTACTCGGTGGGCCTGACTCGGTCGTGAAAAGTCTGTCACAGAAGTCACGCCAATTTGAAACTTCCTACTCCATTCATACATTTGCTGGACTGACAGACATGCATCACCATACTGGACCTTCATTTGCTGATGAATTTCTATAGCTTTCATTCCTTCACTGATCCCCCCAAAAAAATATGGATAACAGAATGCTGTTCCTCTTTGGTGCATGTCAAAAGAGGGCCAGCCATCTTCCTATAACATCACCATGTTTGTCTGCAACACGATGTCATGTGCTTAACACCCTTGACATACTTTTAACAAAAATATTGACATGTTACAAGACAATGGCATGGTTATTGTCATCTCTATCACACTTTTAATGTTTTCATTTGATGCCCCTCAAATTCATTTCGAGAGGTGGAATTTTTCATATAATTAGGTAGCAATGTAGGCTGAGATCCAGAAACAGGTAAAGATATCAAAGTAAAAATACAAATGCAAGAGTTGTTTTTTATAATGCTAGGAAATGTGTGGAAGTCAAAAGAAATTAAACTTAGCATCAAATCTTGAATATTCAGTTCTAACGTTACATCAGTACTACTGTATGGATCAGAAACATTGAGAACAACTAAAATGTTACACGCACACTGCAACAAAGAAGAAGAGGAGAACCTTCACATATTCACTATTTGGTAGCTGCACAAAAAAGGATTAAAATAATATCACAAATGTGGAGCTCATGGAGAGAACTAAACAAATGCCAGTGAATCAAGAGATAAAGAAAGAGGCTGGCAGTGAATAAGACATTAGCCTTCAAGTACGTCCCAATTAGCCTCCAAATACATTACAATTAGCCTCTAAGGACATCACAGTTAGCTTTAAAGTACGTCACAATTAGCCTCTAAGTACATCCCAGTTATCCTCCAAGTACATCACAATTAGCTTTCAAGTACGTCACAATTAGCTTTCAAGTACGTCACAATTAACCCCTAAGTACATCAGTTAGCCTCCAATTACGTTAAAATTAGCCTCCAAGTACATCACAATTAGTCTCTGAGTACATCACAAATAGCCTTGAAATTAGGTAGTTAGTCGATAGATCATCCGCATTGCACATCAAAACATTCAGTCCATAAGTGCTCGGATCCCCTCCTCAGTAAATCCCGCAGAGTGTAGTGGCTCACGGCTCCAGTTCTGTGTTGGTTTATTAATCTTCTTTGGCTTCCTGCGTAGCGTTCTTGTTTGGCCACGCCTCTTTTAACTTGCTGTTCTCGCAGTCTGACCATGGTTGTAGATTCACAATCATCACTTGGTTCTCGCAAAAGTCTTACTTCTCGTAGAGCATTCAGAATGTCAGCCTGGTCCATGGTGCGTCCACCCTCCACAGTAGCCCTACCTGCAAGCCCGTCAGCCTGCTCATTTTCTTGTACTCCCGCATGCCCTGGCACAAAAATGAAACTAATCTTTGCCAGCCAAGACCGTTGCAGAGACAGAAACCACTCTCTTCAGATCCACCTCATCTCTATCTTCCTGAGGATACTCATTGAGTCACTAAGGAAACAAGCCCTAGTGAATGTCTGTGTCTCGAGCCATGTTATTGCTTTATTTCCTGTCATGACTTCCATAGTCAGGCTACTTGTGGTCAAAACAAAAGCACCAGAATCTTCCTTCACAATTCACCCTCTGGTCTGAGCCATAAAGGCCTATGAACTTCTCACATAATAATCCTGCATGTACAACTGACATATGTACAGCCAATAGAAAGATAAGAAAGAGATGTATAAAAATAACATAATGATGATTGTTATAACAATGACAATAATAATGATGAAGTGAAAAGAAAAAGAAAGAGAAAGAAGGGAGCTGGAGAAAAAATGGAGTGAAGAGGCTGCAAGGAAGAGAAAAGAGGGATAGGAAAAAAAAGTGAAGAAGCCAACAGAAAGAAAACAAAAAGATATATAAGAAAATTATAAACATATTGACTGTGATAATGATGATGATGACGTAGAAGTAGGAAGGACAAAAGAGGATGCTGGATTTCGAATGTAGGGAAGAGGTGGCAAAGATGAGAAGAGAGAGGAGTAGAAATATGAAGGATGAGAAATAAATTAGAAGTTCAAAAAGGAGTAAGAAGAAGAAAGAAATAGAAAAGAGAAAACAGTTTGAAGAAAAAGCAGAAGAAGAAGAAGAAGAAGAAGAAGAAAAAGAAGAAGAAGAAGAAGAAGAAGAAAAAGAAGAAGAAGAAGAAGAGAATGAAGAAGAAGAAGAAGAAGAAGAAGAAGAAGAAGAAGAAGAAGAAGAAGAAGAAGAAGAAGAAGAAGAAGAAGAAGAAGAAAAAGAAGAAGAAGAAGAAGAAGAAGAGAATGAAGAAGAAGAAGAGAATGAAGAAGAAGAAGAAGAAGAAGAAGAAGAAGAAGAAGAAGAAGAAGAAGAAGAAGAAGAATGCAGAAGAAGAATGCAGAAGAAGACGAAGAAGAGGATGACGAAGAAAGAAGAGGAGGAGAATTACTTGTGGCTATCATTAACTCATCTCTGTCATCAGCGCGTGATCGATGTCTTCAAGATGGACGTGGAGACCTCCGAGTGGACGATTATTGACAACATGATGGAAACAGGCGTGTTTAAATTTATACGCCAGTTTGATGTAGAGTTTCATCTCTTCCACGATTACCCCCTCTTTGAGGAGTACATTCACATATATCAGGTTGGTTTGTGTTTTGTTGCTGTGTAATTACTGATATTCCCGTGATGCCTTGTGGACAGTTATCCTCTAAGGTAAAGTTGAAGACAAAATAAAACTAACCAGACAAACAAAATCCTGCACATGGACGGGTGGACAGAATAAAGCACTGCCAAAATTATAAGGACTGTTGAAGATCGGCACTCGTGCTAATAAAGAACTACTGCTCCCTGCCTTCAGAAATATGGACTGAACATCAAAAAGTGTTTAGAAGTCATTGCAACAGGTTTTATCCCATATCACTTGGTCTCTTTTTGCAGGGAGGCCTGCTGAAAGCATCACACAGAGCATGAACTCCGTAGTTCCAGTGATGACTGCAAGAAGTCTCCGAGAAAATTGCACTTGTGAACTAAACAACATAGCCTAGAATCGAACCCACAGCCTTGGAAGTGTGAGGCAGCACAGCATAATCACTTGCCATAGAGACTCTGGACTGAAGATCAGTGTGGCCAGAAGAGAGCAGCCCACAAAGGGCACTAACAGGCTGAAATCATAATTACTACAGTCAGCAGCTGAAGACTGACTCAGAAAGGAGTGAGTAGAGGGTTTGGATGAAACTCGATGTAGACAAAAGGCCAGGTGGATTTGAAGTCAAGTTGCTACTGGAATAATCTGTATGGGAACTCTTTGGTGAATTTTTATGGTTCCGTCACCCAGCTACTGAGTTAAGTGCTTGAAGTGACACTGTGAGCTGTGGATTTCATGTGGAATGCTTTTTACATCATTTGTCCACAGTTTTGTATTGTGTACTGCATGTTCAGAAAATGTCAACGACCAGTTGCTGAACTTTGCATTATGCAGTAATGTGTGTGAAGCTGCTGATTTTCTAGTACCGCTGCTTCCATCGGTGATGAACTTTAATTTTCGTGGCTGGTATTCTGGAAGCAGCCTTATGCATGTGCTTGCCTGTGTGTGCTGTTGGTTTGTTGGTACTGCTGTTTGTTCCACTGTTCACATGAGCCAGAGAGGAGCATTTTGTGTGATATTCACTGGCACAGGAACAGAGCATTATGGGGATGACCCTTTGCCATGAAGTTGGAACCATGACCAACTGACTAACTTTGGTGACTTTTTAAGAGAGAAACAGAGCTTGTTTGGAAATGTCCTGAGTGTTGTGATGTGATTCTTAAATTCAGTTTTCAGTGGCTGGTGGGTTTATAACGGAATTGAATTAAGTCCAGAACCAACATGATAGCACACCGGATATTCTCATACGTTCTCCATCCTCATCTTCAACAACCAGCAAAGAATCCCACATATGTCTTTTCATGCACCAATACTCCACTCAGCTGGATAGACCTAGCCAATCTGTTTGTTCCCCATCACACCAGCTGATGCTCTCTATTTGTGATCATTGAATTCAAGTCTGCCACTCTGCCACTCTGCCTCCACCTCTATTCTCAGACTAGACATGGTATTTTTTTTTGGCCCTTGCTCGCTTTGAACTCAAGCGTAGTCCATACACACTATTTATAGTAGTGATGGACTGAACTTTTCATGTGGGTTAGCTTTCCTTATTAACAGTGTCCCTCTATATCAGGTGAACCCACTCTGACTTCAGATGTACTTGTAATTAATGTCCCAAAGTCAAGGATGAAAGGTCAATATTTTAGTCCAGCTGTCCGGTGTAGGGGATGAATCGCATAGCTCGGCATCAGCACCCGGATGTTTAAGAACTCGCGTTCTTATCCATTCTGCCATGTAGACCAGCAGACGTGGTATTATATGCCAGGCTCTCCTACACCAAACACCATCCACCAAACTTCGCGACAAACCCCCAGGCACTTCTTTCACCTCTTAGCACAGAGCCATCCATGTAGATGATTAAATCACCTGGTCACGAATTGTCATGAATCAATTGCTCAGTCAATTAATCAGTATTAAGGAGGTAATAAGAGCCAGCACCAATGAACATATCCTGAGTGCAGTGGTAATAATCTGCACTGATAACACAGGGAGCTATGGAAGATCTAGTTTACAAACACATGGAGCATAACTAACTGCCTAGAGGAAATGGCTTGATGTAGAAGACTAAAATAATAAACTGACGTCAGACTATTCAAGTGATTGAACACAGCTTACCAGGGAGCAGGGGAAGATCTTGTCTACAAACACATGCACTGTGGCATCTCAACTACCCAAAGTGTCTTGTAGAAGAAGAAAAAGACAAGAAACTTGTATCAGGCTTACAGCTGTGCTGGCATATTGATTCATGCACTTGCTTGTTTATAAATATCATCATCGTTATGTGCCATGTTGATAAGCGTGGCAGTCATGATTCACCAATTCACATGATCACCAGAGTCATGAATCAGCTCTCAATGTGCTCATGTCCTGATTATGCCAGGTATTCAAGATATCTGGATATTTATCTCTCTGCCTTCCCCTTGTTCTTTTACTATAAGTTCTGCCCGTTGTCACTAAATTTTATAATTTACTGCTCATAACATGTTAAAAAATCATTACTGTCTGTCTAATTTCTTTATCAATCTGCGGTTTTCATTTATTTCTTGTAGGACTTGCATATTGATTTTTCCGTCTATCCATGGTATTCTTTGCATTTTTCTCAGAAACCACATTTTCCCTTCCGTCAGTTATTTCTCAGCTTGTCTGATTATTGTCCATGTTTCACATGTATACAACAGTATAGGTTCTCTGCAGCACTTCAACACCCTTTTCAGCTAAATAATAGGTTGCAGTTTATTGCCTGGCAACTCATCGGATGCAGACTGAAGAAGTCATTCAACACATAACAAAGCAAACAGTGAATTCTTAGCCGTTTTATGTTGAATGATTTCTCAATGAGAAAGTTGTTGAGATTGTGAATGATTAGAAAGATAACAGACACTAAGAGATAAGGGTTTCATACAGATTTCTATAACATTAATGTATACTCTACCCACAGCATCATCAAATGCCTTCTCCACATTGAAGCTCTGCTGCATTGAGTCTCCAACAACTTCTGTTTTGCATCTTCACAGTGCATTCATACAGGCTTCTTTCAGTCCATCTCTTGATGCTGCCCACTCATCTGTAACACTGTGATCCTTTTGCACATTTCTCCTCCACATTTCCATCTAGTGTGCACATTCCTCCTCCTCATTTCCATCTACCGTGCACATTTTTCCACCACATATCCCTCTAGCATGCTCATTTCTCCTCAACATTTCCCTCTAGCTTGCTTATTTCTCCTCCACATTTCCCTCTAGTGTGCACATTTCCCTCTAGCTTGCACATTTCCCTCTACCGTGCACATTTCCTCTCCACATTTCCCTCTAGTGTGCACATTTCTCCTCCACATTTCCCTCTAGCATGCTCATTTATCCTCCACAATTCCCTCAAGCATGCACATTTCCCTCAAGCATTCACATTTCTCCTCCACATTTCCCTCTAGCGATCATGTATAAAGTGTAGATGAACAGACAAATCATCTTAGCCTGGAGAGAATGGTGAGGTAGGGAGGTGACCAGAGGATCTAGCCAACACTCAAAACTCAAATGAAAGGCCAGACGGACACATAATCAGACTGCAGCTGGTATCATTAGTATTGTGGTTCTTTGCTGGCTGTTTAAGATGACAGAAAACGTATGTGAATGTTCTAAGTGCTGTGATGCCAATTATTAAATCAACCTAACTGAACTAATTTCCTGCTATATTCTTCTACTCGTCGACACAACCACACTTTGAAAGCTTCAATTTGACCCTCATTTTATTAATTCATTGTATTTGTTTCTCTACATACAATAATGTCTTTGTTTCTCCACATTCAATAATGTAGAGTGCATTGAGGGTTAAGAAATACTTTAACATTGAAATTCAATTTCTGGAACAGGTCTTCACCAAGCTGCGAGAAAGTGGATTGAGAGAGTATTTCACGAATCAACATCAACGACATATGAGCACGAAAGAGACTATGAGATTACAAGCGGATGTTTGTTATGTTAATGTATTTTTTGATGAAAGCAATCTCAGTAGATAATCATTATTTTACAGTTTGTATTAAAGTTGATAAATTGAAATACCTATGGGTGATTATAAAGGATGGAAGATGCGTGGCAGAGATGACGAGCAGAACAAGTCTAACGAAACCTGCATTTAAGAAAATGAAAATCATCTTATGCAATAAGTTACCAAAACTGAATGTAAGAAAGAGGTTAATGAAATGCTATATAGAACCTGTTTTGCTGTATGGCAGTGAATCATGGAACATTGATGAATAAATTATAAAGAGCTTAGATTAGATCCATAACACCAGTGACTTGAATCTGTGGAGAGACATCAATGCCTATGCCCACTGGCATGGCACATGATGATGATGGTTAAGTCTGACACAGTAATCAAGCGGTTGTCACATTGAGATCATGAAACTATGGGACGGAAGTAGTTGACACTTTCGACAAAAGCGTGTTCATGGTACGAAATCATGAAACTATGGGATACACGCATTTGTTACATTAAAATCATGAAGCTATAAGACACAGGGAATTTTCATACGAAAATCATGAAACTATGGGACACAAGGAATTGTCACAAGAACATCATGAAACTATGGGACATAAGGAATTGTCATACAAAAATCATGAAACTATGGGACACAAGGAATTGTCGTATGAAAATCATGAACCTATGGGACATAAGGAATTGTTAAATAAAAATCAGCAGGTCCGCATGGTCGAATGGGTAAGAGCGTGTGTTCTTAAAACATCCAGTGTGCTGAGGTAAGTGGTTCAACCCCTACACCGGACAGCTGGACTAAAATTTTGACCTGTCATCCTTGACTTGGGGACATAAATTACAAGTACTTCTGAAGTCAGAGTGGGTTCACCTGATGGCGAGGGACACTGTTAATAGGGAAAGCTAACCCACATGCAAAATTCAGTCCATCACTACTATAAATAGTGTGTATGGACTACACTTGAGTTCAAAGCGAGCGCTCCAAAAAACAATTGTTAAACTATGGGACACAAGGAATTGTTACATTAAAATAATGAAATTATGGGACACAAGGAATTGTTAAATTAAAATCATGAAATTATGGGACACAAGGAATTGTTACATTAAAATCATGAAATTATGGGACACAAGGAATTGTTACATTAAAATCATGAAATTATGGGACACAAGGAATTGTTACATTAAAATCATGAAACTATGGGACACAAGGAATTGTTACATTAAAATCATGAAACTATGGGACACAAGGAATTGTTACATTAAAATCATGAAACTATGGGACACAAGGAATTGTTACATTAAAATCATGAAACTATGGGACACAAGGAATTGTTACATTAAAATCATGAAACTATGGGACACAAGGAATTGTTACATTAAAATCATGAAATTATGGGACACGAGGAATTGTTACATTAAAATCATGAAATTATGGGACACAAGAAATTGTTACATTAAAATCATGAAATTATGGGACACAAGGATTTGTTACATTAAAATTATGAAATTATGGGACACAAGGAATTGTTACATTAAAATCATGAAATTATGGGACACAAGGAATTGTTACATTAAAATCATGAAATTATGGGACACAAGGAATTGTTACATTAAAATCATGAAATTATGGGACACAAGGAATTGTTACATTAAAATCATGAAATTATGGGACACAAGGAATTGTTACATTAAAATCATGAAACTATGGGACACAAGGAATTGTTACATTAAAATCATGAAACTATGGGACACAAGGAATTGTTACATTAAAATCATGAAACTATGGGACACAAGGAATTGTTACATTAAAATCATGAAACTATGGGACACAAGGAATTGTTACATTAAAATCATGAAACTATGGGACACAAGGAATTGTTACATTAAAATCATGAAACTATGGGACACAAGGAATTGTTACATTAAAACCATGAAACTATGGGACACAAGGAATTGTTACATTAAAATCATGAAACTATGGGACACAAGGAATTGTTACATTAAAATCATGAAATTATGGGACACAAGGAATTGTTACATTAAAATCATGAAATTATGGGACACAAGGAATTGACTATTTATACATGCTGCACCACATGTAATTTCCTATTCTACCAGACAACAAATCATGTCAATAATGAAGTCACAAAGAACAGATTGCCCAATTGATTGCCTGCCATATTTCAATGTTTGAGTCATGTAAGCACAGAGGCAAGTATGCTGACTTGCTAATCTGGTGGGTGCCATGGGTCAAAATTGTATCATGAGTTGACATTATGACTGTGGTAGATACATTGATTGACTGTGGTAGGTACATTGATTGACTGTGGTAGGTACATTGATTGACTGTGGTAGGTATATTGATTGACTGTGGTAGGTACATTGATTGACTGTGGTTAACCCCATGTTGGGGTGTCCGATGGTACCCGTTGACATTGCCATGATACAGAAGTGCTTGATGAGTATCGGTGGCCTAAGTCGATTGCCTATTATCAATGGGCTGAATCCTCTTGTAGTCAAGTGGTTGGTTGAGCCACGATAGTATATTATAACCACAGTTTCATGTCATTAAGTCAGTGGCTGCTTAGACTATTATCATTGAACTCTTTCACTCTTCCATCATATACATGACAAACCACGACATGACACACTAAATATAAGCACCGAACCAAAATGCCGAACACATTCATATCCTTTATTGTGACACAGTTATAATAAGCCCACATCTATTCTCAATTTCTTTTACATTAAATCAGTTATATATCACAATATTAAAATACACATATAAATGGCTTTGACACCAATGTCACCATTGCCCACAGCGAACAGGTCTGACACGGTCCACTCTTTACCATGGTAATCAGCTAAATGCAGAGTTTCAGAGAGCTCTCTCTCCAGGTCATTGCCAATGTGTGCTTCTTGCCGTAAGGCCACTACATGCTTCAATGTTATCAGACCTCACAGTTCAGCTCATGACAGTCACTGCTGTCTCAAAAAAAAGTGGGTGTAATTTGTTTTTAAATCTTAGCCATTTTTTCCAAAAATTCAACTATTAATGCATACATAGTTTAAAACATGCAGTTCAGTTCATTTCAGTCGGATCCGGAACCAAGCCCCGGATCACTGGCGTGTGAAGCGGGTGTGTAACCACGCAGCACGCACTGGACACAGCCAAATTATCACAACAGAATATTACGTCGTCACCCATCGTAGGCTTTGCTCAAGATTGCTTAATCGCTGCGACTGACGTCCGTCAATCGATGTGGACCCGAACGATCAGGACTTCTCACTGGCAAGGAACACCAGGCCTCCTAAATCCAGTGAGCAATAATGAAATTGATTACTTGGTTGTTTCGGGATTTGAAATTTAAATATTGAGCACAACCCACCCGGATCCGGTCAGGGATATGCACTACTGACGAGCTCAAATGAGAGCGAAACTCGAGTCTAATGCTTCCATATTGACGTGGATAGGCCTTAGGTTCATACCAGAATACGATCGGCGTTGCCAGTAGTGGGTTAGAGTCCTTAGAGTTAAAATCTGTTTTTCATCTAAACCCCAAAAACGTTTTCCCCCAAACTTCTTGCTTGTCTAAAAACCTCCAGCCCACACCAGCTGATGATGTCCACTTGTGGCTGGGTGTCCCATACTATTGACCTTCAGTCCTGGGATCTTATTACCCCATTACATCCACAATGCCAAGGATTTGAGTTTCAGCAAATACCATCTGACGAAGCTGTTAATCAGATGAAGCCAGGTGTCCAACTCAGAGAATTTACTACCTACATTTTGCTTCATCATTCAACAGCAACACCTTAGTAATAGTATATATTTCTTTTTCTCCATGCACTCGTCAATCATATTTCTAAAATTACATTCTCAAAAACAACCATAATGTTTTGATGGTAATTTAAATCAGTAACATCGATGTGATTCAACGATTCCATCCATCATAGGCCATGCCGGTAAGCGTGGGCAATCATGACAAGCCATTTCACTCAGTAACCAGAGTTGTGGACAGCTCAGTGTTCTTGTCTCGACCATGCCACATGGTCAAGCCATCTAGGTATTTACTTCTCTTAATCAACTTGAAAATTAATAGTGTTGGTTGGTAATCAAAGTCATGCTTTAACAATCTACTTTCAAAGTCAACAGCATTAATTAGTACTATTCAACATGATTGTTCAACAATTCAATTTCATAAGAACAATCAATTCAAATTTCACTTCACATGCTGTTGAACAAAACTAACTTAACAGTCTGTTAGTTTAATTCTAAATAAACAAATTAAAGTTTAAATTTGGTAATTGTAACTAATTGTAATTGTAACCGCTTCATTCCTTCCAGAATGGTATCTAATTTCTTTGAGTTTCTACACATTTAGAGTCAAAACAATTTGAATAACGAGGGCACAAACAACAGATTGCATGATTTATTGCCTGCAATATTTCGCTGCATATTGTCTGGTACATACTGCAGAATTCATACAACATAAAGTAAAATAACTAGATAAATCTTTCAAGCTGAAATATACTCATGCTCTCACAGTGATGTCAAGTGTCTACCACTGTAATTTTAAACTATCGTGTCTTTCTGTTTGAACAAAACTGGCCTATGTAGATTAATCATTATGGCTTCTGCAAACTTTAACAAGTGACTATTTTGTGTATTAAACAACATGTGAAATGTAATGTCTCTATCAATCACATGACCAGTTTCCAAAACGTGCCATGCAATTGAGGCTGCAGGAAGTTTATGGTGTGTAGGCCTTCCCAGGCTCTCATTGCCTGTGTGTAGTATCTTGTCAATTCAGTTGGGTATGTGTTCAACCACCCTATTGTGTAACTGCCGCTCTGTTTTGCCGATGTAGGTAGACTGGCACCTGCATGTGAATTGGTAAATGCAATTGGATTTGGCTTGCAGAGGGACAGATTCTTTTACTGCTGGGGTGGGAATAGGTGTGGTTCTGTACCTAATAACTGGAATTGCAGTACATAATGTTTGGCCGACTGCTGTAATGAGCCCCTTGAAAGGTTAGCTGGATAAGTTTAACCTTGAGTTTAGGGACTGTAGTTTTCATCAGGTTTTGGTTTAGGCTGTTGGCAGTGGCGCTTTATAAATCCTGTGGAGTACCGATTCAGGTGTAAGACATTCTTCAGAGTTTCAGTTTCCTCTTTCAGTGTGTCCTGTTTGCATATCTTCCTAGCATATTCAAACAAGAGTCCATACAAGACAATGGCATGGTTATTGTAATTTCTATCACACTCTTAAGGTTTTCATTTGAAGCCCCCTCGTATATTAAACTGTATCTCATGTACATGCTACAGAAATAAATAAGATGAAGCAAATAAATGAATCCTTTTGGCTGAAATACAAAACACACACAGATATTTACACTCAAATGTAACTGACTGTCTTACCAGAACATCCACATACTGACTAGCGTGTCTTGCTGATTACACAGTTATGGACGGCGGTGACAGATAGCCAAAGCCTCGGCAAAATGAAGCCAGCATCAGTATTCAATTTTTGTTGACCTTGTGACTGAATTCAAGAGGTGGCACAAATTGTAGTTTTTTTTTTTTTTTCAACCAATCAACTACACAGAATTTTCATAATCAGAGTGACCAGATATTGGAAATAAAGAAGTGGGACATCCATCAGCAATACAAAATTGTCCTAAATATTAGTCATACACATAAAATAGTATTATTTGTGTTTACTTTAATCATAAATCATGTTTAATGGTTGAATACTGGCAGCTGTTACAATAACTATAAATTACAAATTGTGAGAGTCTGTTATTGTAGTTTCTTTCATCATAAGACTGCTTTAATCTACAGTTTGTATTTTGTGCTGTTCAGAACCATGTATTTCTGACAAACAATCCACACAAGAAAGATCAAAATGTGTTGTGATAATAAAAACTGTCTAAACTAAACTAAGTGAAACCTAATTCTTTTAATTTGTCCAGTATTTTTGTATAAGTCTGAATATACACTCTAAACATTTATTATTACCAGGAATGCACAACATACTCAGTCAAGATTAAGAGGTCATTCAGATTTCTGCACACTTCTCCACGACAAGCACATACTTCTCAGCTATACTTGTTTTTTTTTTTTTTTTTTTCACAATTCCAAGTACCTGCATGCATACTTAGCTGCTTCTGGTTGAGTTCACTCATCATAAAGCCTGCTGTCGTCACAATATTCTGGAAGTATTTGGCATTTTGAAGTAATTTTCATGGTTTCTTCCATGTTACCATGAAAGTGTGCATGAATCTTCATTTTCTTCCACTTTAAAAGTTTTCAGTTGTCTTCATGCTTTTTTCCAATTTACCCTGAAAGTTTGACGGAATCCTCATGCTTTCTTCCAATTTACTCCGCAGGAGCTTCTTCTTAAGAGTAATCCATTCAAAGACGCTCCATTCTTTGCCATGTTCATCCACCTCTTCTTATACTCAACAGTCAGTGAAATAGGCTTCAGTAGAGCTAAAAAACTGAGATACGGTAATAACACCATGTTCTTCAAATACTCTTATTATGAGCGGTTTTGGTAAAACCACAACATTCTGCATCATAAGAAAGTTTCTTGGAATTATACGAGGGAGCTTTAAATGGAAACCTTAAAAGTACGATAGAAAGTACAGTCATCCAGCCATTGTCTTGTAACCTGTTAATATTGTTGTTAAGGGTGTCAGTGGTGTTAAGCATGTGACATCACAGTGCATATGAACAGGGTGACGTCATAAGGGCAGTAGATGGCAGCCCCACTTTTGATATGCACCAGAGAGGAGCAGCATTCTGTTATCCATTGTGTTTATTTTAATCAGTGAAGGGATTAAACCTATAGAAATTCATTGGCGAATGACGGTCCAGTATGGTAATGAATGGCCAAACAGGCCTGTTAACTATAAAACATTAAACTATACCCTATTGTATTGACTACAGGTCAGCATAGCCAAATGGGTACGAGCACTCGTTCTTAAACATCCGGTGTGCTGATGCTGAGGTAGAGGGTTCAACCCCTACACCGGACAGTTGGACTGAAATGTTGACTTCTCATCCTTGACTCGGGGACGTAACTTACAAGTACCTCTGATGTCGGGGTGGCTTTGTCTAATGGCGAGGGGAACTGGTAATAGGGAAAGCTAATCCACACGCAAAATTCAGTGCAGTGCTACTAGAAGAACAGAAGAAGTACCAACGGGTAATTACACCATTAGAGAAATCCTATTTTGTGGATGATCAAGCTCTTATAGCAGAAGAAGTACCAACGGGTAATTACACCATTAGAGAAATCCTATTTTGTGGATGATCAAGCTCTTATAGCAGAAGAAGTACCAACGGGTAATTACACCATTAGAGAAATCCTATTTTGTGGATGATCAAGCTCTTATAGCAGAAGAAGTACCAACGGGTAATTACACCATTAGAGAAATCCTATTTTGTGGATGATCAAGCTCTTATAGCAGAAGAAGTACCAACGGGTAATTACACCATTAGAGAAATCCTATTTTGTGGATGATCAAGCTCTTATAGCAGAAGAAGTACCAACGGGTAATTACACCATTAGAGAAATCCTATTTTGTGGATGATCAAGCTCTTATAGCAGAAGAAGTACCAACGGGTAATTACACCATTAGAGAAATCCTATTTTGTGGATGATCAAGCTCTTATAGCAGAAGAAGTACCAACGGGTAATTACACCATTAGAGAAATCCTATTTTGTGGATGATCAAGCTCTTATAGCAGAAGAAGTACCAACGGGTAATTACACCATTAGAGAAATCCTATTTTGTGGATGATCAAGCTCTTATAGCAGAAGAAGTACCAACGGGTAATTACACCATTAGAGAAATCCTATTTTGTGGATGATCAAGCTCTTATAGCAGAAGAAGTACCAACGGGTAATTACACCATTAGAGAAATCCTATTTTGTGGATGATCAAGCTCTTATAGCAGAAGAAGTACCAACGGGTAATTACACCATTAGAGAAATCCTATTTTGTGGATGATCAAGCTCTTATAGCAGAAGAAGTACCAACGGGTAATTACACCATTAGAGAAATCCTATTTTGTGGATGATCAAGCTCTTATAGCAGAAGAAGTACCAACGGGTAATTACACCATTAGAGAAATCCTATTTTGTGGATGATCAAGCTCTTATAGCAGAAGCAGAATTACAAGACCGCATAAATAAAGTAAACAAAGAGTGTAAGGAGCATAACATGAAAATTATCGTCAGTAAAACAGGGGGTAATGACTATACCCCCTCCTCCCCCCCCCCCCCCAAAAAAAAAAAAAAAAAAAAAACCCAAAACAACAACAACAACAAACATTCATGGAAAAGAAGACCCCCTGAAACAAGTATAAAGCTTCAAGTATTTAAGAAGCATAATAATATCATCAAATGGCAAATCAGAAGACGACATCGAATTTAGATGCAATAAGGCGAACCAACTCATTGGACAAATGGCACCAATACACAAGAATAAACACATATTAATAAATTCTTTGTTTTTAAAAGCATTCTACAACACACAACACAATCTTCCAACCAACTCTATTCTACCAATACCAAACCTGGGCAATGATAGAGATAGAGGACAGAAAAATACCAACGGAAATGAGATTCCTGAGAAGAATTTTTTTTAAAGTCGCTTAAAAGTCGATAGGGTCGACTTCATTGCACCGGGTTTTAGCCCATATGGCTCGGTCTCTTTCCGCAGCGCGGAAAGAGTCACACAAAGCACGAACTCCGTAGCTCTAGCGACGACCCATAGAGTCTTCGAAAAATTTCA
This sequence comes from Cepaea hortensis, assembly GCA_963921405.1. Taxonomy (NCBI): domain Eukaryota; kingdom Metazoa; phylum Mollusca; class Gastropoda; order Stylommatophora; family Helicidae; genus Cepaea; species Cepaea hortensis. Next base: position 120,463,732 of record OY992883.1, read on the forward strand.
CTCGTGAATCGAAGGACGCGGCCCGGAATCGAACTCACAACCTTCGGAGCCCGCTGAGAAGAATATAAGAATATTCTATGTATCAAGAAGAGAGAAAATCATAAACGAAGAAATCACGACATGATGGGGAGGAGGGGGGGGGGATTATAGCAACGTTAGATTTAATCATAACAGAGCAAGTTAAATGGCTTGGCCATGTAACTAGGCTACCAACTAACCAGGGCCGGATTTAGACTTAATAAGGCCCTAAGCTATTTGAAATATGGGGTCCTTTATAAGTCCAGATATTCTATGTCAGTGACAAATATTGGGACGCAGAGGTGTTTCCAAGGCACCAGGGCCGGGTTATATACTGGCCAAGACCTATTGACGTGTCCTCGTCGAGCGTCCTGGGCAACAGGTCCCTTCGGGGTCCTGACTAAGGTCAGTAGGATCGCCGATTCCTCCGAAGTCGGAGAGTGTCTGCCTGTACGGCGAGGAACCACCAGTCTGCACACCAATAAGCCAGACATGGGACAACGGATACTCACGCAAACCTCAAGTCCTGTATGACATCACACTGATGTTGGACAACAGGATGCCTTCATCCGACATACTGGACTTCGCGTTGGAGCTCAAGCCAATGAACACAAGCAAGCAGTGACAAATATGATTTTCGGATACCTAGAGGGTTAAACTGAAATACAATTAAGAAGTATATTGATAGTGAAATAATAAATCTTTAACTTAAAATCATTTTTATTCATAACAAACTTAAAAATGCAAGCTCTGGTAAAAAGAAACAAAAGTTCTTTTAAAAGGCACAATTTACAAAGGCTTATTATCTAATCTCTTGAAACATGTTATAAGAATTAAGGAATTATAATAAACTAAAATATTTTCTTTCTTGCCTTTGCCAGAGCAAAGTCACTGATGACATCATCAAATGATAAACTGCGTAGTTTGTCGCATCCTATGCACATGAGACTGAGGGAACATAGTTTATCTTGAGTCATTGTTGTTCTAAATTCATTTTTTATCCTCTTCAGCTGAGAAAAAGATCTTTCTCCAGAGCAATTTGCAACCATCATACTAAGAGACAATCTCAAAATTGCTTCTACATTAGGGAATGCTGATTGGACACGATCGTTAAATATTACCCTATACAGATCCTGATGTGTCAGACTATCTTGTTCCGCTGAACTATGGGTTTGACTATGTCTAACATATTGATGAAAATGCTTGACTTCTCCTACAAGATTCATGTCCACATCTTCAGGATATGTTTGGCATAAAGCACTAACTCCTTCATGAATATCTTCTTCTGTAGCTTCTAGTTTTGTTAAGAATTAAAACATTTTTGTAGCATCATTGTATACTGAGGCCCTCTGTGCCAGACTTGACTCTAATGCATCCATCACAGGTATAAATGTTTTGATTCTGATCTTGTCTCTTGGCTCAAGGTTCTCTAAAGCATCATCTTCATCATCATTGATATGCCTTCTTCTATATCTTCTTTTCTTGTAATCAACATCAGGCAATTTTTTCTTTGCTTCTTCTTCAAAATGATCGAAAAGATCCCTGGAACCTTTAACAAAATCCGAAAGTGAAGCATACAATTTCCTACATACACCTAGACTAATTTGGGGGTCTTGCAGTGATTGACTAGTCTTGTGAAATTCATCTAGCAAGTAACTCCACAAACATAACAATACCATAAATTCAAACTCCTCTATTTTATTCAAAATGTTTATGGCTTGATTTCTTGTTTCGCCCTTCTCTGTAGTATCAATATGCAGCTGATGCAATGCAGAAATTATTCCATCATAACTATCAAGTATTGCACTTGTGGCCATTGAATGTGCTTCCCATCTTGACAAAGACTTTGGAACTTTTGAATCATCTTTGAAGAATGACAACAGTACTGCCCATCTATGTGTAGATGATGAAAAGAAATTATATATTTCTTGAACAATTCCAAAAAAGTTTACTGCCTCTAAACAACAGTCTACTGCTGCTCTACCAAAAAAAAAAAGAAGAAAGAAAGCATGCTGACGAGGGTGAGGACGGGCAGACTTCGTGCGGAGTGGCTTGCTTCGCTTCGGAGGTCACGGGTGACAAGCATCGCCTGGACCTTTTCTCCGGGGCATGCCGGTGTGCTGGGAAATGAACAGGCAGACAGATTGGCTGGCTCTGCAGAACTTGGTGGAGTATTGATACATGACAAGGCAGACGTGGTTGCGGCCTTGTGGGAGCACGTGCACACCTCGGAGGAGCAAATGGATTACCGACAGGGTTATTTTCGTATACTGCATTCATGGGCCACAGGAAACGGTCCGCGGATCCGATGACCTTGAACTTTCCGTAAAAAGGTGTCCTCCGTTAGCAACGAAATCGCTAATAGGGCCTAATACTGCAGTATATTTAAGTATACATATATGACAATTGCTCACTCGGACAATATTTTTTGGACCCCCACTTTCTTGGGGGCCCTAAGCTATAGCTTGTTTAGCTTATACGTAAATCCTGCACTGGTCCTTTGGTATTCTACCATCATCCATCTTCCTAAGATGTCCTATCCATCTAAGTCTAGGAAGACTGAGCATGGAATAAACCGCCACAAAACCTGATCTTTCCAATACTTCAGTATTTGTGATTTTGTCTTGCCACTTAATACCAAGAATTCTTCGCAGACACCGCATATGAAAGCTGTTTAAATGTTTCCCTTGGTGTGAGTAAGTTGTCCAGGTTTCACTCCCATAAAGAAGAGTACTAAGGACACAGGTTTGATAGACAAGGACTTTTGTTTTGGCAGTAAGCTTCCTGTTCTCCCAGACTCCTTTTTCTTAACCTGTTCATTGTTGTTGCTGCCTTACCAATCCGGATGTTGATTTCCTGATCTAGGGATAATTTGCTATTTACCACTGATCCTAGATATGTAAAATGGTCTACTGTCTCTAGTTCGGCGTCGTCAATAAAGATTGATGGTACCCTGTGTGCACCTTGTGACTAATCTGTGTCTTCGTGTTGCTAATTGTTAAACCAAATTCAGAATAAGCATTGGAGAATGCAGATAGTAGACGTTGCAATACTTCCTCCGAGTGGGTCGTAACTGCAGCATTAATTTTGGTCTTGTCCTTCAATCTCTGAGCATTGAAGAGGCCGCCATCTGAGCGCGAGTGAATGTATATACCACGATCCTGATCACGAAAGGCATATTTCAGAAGTTTAACTTGTAACATCAACTTCAATGTTACAAAAGATTAATACTTTTTTAACTCACAACTTGAGTATTAAATTAATACTAAAGAAAATCACACGGGCTCCGTGTAAGCAGTGTGTTAAAACCACGATATGAACTTAAGAGTTGTCCCCCGATAGGTTGGGACACGCCCATTTCACACGAAGATGAACCTGGCGGTGCTAATGTGGACGTGGAGTGGCGATATTAGTAACGGGTGTGTGGTGGAACACCGGGGGATGTGCAGCGTCTGTTTTGCTGACACCTGGTGGGTGCCACTACTGCACCCACAGTTGTCTCTGGTGTGAAAATATACCGATGATTATACATGGGTATGTAAATACAAGGGGTCGCTGCAGCCGGTGTCATCCCTCTGCTGGTGCCGACACTGGAAATGTGGGTGTGGGGGAGACGAGCTGGCAGTGTTGACCTGTGGGGAGTCATCACAAGCTGTAGGCGAGCTCAGATCATCGGCCGTCTTCACAGTGTCGGTCGACTACACTAGATCCCAAGGAGGTCTGGGTTTCGGTGGTCTGGAGGTAGAATGTCCGCCTACCACGTGAGAGATCAAGGTTCGATTCTCGGTCAATACAACTGAACTGTGGATTGTGTCTTTTAAAGTAAGAATGGAGACTCGGGGATGTCACGGCTGGAGCTAGGGAGTTCGTGCATTGTGCAATGCTCACGGCAAGCGCGTTGCCGTTTTGTAGAGAGAGAGAGAGAGAGAGAGAGAGAGAGAGAGAGAGAGAGAGAGAGAGAGACCGAGCCAGATTAATTAGACCTCAGTGCATTGAAATCGACCCTCTCGACTTTAGGACTTGTAGACTTTAGTACTTGCAGACTTTAGTCGAGAATGTAGACTGAACAATGCTCTTTCCTGGCCATCTTCTGCGTACTCATGACTCACAAGTGCACACTGGTTTCGTGTACTGCACTTTGCGTCCCCCTAAACATTTCTATACAAAGACGTAGAGAAGGATAAGTCTACACAGTTTTTTTTTAATGTTTCTTAACTGATTCAAAGCAAAAAGACGGTGTGGATCAAACATGGTGCAGAATCAAATGAACAACTATTATAATGCAAATGTCCGCTCACCGAGCATTGAAATTGCAGAAGAAACCACGAAACAACAAAAATAACAGGATGATCACATTCGGTGATATATTATCCTTCGTCACTGAATCAGTTAAATACACAAGACTATGCCAGCATGGGGATGACTCCAACCATGGCCAATATGTGGGGATGACTCCAACCATGGCCAATATGTGGGGATGACTCCAACCATGGCCAATATGTGGGGATGACTCCAACCATGGCCAATATGTGGGGATGACTCCAACCATGGCCAATATGTGGGGATCCTTGACAAAGTCACGCAGTCCAACGCGAGAACTTGGATACGGCTTGCCGGCAAAGCTAAACCAGTTCTTGGGCCGCTTAAGATGTTGAGACGGGTGTGCAGGGGGCAGTAAACAACGGCTTGTTGCATGGCGACACATGCCTCGATGAGCCGTCTCTAGCTGGGGTGTTTGTTGTGGACACTCTAGTGTCTTAACATCACATCTTTCTCTATATTCCTCTGTCACATCTCTCTCTATGTTCCTCTGTCACATCTCTCTTTATCTTGTTATGCCATATAGTTCTCTACGTTCCTGTCACATCTTTCCCTGTCTTGTTGTGAGACATCTTTCTATATGTTTCTCCGTCACATGTTCCTCTAAGTTCCTCTGTCGCACCTTTCTCTATGTTCCTATGTCACATATCTCTATATCTTCCTCTGCTAAATCTTTCTGTATCTTTCTCAGTCACATCGTTCTATATCTTCCTCTTTGACATTTTTCTCTATCTTCCACTGTTATATCAATCTATATTTTCCTCTACCATATCTTTCTCTATTCTACTCTACCACATCTTTCAACATCTTCCTTTAACACATCAATCTATATCTTCCTCTGTCACATCCGTACACATCACGACAGCAATACCTTGATAGGTCGCACCGTCGTATCCCTCCACTTCTATGCTTGTACATAGAGGATGCTGACACCAAACCGTCCTCCTTGCTTATGTAAACAAGATGCACACACGAATGAATGATAACATGGCAGTGATGTCAGCCGCAATACAAACATCTCAAGCATAAAATCTATCAAAAGCTTATTTTCGGTTTAATTCACGGAAAATTCACTTCATATGCATAATTGAAAAAGTTACTTCTGTATAGAAAGTCCTACCACGGTCAGTGGTTTATGACCCCCACAGCAAGACAAGCTAAACATAGTTAACAGTAAACATACAGCGGATTGTTTCTTGTTCAAATCTAGGGCCTCTGCGAGTCCAGGATACAGGAACAGTCAGAAAAATAATACTCGGCCATAGTGTATTTGTGGTAAACTATTTTGATTTGACTTAGATTAATTGTAAGGCCATTTCGTAATCTGATGTCAGGTCTTAGTCAGATTTTACTGGGCTACCATATGAGAGTAGACGGTACAACCGGCCTTCTGTTAGTGCTGAATGTTGGGCGGCGCTTACTAAACCCGACACCCCGCATTATGCCAACGGCTTCGGGCGGAGAAGCGCAATTGAGAGGGTACAAGCTTTATCCTAGTGCAAGGAAATGCAACCTAGAGACAAAAGGTCATGGCAGGGCACACCAGGCCTTAAGCCTTGGTTGGCAGCTGGTCTAGGATCGAAGCTCCGACAGGCGGACTGTTAGAGCATTGCTTTACTGATCCGGCAGCGTCTGCAGCTTGTCTTGTTCCAGGCGTATTTCTGTTGCCTTTCCTCTGGAGTAAACTAGACAGGCCAAGAGAGGGATCATGCTGCATCGACAACACATGGTCTCTAAATTCAGCTCAGGCTTTGTGTTATGGAGAGGTATAACGCCAGGTTACAAACTATCATCTGTCAAACGGCAAGGTGCCAGTCAGTCAATCATTTCATAATCATTACAGAGAAAATGTGAGGCTTTCAGCTGAAATGTCGCAAAACAGTTCTAGGAAGATCGTTCGAAGAAGAGGGAAAATACTGACAGTCTAGCAGATCTGGACATGGGTGACAAGTGGCTGATAAACTGTGTCATGTCTCCGACACTGGAACATTTTAGTCGTGTCCAACCGTGGCTGGAAGAGAGCAGGGATGGGAGGCGTGGTTGCTTGTAGAAGATCCAGGTCCATCAGCACGGAGGTGGACACGGGACACTGCAGACATCTTTGGGGATTTGGTGGATGGGGCGGGAGACATGGCCAGAGATTGACACAGGACACTGCAGATATCTTTGGGAAGTTGGAGGATGGGGCGGGAGGCATGGCCAGAGATGGATACAGGACATTGCAGATATCTTTGGGAAGTTGGTGGATGGGGTGGGAGACATGGCCAGAGATTGACACAGGACACTGCAGACATCTTTGGGGAGTTGGTGGATGGGGAGGGAGACATGGCCAGAGATTGACACAGGACACTGCAGATATCTTTGGGAAGTTGGAGGATGGGGCGGGAGGCATGGCCAGAGATGGATACAGGACATTGCAGATATCTTTGGGAAGTTGGTGGATGGGGTGGGAGACATGGCCAGAGATTGACACAGGACACTGCAGACAACTTTAGGAAGTGGGTGGGTGAGGCACGAGGTATGGCTAGAGATGGATACAGAACACTGCAGATATCTTTGGGAAGTTGGTGGATGGGGCGGGAGACATGGCCAGAGATAGATACAGGACATTGCAGATATCTTTGGGAAGTTGGATGATGGGGCGGGAGACATGGCCAGAGATTGACACAGGACACTGCAGATATCTTTGGGAAGTTGGTGGATGGGGCGGGAGACATGGCCAGAGATAGATACAGGACATTGCAGATATCTTTGGGAAGTTGGATGATGGGGCGGGAGACATGGCCAGAGATGGATACAGGACATTGCAGATATCTTTGGGAAGTTGGTGGATGGGGTGGGAGACATGGCCAGAGATGGATACAGGACATTGCAGATATCTTTGGGAAGTTGGTGGATGGGGTGGGAGACATGGCCAGAGATGGATACAGGACACTGCAGATATCTTTGGGAAGTTGGATGATGGGGCGGGAGACATGGCCAGAGATTGACACAGGACACTGCAGATATCTTTGGGAAGTTGGTGGATGGGGTGGGAGACATGGCCAGAGATGGATACAGGACATTGCAGATATCTTTGGGAAGTTGGTGGATGGGGTGGGAGACATGGCCAGAGATGGATACAGGACATTGCAGATATCTTTGGGAAGTTGGTGGATGGGGTGGGAGACATGGCCAGAGATGGGCACAGGACACTGTAGACATCTTTGGGAAGTTGGAGGATGGGGCGGGAGACATGGCCAGAGATGGAGACACTTTTCGTATCTCCGTGATGAGAGCGAAGTTCTGTACAAGGCTTGCCGTATGGTGAGAAGTTGTTCCAGTACTACGTGATAGAAGCATGGAATTGTGCACACTTCCCATATGGCAAGTGCTGAATGTGTGCATTAAGTTGCAACTCAACCGGCCAATAATATGGAAATAATACAGAGGACAGACTGTATCGGGTCCGTTTTGTCACATAAATATGATCATTTGCACAACGTGCTCTCTATATATGAGGTAGTTGGGGCATAAATATGATCATTTGCGCAACGTGCTCACTATAGAAGAGGCCATTAGAGCATAAATATGATCATTTGCGCAACGTGCTCACTATAGAAGAGGCCATTAGAGCATAAATATGATCATTTGCGCAACGTGCTCACTATAGAAGAAAAAGTTGGGGCATAAATGTGATCATTTGCGCAACGTGATCATTCTAGAGGAAGCATTTGGCTAAAAAAATATGATCATTTGCATAACGTGCTCACTATATAAGAGGCAATTGGGGCATAAATATGATCACATGACACCTCCCACTGGATGTCTGTACAACGTGTGTAGCAACATATACCCTGTGACATGACACCACCCTCTGGATGCCTCCATAACATGGGTAAAACTCCCTGAAAGAAACAGCACCATATGCCGGGGTTGGTACCAATCCTCAATAAGTGTGCGACTCTGTCCAGACATGAAAAACCTCATCAAGAAAGTAACGAACGCAATCAATCCATCAGACGCCGTGAAGCTGACAACAAACAGCCCAAAGTAAGAAAATAAACTACAAGCTACACCATAGCCAACTCGAAAACTAACTGGAAGGCTGAAAGAGGGTACTCGTACCACAAATTGGATTGAATTTGATTTTTGTGCCACTCATAACAGTGCGTTGAGCACTGCTAAAACATGTCTGGTAGAGGTAAAGGCGGCAAGGGACTCGGGAAAAGAGGCGTTAAGTGTCACTGCAAAGTCCTGCGCGATAACATCCAGGGTGTCACCAAGCCCGCCATCCGCCGACTGGCCCGGCGATGAGGTGTCAAGCGCATCTCCGGGCTCATCTATGAGGAGATCCGAGGTGTCCTTAAGATGTTCCTAGAGAACGTCATCCGCGACGCTGTCACCTACACCGAGCACGCCAAGAGGAAGACGGTCACCGCCATGGACGTCGTCGAACCCTAACCCTTTACCCGCCCTATACAATATATTTTGTTGTTGTCTTTTGGTGTCTGCTGCGCCCGCCCGTTCCCCAGCAATGTAGCACAACGGACAAATCTACAGGTGCTCAGTCTGCCTGTGAAACCCGTCACAACACCACGTGTTGCAGGCCTTCCTATGTTTTAATTGTCACTCCCTTGAAATGTTGTGTTTTAAATAAGTCGCTGGGTTTCTAAGAACCGTAGCCCACCGGACAAACCCGCAAGTGCTCAGTCTCAGGCACACAAAGCAAAGACAGATAGGGAACTCTGGAGCATTCAAGAAAGTTATTAAATTGATGCCAATATATAGGTGGTCAATAGTCTCCACCCCAACTGACCTGGCTGAGAGAGACTGGGTCCCAGTTCATGCGGCAGAGTGCTGGCCAGGACGTCTTCCCTCCGAAGAAGTATACCAAAGTCTTCACCCCCTGAACCCATTGCCTGGTCCACTTGATCATTGTGGACCATCTTTACCGCCGTAAGGCGTCCTTCAGGTGGCTCAGGCTATGTGACACAACTTCTAGAGGGAATCGTCGGCCAATGCGGTCTCTGGTTCATGAAGGAGGCGACCCTTCGGTCCCAGTCGCAGTCAATTAAGGCGGGGGCCCGAGTCACTGGCATCCACACCAGGCTTATAAGTCATGGCCCGGACCTCATAGAGAGCTGTCCCAGTATGAGATGATGTCCAGAAGGCCACTGTTCACGCGGACCTGAGAGAGAGCTGTCCCAGTATGAGATGATGTCCAGAAAGCCACTGTTCACGCGGACCTGAGAGAGAGCTGTGCCAGTAGCAGATGATGTCCAGCAGCCCACTCTTACCGCGGACCTGACAGAGATGTATGCTGGCAATACGCGCCGTCCTCGTGCTCTCTGTAATGATGATGATGTCTGGTGATGACTATCCGCCTGTTGTCAGTTCTGTCTGTAATGTCATGTACCCATTAGGGGTTGGGTTATGGGTTAGAGTTAGAGTTAGGGTAAGGGTTAGGGCTAACTGTACCCCTAAACCCAGGGCGTAGCCAGGGCAATGGTATTTGTCTGTATTTAACTCCTGGAGCATGTGGACATCACAATAATATATTAGCCTATAGATTAGGGTATATGGTGCTAGACATGTTGTACAGACATCCAGTGGGTGGTGTCATGTCATTGGGTATATGGTGCTAGACATGTTGTACAGACATCCAGTGGGTGGTGTCATGTCATTGGGTATATGGTGCTTGTCAGCGTCTCAATCAGTCATAGCTCCTCGTCGAAGACGTGACAGTAATGTAAAACGTGCAAAATAATTTGTCAACAAACAACACTCTCACAACAATAGTAAATCTCTCTAGCATGAGGCGTTCAGCACCCTCTCTCTCAGGTAACCCAAAACACTGCTCTCTCAACCACAATCAGGTCCTGTCTCATCGTCCTTGCCTCGGTCTGTGGTCACGTGGTGTTTTACCAACGTATCGTCCGTGCTAAGTCGGGTGTCTCCGTATCTTGGTATCCTCATGTCCTTCACCCGTCTATTGATGGCTGATGTCTCAGGTTGTCTAGTCGAAGGTTGGACTGTCATTCAAGGACATGTCCAGTACAGGGATGGATTAACCATTAGGCAAACAAGGCACGTGCCTAGGGCAGCAAGCATTTGGGGGGCACCACAAGTCCTCAAGAAAAATGTGTATATTGTCCCGGTAGCGTAATTGCATGGCAAAAGCAAATCGCAAATGTAATATTGAATCGCACATTTTTTAACCTTGGTCCCACAACCCGGGGGTAAAATAACCCCCACCCAGTTTTTTTTGCTACTTTTTGTTATTTTTCTTCAAGTTTTTTGTGTGTGTGCTATTTTTTGACTTTTCTGGGATATGTTTGTGCTACGTAACGCACTAATGCGTAGCGACAAATTCACTTCCGTTTTGGTCTGCTAGTGAAAACAATTGTGAATAGTGCTAATTTGTCGACGTGTCATTGAATGACTGTACATTTGCATAACGGCTTAGAACTACTTTGCATTTTCGAACATTTGTATAAACTACTTACTGGTGTAGATATTAGTAATTTAGCTTACACAGCAAAACTTGATTTGACGAAGGTAAGGTTAATGGTTACACTTTTTACTTTCGTTTTCGTTTTCATCTAATGGTTTTTAATTCTAAAAAATCTAATATATATATATATATATATATATATATATATATATATATATATATATATATATATATATATATATATATATATATATATACACAGACGTCTATTGGTAGTTAGTGTTGAAGGAGTTCATTACTGCGCTTTAAATGTGCTTTTATCGATTTTGATAAAGCAATTATTGATAGGGGCCTAAGTATATTATTCCTTAGCCTTATTTTGCATAATTTTCTAATATTTATGTAAATACATTTTCTTTAAAAAAAAATGTAATTATGGATAATCGGAAAATGATACCTTAGCGTACCCACTTATATTGATTATATTATTTATTCATTTTTCATTTACAGCTTTTCACATACTTTTTTTCAGATTCAGACCGCAAGATGAAACATGTTCAGTTAAGTGGTGCACAAAACAGAAAACTAGCTAAACAAAAAGAGCATACTGTTTCAGTTGTAAAAGCTAAGAGCAGAAAATTTACGAATTATTTAGTTTCGGTTAAGCAACAGGTGGAACAGGATTTTACTGACACTATCAACCCTCTTGATAAGTCTACTATAGGCTGTTCTGCAAATCCAGACACTGCATTAGTGCTTGAAAATGAAATTTGTGGTGACCCACTTCAGTCTGCTGAAGATGATGATAAAGATGAAGATGATAAAATAAATCAAGCAGTAGATCCAGGACTGTGGATTGACTTCTCGGCTGATGATGTGGCTTACTGGGTTGACTGTTGGCCCACAAACTGTAAGCATCATTATGGTCCCTTTGATAAATCTTGCCGTATTTATGCTGAAGGAAAAATAACAAGATATTGTTCTCAAAAACTCTTCTATGTCACAAAAGCAAATGGTGAGCAGTACAGGAGAGAATGGTTATTGTATTCACCATCCACAGGATCTGTGTACTGCTTTGTTTGTAAACTTTTTGCGTCTAAAGGTTCCACAAGTTTGGCTGATAAAAATGGGTTCAGTGAATGGAAAAATAACATTCAAGGTGATAATCATGAACAAAGCGCTACTCATAAAGACTGCATGTTAACATACCTAGCCCGTTGACAAGGCTCGGGTCTACTACAAAAGCTAGAAGAGCAAATAAATGAAGAGTACATTTACTGGGAACATGTTTTGAGGCGAGCAGTAGCGGTTATTTGTACTATAGCTGAGCGTTGTCTGGCTTTTAGAGGGACAAATGAAAAATTTGGATCTTTACAAAATGGAAATTATCTAGGGTTGCTGGAGTTGGTCAGTCAGTTTGATCCATTTTTAGCATCACACATTGCGAAATATAGAAATTCTGGAAAAGGAAATCCTTCTTATTTATCCAAAACTATATGTGAAGAACTGATTGAAATTATGTCCCAAAAAGTCCATGCAGTAATTGTAGATGAAGTAAAGGCTTCCGGTTATTTCAGCTTGTCAGTAGACTCAACACCTGATATTTCACATATAGATCAGTTAAGCGTTGTTCTTCGATATGTGGTAGATGGAGAGCCCATTGAGCGCTTTTTGACTTTCTTGGAACTGCAAAGTCACGCCGGTGAAGGTATGGCTAAGCAAGTGTTGCAGTACTTACGTGAAGCTTGCAATATTGATTTTTCGAAATGCAGAGGTCAGTCCTACGACAACGCAGCTAATATGTCTGGGTGATACAAGGGCATGCAGAAAAAAATTCTAGAAGAAGATTAGTTTGCTGTATACATACCCTGTGCTGCCCATTCACTAAATCTGGAAGGCAGAAGTGCCGTTGACTCTTGTTTAGAGGCAGTAAACTTCTTCCATACAGTGCAACTGATCTATACTTTTTTCTCAGCTTCAACCAAAAGGTGGAAGATTCTGAAAGGATGCCTTGTGAATGAAAAGCTGGTAAAGTCCCTTTCCGATACTAGATGGGAAGCACATGCTGTTGCAACTGAAGCCATTCTAATGTCTCATCCTCAGATTATAGAAGCGTTAGAATGTTTACAAGAAGACCAGTCACAGAAGGGGGACACCAGAAGAGAAGCAGAAAACATTGCAAAGAAGATGCAAGAATTAGAATTTGCTTTCATGCTTGTCTTTTGGGGAGAAGTGTTACAACATTTTCACAGGGTCACTCAAGTTCTACAAAATGAGCACGTGAACTTGAAAACGTGTGCTGATTTGTATTCTTCACTAGCAAATCACTTGCATGAATCTAGGAATGAATTTGAAAGATTTGAAGAAGCTGCAAACGAAATAACACCAGGTGTGGATTATAAGTCAACTTTGACCCGTAATCGTAAACGAAAGACAGTGGTCATTGATGGTGATGCCCCTGAGGTATCTCAGAATGCCAGAGACAAATTTCATATATCTGCTTTCTACACCATTGTTGACAAACTTGAGACAGAGATGAGTAGACGAGGACAGGTATATAATGATCTAGCAGTTCGATTTTCTTGTTTGGTCGATGTACCACAAACATCTCAGTGTTGTGATTGATTGATTGATTGATTTAGTAACCGACATCACAGCATTCGGGACATTCCCATAAGCGCTCCATCCCCATCCTCAGCAGCCAGCGAAGAGTTCCAACACTAATAGTTCCAGTAGCAATCTGATTATATGTCCGTCTCGCCTTTCCTCTGAGCGTCGAGCGTCGGCCAGATCCCCTCGTCACACCTCGCTGTCTCATTCTTACCAGACTATGGTGATCCATTTGCTCCTCCGAGGTGTACACGTGCTCTCACAAGGCCGCAACCACGTCTGCCTTGTCATGCATCAATACTCCACCAAGTTATGCCGAGCCAGCCAATCTGTCCGCCTGTTCATTCCCCAGCACACCGGCATGCCCAGGAGAAAAGATCCAGGTGATACTTGCTACCCGTGACCTCCGAAGCGAAGCAAGCCACTCTGCACGAAGCTTGCCTGTTCTCACCCTTCTCAGCATGCTTTCTGAGTCAGTTACAATCACAATGTGTGTATGTATCGTGTTTTCTATCCAGCGGAAAGCTGCACTGACCGCCTCCACCTCCATTCTTAAGCTAGATGTAGTCATCATACGCCAGGCTCTCCTGCACCAAACGCCGACCATTAGTTTTTGCCAAGAAACCCCAGGCACTTCTCCTACCTCTCAACACCGACCCACCCGTGTAGATAATCACATCACCCGGGCGAGAATTTTCCTGAATTAGTTGCTGAATTTCCACTTCCGTGGCCCCTGCTGGCAACTCCCTGCACAATGTGATTATAACTCTGCACAAGTCTGACTGCATGGCTGGCACTCTGACCCACTCACCTCCTCGCCTGATGTTCTCCAAGGGGCACACCTGAGTAGTATATTGTGGCGTCCAGACACATATTATGCATCCAAAATCTGGAGGCTGATAGCGGCTGATAGGGTTTATGAAGGAAATATGGGGGGTATTTTTTGGGAAAATTGTCGACTCGGTAAAAATTTTTGGCGGGGTGTGGGAACGGTTTTTTGACGGGTGTCTGTGAAAGTAATTAAGGTAATTTTTAGTTGGTTCTAGAAACCGAGGGTGTGAGTACGGATGAGGGAGGGCTATAAGTTACGTAGGGTATATGAATGTGTTAGTATGCGTGGTGTAGTGATGTATAAACAAGGGTGTGATGGGTCGTGGTTTCTACTCATGGGTTGTATATATGGTGGTGGCGTAGACATAATGTATTAGTACGCGTGGTGTAGTAATGTATAAACAAGGGTGTGATGGGTCGTGGTTATACTTGACGAAGTAAGAGGTGTAGTTGGTTACTGAACAAAGAGGTGTAGTTGGTTACTGAACAAATAGAGGGTTGTAGGAGTCTGACACAGTAAAACACAGAGACAAAAGTAAAAACAAAAATGGTCAAATAAGGGTCAAGTAGTCAAGTAAGGAAATTTTAGGGAAAAGTGATTGTAATGATATGGTGGTGATTAAAGAGTGGTAAATTAGTGGTCAATCAGTGGTCAAGCAATGGTCAAGTGGTCAAGTGAGGAAAGTTTAGGGAAAAGTGTTTGTAATGATATGGTAATGATTAAATTAGTGGTAAATTAGTGGTCAAGTAGTGGTCAAGTAGTGGTCATGCGGTGGTTAAGTGAGGAAAATTTTAGGGAAATATTAGGGAAAAGTGATTGTAATGATATGGTGATGCTTAAAGGGTGGTAAATTAGTGGTCAATCAGTGGTCAAGCAATGGTCAAGTAAGGGTCAAGTAGTCAAGTAAGGAAATTTTAGGGAAAAGTGATTGTAATGAGATGGTGATGATTAAAGAGTGGTAAATTAGTGGTCAAGCAGTGGTCAAGTAAGGGTCAAGTGGTCAAGTGAATAAATTTTAGGGAAAATTGGTCGTAGTGACATGGTAATGTTTAAATTAGTGGTAAATTAGTGGTCAATCAGTGGTCAAGCAGTGGTCAAGTGAATAAATTTTAGGGAAAAGTGTTTGTAATGATATGGTGATGCTTAAAGGGTGGTAAATTAGTGGTCAAGTAGTGGTCAAGTAGTGGTCAAGTAGTGGTCAAGTGGTCGAGTGACCACTTAAATTGTATAGGACGATGCGCCTAAGATTATGGTAGTAATTAAAATGATCGATGAAGTGGTCAAGCAGTGGTCAAGCAGTGGTCAAGTAGTCAAGTAAGGAAATTGTAGGGGAAAGTACGTATAGTGCAATGGTGGTGGGTAAAGTGAGGAGGAATCAATAGTAGTGATAATAGTACTACCAATATTAGCGACAAGAATATTAGCTGGTACGTTGTTATTATACTATATTTTTTGTGGGGTGTGTAAAAATTATATAAAGAGGGTCATACAACCACAAGGAGGATCACACATGTACACACTTGATACATTTGTACATACAGACATACACATAAAGACAGACAAGCACAAAGACACACCCATACCATTACTACTGTCATCATAAGTACACACAAGTACACACCCATAAGCAATTACACAAATACACACCTACTACAAAATCACACCCATACAATTACTACTGTCATCACAAGTACACACAGACACACTTGATACACTTGTACATACAGACCTACAAGCACACAAAAACACACCCATACCATTACTACTGGTATCACAACCACTACAGATACACTCACCCATAAACAAAACGTGTCCCTACAAGAATATCACAAACCATACATTTTTGGTAAAGAACGTGGATGTCCGAGAAGCCCCTACGTCATCAACCCCATATGCAAAAGTCATTAAGTATGAGTCATCGGTGTGTAGGGAAGCAGGCGTGAGAATAGCTTGTCTAACTGCCACGTCAGCTATGTCGTGTGCAGAACCAGTGTATAAAATAGAAGGCGTCTCTTGTGAGCTCAGTACCAGTTCACGGGCTGACTTGGGTAGCTACAGAGTTATTTTTTTTTAAATCAGGCTGGTGTGAGCAGTGTTCGTGTAGTAAGCAGATATTGTTCACGTACTGACTTGGCTAGCTACAGCAGTGAAACTTGGTTTGAGCCTTATTCGTGTAGTAACCAGATATTGTTCACGTAGTGACTTGGCTAGCTACAGCAGTGAAACAGGTTTGAGCCTTATTCGTGTCGTTGGCCTCTGATAAAACATTGAATCATATATTGTATACACCAGAACTCTTTGCGATTGTAAGAAAGAAAAAACAACCGAAAGTGTGTCTTGTCACCAGTTTATCGATATGACCACGAGATCTACTTTCACGTGTTCAGTGTGCGACAAAGCCTATTGTGATAAGTATACCCTTAATCGTCACACTCGGACCATTCACGATACGAAAGACCAAATATATCCCTGTCAGTTATGTGATAAGGTGTATAATACGAACGATGGCCTACAAAAACACAAACGAATACGTCATCAGCCACGTATGAATACACCAAACACTACAATACCAGAGACGACAGCACCACCTGTCTATTTACACCATCATCGTAGTCTAACGCAAGTACCAGACTGCCACCACTGTATCTTCAATGATAACCTTACCCGCCATAATGGGAACATTCACAATGATTATCCCTGTCAGATACGTACCAATCTATACAATTCGAACCTACAACGGTACTTACATCACCAGACATCACGAGAAAGGATGACACCCTTAGACACCCTGGCAACACCTCCACTCATAGTAGCAGAGGATATCCAACCAAATGATAGAGACAGCTTGGCAGCCCTTAAGGCGTACTGCAAGGACCTATCGCTTATGCTACCCAATCAAGTGGTAGTATTAGAAAAAAGTGTCGACCACCGCTATCGGGTGGTTTTGGTATGATAAAAAGAAGTATTCAGATATCTTGTATGATATCTCATACATGTCTTTATTCTGGATCCGAAACAAATAAGGTATGTGTGATGACTTCGACAACAACAGTGTTTTTGATAGTTAACCAGCAGAGCCCAGAAGAATGAAGATCACTAATCCAGAACTTTTTGGTTTTTCACTAATCATCTATGTCATTGATTGTTTCTTATATCACTAAAAGTGTTTTTCACTAATCATGTATGTCATTGATTTTTTCTTATATCTCTAAACTGTTTTTCACTACTCATCTATGTCATTGATTTTTTTCTTATATCACTAAAAGTGTTTTTCACTAATCATGTATGTCATTGATTTTTTTCTTATATCTCTTAAACTGTATTGATGAATATATATGTCATTGATTTTTTCTTATATCATTAAAGTGTTTTGATGAATAACACATTCTTTGATATATTGAAACCAAGATTTTTGTTGATTTTCTTTAGTGGTTTTGTTTTCATGACGTTGTCTTGTCGGCTCAGAGCTTACATTACCAGACAGGAACAAAGTCTTAGAAGAAGTTATGGCAAATACAGAAATATATGAAAAATAACCAAGTATGAAAAGACCTAAAGAGAGAAATGTCTCGACCAAGCTTATAAAAATCTAGGAAAAAATATTACAACTAAAAGGTTGATCAAAAATTATAACTTCAAACATTATAAAAATAACCAAATGTGAAAAACATCGTCAAAAGACAGAAATATTTCAACTAAACTTATAAATAAGTCACCAAAAGGGAAAAGGTCAAGTACAGAAATAGCTATGGAAAAAGTAAGTCCACAAAACTAAGAAAGAAAAAAAAATGTAACTTCTGTAGTCAAATGTGTCTTATCTGAAAAGACGCTATCAATCTCACCCCTTTCCTTGTTTTACATTACCAAAGGCCTTCACCGTATCTGGTACAGAAACCCTTATACATCACTCATCTCTCCACACTCTTGGTTTCTTTCTAATACAAAGTGGTCACATCACCAAGAACGTCAAACCTCCATTGTACACGTGCTCCCTTGAAACACCCATGACAGTTAACAACATGTATGGCCATGTAATCTGTGAGTCCATCGGGGATAGTTCATCCGAGTATTCGTCACCAAAGATCCATTTCCCATGGCTGACATCTTCAACTTGCTATACCACATCTTATTCTAATATACACTTTACATGAAATTTTCCGAATTTGGGGATCTATTAAAGAATACGTAATGAGATACACAAAGACACCAAGAACATATCAGACAAAATAACTCACAAACTAAAAACTAATACCATATCAGATGAACCAGCCAACAACTACTACTAGAACACAATCATATAATAAGGAAACACATGACACACAGAGCTTACAGACAAATCACTTGGACTCAAACAAATTTTGTTTCTTGTACTGTAGAATTCTACCAACACTTCTTTCCTATCAACAAAACTAAACATCTACCACACAACCACTGGTCATTTGTCCAACATAATACTCATACCCTCGCCAACGACATTAAGGAAACGAATACTTACACATTGTCAGACATTGGATTTAAATCCCATACTACTAACATATCACCGGTGTCGAATTCCCCTGTTTCACAAAAACACCCTCTTGTCAGTTGTTAGTGAAAACCATTACACCAGTCCAGATTTGTGACTCGTAGAACCAACACTCACACTGTCGTATCTGTAGTATGAGTCTGCGATCAGAGATTCTTCTATAGAATCACATTGTACTCCTAACGTTGACACTTGTTTTAAAAACGCATAGCTTCATTCTGTATGCGCTCTAATTTCACCAGCTGACTCTTTGAGACAGTGAGCAGTCCTAGTCCATAATCAATCACTGAGAGGATCAAGTGCTGGTATAGTGTGAAGAGCATTCTCTGCTCTGTGTCCATTGCAGCAATAGTTTTAAGTGCATCGAGTCCCTTTTGAGATCTTGTCACAACCGCCTCCACGTGGTCCTTGAAGGACAGACTCCTGTCAAATGTGATTCCCAGATACTTCAGTTTGTTCTCTCTGTTGACGCTTCTACCATCTATCGTGAGGCTTGGGGCATCATCTCTCACAATCCTGTTGTCCAGAGAGCACCACAACACAGCCACCTTTTCCGGGTTGATGACAGCACTCATTTCAGTGCACCAGTCAATCACTTTGTCTACTGTCACCTGTAGCTCCTGGGCTGTTTGATCCCTATTTCTCCCCTGCCTGTATGCAAGAATATCATCTGCAAATGTTAGAATCCTTCCAACCCCTGGTGCTTCTAGGTATGCAAGCTTGCTCGTATACACATTAAAGAGCACCGGTGAGATTGCAGATCCCTGTGGCAGTCCCGGGGTTAAAATATGTGGCTCTGAGGTCTATGCGCCCAGACGGAGAGCAACCTGACGAGAATGCAGGACGGCTGCTATCCAGTTCACCAACCAGGGATTGACCCCCTTCTCCATAAGTGCGGTCATCAAAATATCATAGCGAACTCTATTGTACGCATCCTCGAGATCAAGCGCTGTCGCCATCGTTTCCTGTCTACTCTGGAACCCCTCATAAACGTCAAAGGCAAAGGTGGCTGCATTTGACCAGGTATCTTTTCCTGGCCTGTAGCTCCCCAGGCCTCTTGGAAGAAACTTCCCCCTTTCCAAAAATTCCTGCAGCTTAACAGCGACTATCTTCTCTAAAACCTTCCCAAATGTATTTTGAAGGGTGATGATCCTAAAGCCGCCAAGCTTTGAATGATCCTTGTATGGTTTTGGGAGAGGACTAATAAATGCTTATCCTGAAGATCTGAACAATAATTTATATACTGAACTACAACAGTTCCACTCATATATTCGCCACAAGTTTCGTGCATCAAAATCTGACAACAACACGTTCAGTCATGCAGAACTCTACAAAGTAATAGTTAGAGACAACATCGAGTGTGCTTTTCCAAATGTAGAAGTCGCCTTGCGCATGTTTTTAACATTAATGGTTACGAACTGTTCAACTGAGCGCTCTTTTTCTCAGTTGAGACGTACAAAAAATCCAAGTAGATCGACAATGAAACAAGAAAGGCTTGATTCCTTATCTTTGGTGATGATTGAGGCAGACTTGTTGCGCAAAATTAACTTTGATGATGTACTCAAAAACTTTGCCAGACGTAAATCTAGAAAAAAGAACTTTAAAATGTAAATGTGTGGTCTCTCTGACTTTCTTATCTATCAAAAAAGTTACAGTATTTTTGTCTACTATTATTACAAAATTAAAGTACCCACAGTAGACGGTACTACCTGCTTTCTGTCAGCGCCGAATGTTGGGCGACGCTTACCAAACCCGACACCCCACGTTGTGCCAACGGCTTCGGGTGGAAGAGAGCAATTGGGAGGATACTAGCCTTATCCTGGTGCGAGGAAATGCAACCCAAAGACAAAATAAGTCATGGCAGGGCAGACCAGGCCCTAAGCCTTGGTTGGCAGCTGGTCTAGCATCGAAGCTCCGACATGCGGACAGTTAGAGCAGTGCTTTGCTGATCCGGCAGCTTCTGCAGCTTGTCTTGTTCCAGATTATAGGTGTCAACTTTCCTCTGGAGTGAACTAGGCAGGCCGAGAGAGGGTTCATGCTGCATGGGCAACACATGGTTTCTTTATTTTAGCCCAGGCTTTGTGCTATGGAGAGGCTTGGCAACCTCTTGTGGATTTGCCACCATTCTCACTGCATATGCACCGACACTCGCTTCCTCTGATGATGTGAAGGATACGTTCTATGAGCAGCTAGACTCTGCTATCAAGGCAGTTCCAAAATCCGACTACATTTATATGCTCGGTGATTTCAATACTCGTGTGGGCAAGGACTCGAGTTCATGGCCAGTGTGCCTTGGAAAATACAACATCGGTCGCATGAATGATAATGGGCAAAGGCTGCTGGAGCATTGCACTAGAAATGACCTATGTATTACAAACTCCTTTTTTAAAACAAAAGAGATGCATAAGGTCACATGGAAACATCCAAGATCCAGCCATTGGCATCAGCTGGACTTCATTATCACACGGAGACAACATCTGAACCATACATCATTAACTCGAAGTTACCACAGTGCTGACTGTGATACAGATCATTCTTTGGTTGTTGCAAGGGTTAGACTGAGACCAAAGAGAATCTACACAGCTAAACACAAGTCTAGCCCCAGGATTAATATTACTAACACTCACGATCCTGGAAAGTGCTTTGAATTTCAACAGCAACTTGAAGACGCTTTCAATGATACATCAGAAAATTGTATAGTAAATGATAAATGGAGTAAACTTAAGGAAACTATTTATAAAACAGCGGTAGGGGTTTACAGCACTGTGGATCATAAGAGGCAGGACTGGTTTGCAGCAAACAGCCAGATACTGCAGCCCTTGATTGATAAAAAGAAGATAGCGCTCTTAAGAAACAAGGAAAGACCAACGCGTAACACTCTGAGTGAGCTGAAGCAAGCGACGAAGGATGTACAAAAGGCTGCCAGGCAGTGTGCGAATGACTATTGGATCAAGTTATGTGAGTCCATTCAAATCGCAAGTGATAAGGGAAACATCAGAAGCATGTATGAAGGGATAAAGAAAGCCTGTGGTCCAATGATCAAAAGAAGTGCACCGCTGAAAACCTTCATCATCATCAACATCATCATCTTCCACTTCTGCCGTCAAGCGTCGTGGGGAGGAATAATTTGCGTTCCAGTGCCCGGTGGACGGCACTGGATAGTGTCATTCCGTGAGGTTGTACAATGTCTCTGATGTCGTCAATCCATTTTCTTCTTGGACGTCCTCGTGGTCTCGTCGCAGATGATCTTTGATGTAAGGCCAGTGATGGTAGTTGTTGATGTTGCATTCTAATGACATGGCCAAACCACTTGATCTTCTGTCTGTCAATAAATGTGGCACAAGGTGTTGATCCCACAGTCTGTCTGATAGTAGCATTTCTTACTCGGTCTCGGATTGTTAAGTTGGCAGCTCTCCTCAGGCATCTCATTTCGCAGGTGTTGATTTTGCGAAGGTGTAATTTGGATAAAGTCCAGGTTTGAGATTGGTAGCATAGGGTTGGTGTGAATATGCTGTTTATTATCTGTCGTTTTGCGGACATGGGTATATTTGGATGTTTCAGTAAGGGTGATAGTTGATATGTAAGTGCACTAGCTTTTTGACATCTGATGTAAAACCTGCTGAAAACCTTGACTGGAGAAATCATCACTGATAAGAAACAGCAGATGGATAGATGGGTCGAGCACTATTTAGAGCTTTACTCAAGTGAGACCAAGCTAACGGATGATGCCCTAAACGCCATAGAGGCCCTGCCAACTCTTGACCACCTGGACACACTTCCCACTACAACAGAAGTTAAGTGTGCTATAAATGAGCTTGCATCTGGCAAGGCTCCAGGTAAGGATGGGATTCCAATAGAGGTAATCAGGAGTGGGCAAGACACACTCGCTCTACAGATCCACCAGCTAATAGAGCTATGCTGGCGAGAAGGACAAGTCCCACAGGATTTCAAAGATTCAAACATCATAACGCTGTACAAGAACAAGGGAGATCGGAGCGACTGTATCAACTATAGGGGTATCTCACTTCTGTGTATTGTTGGGAAAGTATTTGCCAGAATTGTCCTGCACAGACTTCAAGTCCTGGGAGATCAAGTCTACCCCGAATCACAGAGCGGCTTCCGTCAGAACCGGTCTACCATTGATATGATATTCACATTGCGACAGATGCAAGAAAAATGCCGGGAACAAAATCAGCCACTGTTTATTGCCTTCATTGACCTCACAAAGGCATTCGATTTGGTCAGTCGTGAGGGTCTGTTCAAAGCACTAAAGAAGATTGGCTGCCCACCAACTCTTCTGTCCATTGCGGAATCGTTCCACACAGGCATGAAGGGTATAATCAAGTTTGATGGCTCAACTTCAGAAGAGTTTGAAATCAAGAGTGGAGTTAAGCAAGGTTGTGTACTAGCTCCCACCCTATTTGGAATATACTTTTCACTTCTACTGAAATATGCCTTTCGTGATCAGGATGACGGTATATACATTCACTCACGCTCAGATGGTGGCCTCTATAATGCTCAGAGATTGAAGGCCAAGACCAAAATTAGCAGGGTACTAATCAGAGAGTTGCTTTTTGCAGATGATGCTGCGATTACGACCCACTCTGAGGAAGAATTACAACATCTACTATCTGCATTCTCCAATGCTTGTTCTGAATTTGGTTTAACAATTAACAAAAAGAAGACACAGATTATGTCACAAGGTGCACATGGTGTACCATCTAATCTTTATTGACGACGCCGAACTGGAGATAGTAGACCATTTTACATATCTAGGATCAGAGGTAAATAGCAAATTATCCCTCGATCAGGAAATCAACACCAGGATTGGCAAGGCAGCAACAACAATGAACATGTTAGCAAAAAGAGTCTGGGAGAACAGGAAGCTTACTGCCAAAACAAAAGTCCTCGTCTACCAAGCCTGTGTCCTTAGTACTCTTCTTTATGGCAGTGAAACCTGGACAACTTACTCACGCCAAGAGAAACGTTTAAACAGCTTTCATATGCGATGTCTGCGAAGAATACTTGGTATTAAGTGGCAAGACAAAATCACAAATACTGAAGTATTGGAAAGATCAGGTTGTGTAACGGTGTATTCCATGCTCAGTCTTCGTAGACTTAGATGGATAGGACACGTTAGGAGGATGGATGATGGTAGAATACCAAAGGACATCTTTTTTGGTGAATTACAGACGGGTAGGAGATCTCAGGGTCGGCCTCTACTACGATACAAAGATGTGTGTAAGCGGGGCATGATTGATACAGGCATTGATAATGCACATTGGGAGCACGTCGCCGCTGAACGTGTTGCATGGAGGGCAACTATCAGAAATGGAATAAAGACAAAGGAGAAAATGATTGCAGATAAAGCACACACAGAGCGTGAGAGACGTCAATTACAAAATTAATTAACTATTAATTTTAATACAAAAATATTTTATTGTAGGTTTTATATGAGTGATAGTAGTACAAACATATGTGTTTACATTTCACAACTGTTTTTCTTTGTTAGTTTTTTGCATAATATTGAACATACCAGCAGTCAGTGGAGGATCGGGGGCCCGGGGCAGTAGGGGGCACACATGTGGGTTTGTGCCTAGGGCACCAAGATGGCTTAATCCGGCCCTGGTCCAGTCTCTAACCCCATGTCCTGTCTCCCACTGGGTCTACAGTCCTGTCCTACTCTACCCATGCTCTACCTATGTCCTGTCCTTGTCCTGTGTTTTCTCTTACACTCACCAGGATTCTGACACGCTCCTGTCGCTCGCCCCCCTCCCCCTCCCCCCTTTTCGTGTCACTTATGTCATACTTATAAGTGACACGTTGTGTTATTTCTTGGTAATTAGTTGTAACTAATTCGTCAGAGGACTAAGGGAGTAAGTAAGTCGTCATGGCTACCGTAGGTTGGGGTTGACAACTATAGTCTATAAAGGGTTGGATCTACTGTAGAAACATTACCGTAGGTTGGGGTTGACAACTACAGTCAATAAAGGGTTGGATCTACTGTAGAAACACAACTCACTGGTGTTGTTCGGTGGTATGCATTTGGTTAGTTAACAAAGAGTCTACCACTCTTGCTCATTTTACTACTGGGGACTATTACGGACCAAGATAACGTTGTCTCACATTCTTGGCGTGAGCCTTGAATTGCAACCCTCTCAAGACACCAACAGTGCCCACGGAACAATGGTCTCTTTTTTAGGGAGACTCATCAAGGGAAATATTCCCCCTGGTCCCCGTAAAACGGCAATTCAACCTTTCATCCAAATCTGTGTACTCACTGTTAAACCCATATCTATCTCTCGCTTGTTAGCAGTGATTCTATGTACGATCATGTCTTGCCCCCCCCCCCCCTTTTAAGAACTACTTATGTTCCTTGGTATGTGCAAGATACCATTCCCCTTCTAATAGTTTTTTTTTTTTTTAAATTCGCATATCCTTTACAGGACATCGCTGTCAACAGCAGCATCTTTCAGTTGTCTGTTGATTTCTTGGCAAGATTACGCTCAGTAGTTTGCCATTGCTTTCTGAGCGGCCGGCTCAGTTATCCTGCAAGTCACCAGCGGGGGTCGAACCGCTCCCAGCTCTCGCCCGCTACGAGACTCTGCGTGATAAACGGGATTACGGAGAAAGTGTTGTAACCCCTCGGCAGAGAGACCGGCCCTTTTAATAGTGGATGTACTTTATCTGTTGGTATGGCATGTGTATGCGAGCTATTTGTAATTATATTTTTGTTAACTACATCCATGTGTGCATGCTTATAATATATGTTTGAACTCTGTCTAAGAGTCATTAGTTTGGTCTTCCGAATTCATGAAGGATTTCATATTCATCATCCATGAGGCGGACTACCCAACTATGATGCTTAGACATTTGTCTATTAGCGTTGTGTCAATGTAACAATCACACATCCAATTTAAAATGGCACAAATCACATGTGTTGCAGATGACGAATACAATATATAACATTGAGGCCAATGTGCGTGAAAAATAATGCATCTCATTTCTTTCACACCCTCAAATTTAATACATTTATAATGTCTTTCGTACATATCTCATACCGAACCTGGATGGAGAAATTACTATGCCCCCACTAGATGCCTCCTGCGAGTCATTCACCATGGAAGAGATTAAAGCAGCCATCAAAAAATTGAAGAACAACAAAGCTGTTGGTGAAGATGAAATCTCAGGAGAAATGCTCAAAGCAGCAGATGAGAACACCTTACAACGTTTGTTACAGCTGATCAATGAAATCTGGCAAAGCGAATCCCCACCACAACAGTGGAAAGATGGTGTAATTTTCAAACTGCCTAAAAAGGGCGATATGTCTGATTGCAATAATTGGCGTGGTATCACTCTATTATCAGTACCAGGAAAACTTTTTTGTAGCATGTTACTTGAGAGATTGAAAAAGGCGATAGATGAAAGGCTCAGAGAAGAACAAGCAGGCTTCAGACCAAAACGGTCATGCATAGACCACATTTTCACCCTCAGAATAATCATTGAAGACTCCGTAGAATTCCAGTCGAAATTAATCACCAACTTTGTCGACTTTCAAAAAGCCTTCGACAGTATCCACCGTCCTTCACTTTGGAATCTACTTAACATCTATGGTTTTCCTACCAAATATACCAACGTCATAAAATCTTTCTACAAAGAAACACGTTGCTGCGTAAGAACAGAAACAGGCAACTCTGACTGGTTCTCAGTCGAAACAGGAGGGAAACAGGGTTGTGTCTTATCACCGATGCTTTTTGGAATAGCTATCGACTGGGTCATGCGCAAATGCACAAACAACACAAATATGGGTATCCATTGGGTTGACAAAATTCTAGAAGACCTGGACTTTGCCGACGACATAGTGCTTTTGAGTTCAACACACCCGGATGCCCAAGAGAAAATAAACCACCTCCAAAATGTTTCAGGGCAAATTGGTCTCCAAATTAACACCACAAAAACAAAGACTATTGATCTTACCAACAGTTCAGATGACACCAAATTGAACAGCTACGTTCTTGAAAAAGTCAACAGCTTTACATACCTAGGAAGCAAAATGACATCTACAGGGGACTCAACACCAGAAATATCATCTAGAATCGCACTGGCATCTAGTGCATTCAATAAACCGTCAAACATCTGGAAGTCAAAGACACTCAGCAAACACACAAAACTTAAAATCTTCAACTCTTGTGTGATTCCAGTGTTAACGTATGGATGTGAAAGTTGGAAATCAACGGTAGCTTTAGATAAAAAATTAGACAATTTTGAGAAAAAATGTCTTAGAAGACTTCTAAATATCCACTGGACAGACTTCAGAACCAATTCGCAAATAAGACAAGAGACTAAGCAAGATACAGTATCCAATTTCATAAGAAGACGCCGTTGGAACTACATCGGCCATGTACTCAGAATGGACAAGTCAAGACTCCCCTACCAAGCCCTCATATGGTCACCAGTAGGGAAAAGAAAACGGGGAAGACCAAGAGAGACCCTGCGTAGAACCATCATTAGAGAAGGCTCATTCAATGGCCAAGTAAATATCCAAGATCTACAACAGGTAGCAGCGAACCGCCAAGCATGGAGAGACAGGACTTCTGCCCTATGCGCCGCCTTAGGCTCAAGAGGAAAGACTAACTAACTAACATATCTCATATACACACTAAAACTGCATATTCTTATAAAAATATAATTGCAGGTAAAATAATAAATGTTTACGGTAATGTAATAGGTATTAACTAAAGGTAATATTATTCTATCTTAATACTTAAACTGAAGTGAATTTATAATTAGAAAAACATTTAGTAAAAAAGACAAGGGCTTATAATCTTAAGCTCTTGTTATTGCTTTAACATTTTAGCAATTGAATATGTACAATGTAGTTTAACTAGTCAAGTCACTGGCACCTTGCCGTCGTGACAGACGATAGTTTGTGCTTTAAAAAGGCATAATAACTTTTGAATAACGAAGACACAAACAATAGATTGCACGATTTATTGCCTGGCATATTTCGCTGCATCTCGTCAGGTACATACTGCAGAAATCACACAACTTACGTGAAATTAACTAGATAAATCCTTCAAGTTGAAATATACACAATTTCGCACAGTAATGTCACTTATCTACCACGGTAATTTTAAGCTGACTAACATGTCTTTCTGTTTACACAATTCTGGCTTGCGTTGATAGATCATAATTGCTTCTGCAAATTTTAACAAGCGAGTATTTTGTGTTCTAAACAACACGCGAAATGCAGTGTCTCTGGACACAACGTGACCACTGGCGACAATGTGTCTGCGGATTGAAGACGCCGGGAGCTTCCGGTGTGTCGGCTCCTCGCGGCTAGCCACTCCTGTGTGTTGTATCTTGTTGACCCATTGAGGTATGTGTTCTGACACCCGTTTGTTAAGCTGTCTCTCCGTTCGACCAATGTAAACGGCCTGGCATCTGCATGTGAATTGGTAAATACAATTGTTTGTGGCTTACAGAGGAACAGGCTCTTTGACTGTTGGTGTAGGAATGGGTACGGTTTTACATCTAATGACTGGAGTTGCCGCACAGAATGTTCGACCTACTGCTGTAGTAAGCCGGTCTTGTAGACGTTGCATTACGTCATCCCCTCGAAAGGTTAGCTGGATGAATACCTTGAGTTTAGGGACTGTAGTTACGTCTGCTTTGGGTTTGGGCTGTTGGCAATGGCGCTTTATAAATCCTGTGGAGTACCCATTCAGGTTTAAGACATTCTTCAGAGTTTCAAATTCCTCTGTCAGTGTGTCCTGGGTGCATATCTTTCTAGCACGGTCAAACAAGGTCCGTACTAAGCCCCGTTTGTACTGGACAGGTGTGAAGCTCTGAAAATTTAGGTATTGGCCAGTCCATGTTTCTTTGCGGTACACCGATCTTTGAATTGTGCCGTCTGCTCTATGTCTCATTAGAATATCTAGGAACGGTAACGCTTCGTTGTGTTCGTGTTCCATAGATAGAGAGATGTTTTTATGCGTCTTGTTCATTGTGGCCTGAAACGATGTTGCTTGTAGCTCGTCTGTGGTGATAATTAGTATATCGTCCACATAACGCCGGTAAAAGGCCAAGTTGTTGATGTCTGAGGATCTCTTTTCTTCTAAGTGTGCCATGAAGATGTCCGCTAGAATAGGACCAAGAGGACTCCCCATGGCCACTCCGTCAATTTGGCGGTATGACTTAGTTAGAAAATTGAATTGGATGTTGGCGGTACATAGTAGTAGTAGCCTCTCCAGAATAGATGTTGGTATGCCTAATTTTAGTTGTTTGTCTTCAATGCGTTCCCTTATTATTTTCACTATCTCCTCTAATGGAACGTTAGTGAATAGGGAGGCTATATCCATGGATGCCATGTGTTTGTTATTTATGTCCATAGTATCCAATAATTCCACCAGTTGGAATGTATCTCTGAGTATTTTTGGATCAAAGGACTGTCGTACTGGCTTTAACATTTCGGCTAACCATCTCGCCATTCGGTGTTGTGCAGAGTTAACCATGGACAGGATAGGTCTTAGCGGGATGCCGGGCTTGTGAAGTTTGGGTAGACCGTACATCTGAGGGGTGTGCGAGCCACGTGGTGTGAGCGTTTTTGCAGTGGCCTCACTGATGAGTCCCGCATTCACAAGTGACTGGATCTCTTTCCTCATTATAGCATCCAGGTCCTCCGACTTGTTTACTTTTTGATCTATCCTGAATTTGGATTCATCTGACAATATTACATCCATTTTTCTCTGGTAATCTGACATGTCCATCAGTACTGTACCGCTCCCTTTGTCAGGTTTCAGTATGACGAGGGTTTTGTAAGCCTTTAACGCTTTTAAGGCAGTAAGGTGTTCGTTGGTCAGCGGACACGTCTGTTTAGAGGGTGTTGTGCGATACTGGTGTTCTAAATCTACCAGTTTGGCCTTCAGCCACCCGACCGACTCGGGTGAAGCGCACACACAGTTCAGTCTACTACGTCACCCAAGAATTGAGCTTGTATGGCTACTTGAAGTTCACTAAATTCTGTACAGAAACAGTGTACAAGGTGAAAATCGCAGAGAATGCTCGCCTCAACAAATCACTGAGCACTGAAAAGGTAACAACGTCAGTACTAGACAACCCAGAGAAGTATGTGAGGAACTTATCGTCATACGTACTCAACAACATTGAAACAGAGGCCCTTGCATACGGATTAAAATTCTGCATAAAGCCTAAACACATCAACCGTGTTGAGTCGCAAGCACAGTTTGAAATGTTGTTCGATCAAGTCTCCAAGTTATCACCTACCTCTGCTGAGTCGTTCGGGTGGCTGAAGGCCAAACTGGTAGATTTAGAACACCAGTATCGCACAACACCCTCTAAACATACGTGTCCGCTGACCAACGAACACCTTACTGCCTTAAAAGCGTTAAAGGCTAACAAAACCCTCGTCATACTAAAACCTGACAAAGGGAGCGGTACAGTACTGATGGACATGTCAGATTACCAGAGAAAAATGGATGTAATATTGTCAGATGAATCCAAATTCAGGATAGATCAAAAAGTAAAAAAGTCGGAGGACCTGGATGCTATAATGAGGAAAGAGATCCAGTCACTTGTGAATGCGGGACTCATCAGTGAGGCCACTGCAAAAACGCTCACACCACGTGGCTCGCACACTCCTCAGATGTACGGTCTACCCAAACTTCACAAGCCCGACATCCCGCTAAGACCTATCCTGTCCATGGTTAACTCTGCACAACACCGAATGGCGAGATGGTTAGCCGAAATGTTAAAGCCAGTACGACAGTCCTTCGATCCAAAAATACTCAGAGATACATTCCAACTGGTGGAATTATTGGATACTATGGACATAAATAACAAACACATGGCATCCATGGATATAGCCTCCCTATTCACTAACGTTCCATTAGAGGAGACAGTGAAAATAATAAGGGAACGCATTGAAGACAAACAACTAAAATTAGGCATACCAACACCTATTCTGGAGAGGCTACTACTACTATGTACCGCCAACATCCAATTCAATTTTCTAACTAAGTCATACCGCCAAATTGACGGAGTGGCCATGGGGAGTCCTCTTGGTCCTATTCTAGCGGACATCTTCATGGCACACTTAGAAGAAAAGAGATCCTCAGACATCAACAACTTGGCCTTTTACCGGCGTTATGTGGACGATATACTAATTATTACCACAGACGAGCTACAAGCAACATCGTTTCAGGCCACAATGAACAAGACTCATAAAAACATCTCTCTATCTATGGAACACGAACACAACGAAGCGTTACCGTTCCTAGATATTCTAATGAGACGTAGAGCAGACGGCACAATTCAAAGATCGGTGTACCGCAAAGAAACATGGACTGGCCAATACCTAAATTTTCAGAGCTTCACACCTGTCCAGTACAAACGGGGTTTAGTGCGGACCTTGTTTGACCGTGCTAGAAAGATATGCACCCAGGACACACTGACAGAGGAATTTGAAACTCTGAAGAATGTCTTAAACCTGAATGGGTACTCCACAGGATTTATAAAGCGCCATTGCCAACAGCCCAAACCCAAAGCAGACGTAACTACAGTCCCTAAACTCAAGGTATTCATCCAGCTAACCTTTCGAGGGGATGACGTAATGCAACGTCTACAAGACCGGCTTACTATAGCAGTAGGTCGAACATTCTGTGCGGCAACTCCAGTCATTAGATGTAAAACCGTACCCATTCCTACACCAACAGTCAAAGAGCCTGTTCCTCTGTACGGCCACAAACAATTGTATTTACCAATTCACATGTAGATGCCAGGCCGTTTACATTGGTCGAACGGAGAGACAGCTTAACAAACGGGTGTCAGAACACATACCTCAATGGGTCAACAAGATACAACACACAGGAGTGGCTAGCCGCGAGGAGCCGACACACCGGAAGCTCCCGGCGTCTTCAATCCGCAGACACATTGTCGCCAGTGGTCACGTTGTGTCCAGAGACACTGCATTTCGCGTGTTGTTTAGAACACAAAATACTCGCTTGTTAAAATTTGCAGAAGCAATTATGATCTATCAACGCAAGCCAGAATTGTGTAAACAGAAAGACATGTTAGTCAGCTTAAAATTACCGTGGTAGATAAGTGACATTACTGTGCGAAATTGTGTATATTTCAACTTGAAGGATTTATCTAGTTAATTTCACGTAAGTTGTGTGATTTCTGCAGTATGTACCTGACGAGATGCAGCGAAATATGCCAGGCAATAAATCGTGCAATCTATTGTTTGTGTCTTCGTTATTCAAATTCACTACGGGAAAACATTGTTTTGAATAATAACTTTTATCTATGGCGTAGCGAATGTGACTGATAAGGCCAATTTGCGCTGTAAATGTCCGTTCACAGTGGGTGCATGTGAACATGTGGTCATTTCCACCATCCTGCACCATTTTACGTCTCACACGCTCTGTGTGTGACTTATCTGCAATAATTTTCTCCTTTGTCTTTATTCCATTTCTGATGTTTGCCCTCCATGCAACACGTTCAGCGGCGACTTGCTCCCACTGTGCATTATCAATGCCAGTAACAACCACGTCCCGCTTACACACATCTTTGTATCGTAGTAGAGGCCGACCCTGAGATCTCTTACCAATCTGTAATTCACCAAAAAAGATGTCCTTCAGTATACCACAACAAGCAATGATGTACAGACCAAACGGAACCAGATTAAAAGGCCGACCATGCAAAGAATGGACAGAGGAAATAACAAAATACATGGGAATCACGATATATGAATCCCATAAACGGGCACCCTCTCGCTGTTTATGCTACACCTCAACACCTTGAGTTCAAAGCGAGCAGGCGCCCGGTGTTTTTAACCCTTTGGCAATGAAGTTTGCTCATTCTGCCTGGCTGTCAGTTTTTGTGTTCAGCTTAACCAGCTACTTTTTTTACGTCTGCATATCCATACACCCATCCGTCCATTCATTCTTTCATCCGTGTATCTATCAAAAAGCACATCCAACGACAATCACACGTCCAATCAACTATAAAAAAAAACAAAAAAAAAAACAATAACAAAAGTGTGTGGACACAATCGAAAACAATGTTAATGTGGAGTTGTAGGGGATCGATCGATACAAGCACACGTGATCAGGAAAGACGGTATGTACAGAATGTGTACATGCTGCCCTTCTTCAAACCAAGAAAATGTGCGGCTTGTGAGAATTGTCAGAAGTTTATGATGAACGATCTCTGAAAACTTACGATGTTAATGTCAGGTCAACAGTGTGGAGGACATGTCACCGACAACAGGCGGGAAATTGACTGAGCCACGCTTTAGTAAGTATACATCTAGCTTTGTTGAATGGTGACTGATTAGCGAGTTTGGTATCCAGACCTGAGGTCATCGTGGGTGTCATGCATTTGTAGCCTGCTAATGCCTCGTCAGCTCCCTGGTCTAGGAGTTACACCACTTTCTCCGTAATCCCGTATAATCTCGTGAGTAACGTGACGTGTGCGAGAATTGGAGCGGTTCTCTCCGCGTCGGTAACTTACGGGGTATGTGAGCCGGTCGCTCAGAAAGCAATGGCAAACTACCGAGCGTAATCTTGCTAAAAAATCAACAGTCAGCTGAAAGATGGTGATGTTGACAGCGATGTCCTGTAAAGGATATGCGAACAAACAAACAACAAAAATGCCTCATCACAAACTACTGAGCGTTATCATGCCAAGAAATCAACAGCGGTAAAGTGCTGGTGTTGACAGCGATGTCCTGTAAATAGAAAATGCGGAAAACAAAAATGCCTCGTTAATAATGTTTGATATATTGGTTGAATGTCACAACGATACACTCGCATGCTGCGCCTTGGTAACAAACATACGGACTGATCGTATTTCTAGACAGAACAGATCTGTCGGATACTCTGTAGCTGATCAAGGACAAGAATGGTAGTGGTAGTCGCCTGCAAGCACCCCGCCACTGTGATGGAAGGAAGATCGCGGGAATATCTTTGATAAGACGTAAATATTGTCCCGAAGCAAGATCCGATGCCACGGGTCTGTGACATAATGGGGTCATCACGTGGTGGAGGCTTGAATGCAGGGAGGCACGAGCGGCCGTCTTTTCCTCAATTAGTGGACGACGAACTCGGGCATCGAACCCTTGTGCGACCGCGCTCGTGACAAGATAAGGGTCGCTCCCTGTCACTCACGCCAACGCGCTTGCTGAGAACATCTTTCGTTTAATGACAGTTGTGGACGGAGATAGTGGAACAGGTGAGCAACACAGGTGTGACAATAATGACCCGGCAATGAGCAACACAGGTGTGACAATAATAGCGGAAAATAAAACAAAGTAATGCAGTTAAATTGAGGAACAAAATATAAGCACTAACTTTAAAAACGTGGTCACGGAATCTATGGAGAGAATTGTTGAGGGGTCGTTTGTAACCCACGTGGATCGTGGAGAACCTCTCCTTAGCTTCTAGAATTCCAATCGAAAAATGATCAGGAAGAGGGCGCAGCATTCTACCTCCAGTATTCTTTGCTGGGTATAAGTAAACTACCTCGGAACCAGAGAAGGACATGTTAAAGAATTCTGACATCGATAGCTAGTACGGGCACACACACACAGACGCACACACACACACACAACACAGATGCACGCACGCACACGCACACACAGGCAAAGAAGGCAGCAGCTAGGTGTATGCAGAGAGATATTAGAAACATCACCACAGGAGAGAACTATACAGTTACAACTTCATGTTATGCATGAATAAAATAAGGAACAAACATTCCGGTCGTAAAGGCGTACACTATCACCGAATGAAGCTCTTGTTAAAAAACAAATTGATTCAAAGCATGCGTCAGATAATGTCCCATACCCCAGATAATGTCACATGGATTAAATGTGTAAAAATAAGTAATGTCATAAGGGTAAGATAATGTCACATCGTTGTTAGAAGAAATAAAGTGTCACGACACTGGCTACTCAGCTACCTGCAACCGCCCTTAAACCCGGGAGAGAAGTCACAAAACAAAGCTATTACTATTAGCACATTAGTAATCTTCAAACCAGCCGTGGAGAAATTCAAGAAATGATAGCAAGAAAATAAATGTTATCTCTGGAGAATGTAGGAATGCTTTAAGGTACTTTAGGTCAGTGATGATGACCTGGAGGTGCTGAAACTTCCATATGGTGGTTCCAATACAGACAGGAGATAATCGTCGTGGCATTGATCTACAACATTGTAGAATTTGCAACATCAATATCTTGTTTGGTGAACAGTTGGGTAAACTCATGGCTGGCATATTAGATATTGGTAGTCTTGATGGAGGGATCAGCGGCTCTTCAAATGGGGCCCTAGGCATCAGAACCCATGCGTGTAAGCCTTGGTCTGCCACCAGGCTCTCTGCTGTCCTTGTATTATTTAACATCTACACAACAAAAGTAGCCACAATCCAAACCCAATTCACTGAATAAGAACGGGTTATGGCAGTAGCAGACGACATTCCCATGTTTGTGGCAGTAGCAGACGACATTCCCATGTTTGTGGCAGTAGCAGACGACATTCCCATGTTTGTGGCAGTAGCAGACGACATTCCCATGTTTGTGGCAGTAGCAGACGACATTCCCATGTTTGTGGCAGTAGCAGACGACATTCCCATGTTTGTGGCAGTAGCAGACGACATTCCCATGTTTGGGGCTTGCAGGAAATGTGCAGATTTATTCACTGGCCACTGCAGACGATCTTTCACTGTGTGAGGACACTGTTCCAACTTGGATCATGACACGGCATTATAATGTTGTGTCGCATGGAGAATTTCATTGTGACAACATGAATATCTGATATTATTCTAACATTGCAGCCATTGGACTGGCTCAGGCTGAAATAGCTTGTAATAACATGTGATCACAGCCTGTCGCTCTAATGCCATGTCGAACAAACCCTACAACAGTGCACCCTATCTCTCCCGTCTTGTCTTATTACCTGCCCCTGACTCCGGACGGACGGACGAACCGACCGACCGACCGACCGACCGACAGACAGACGGACAGACGGCAGGACAAACGGATGAATTGATGGATGGATAGATAGATTAGAGAGAGAGAGAGAGAGAGAGAGAGAGAGAGAGAGAGAGAGAGAGAGAGAGAGAGAGAGGGGGAGAGGCGGACATGTTGTGGTAAACTGGTCCTGTCTGTAGGGGATCATGACATACTTTCGCTATTGGATCTCGGATTGGAGCGCATTCAAAACAATGAATTGAGAAACAGCCTGTGGTGAACAAGGAATATCTTCACTATAATGAGGTCTGTGCTGGGATTTGTGGCAGTAAAGCCAGGCCAAGGCCTGTATGCATGCAACTACTGACAAACGCCATCTTCTGCATAGAAACATCGGCAAAACCAAGGTTGTATAAATCAGACAAAGAAGGCTATAGCTGGAGCAAGAAGAGACTGCGATTGAAGGGTGGCAACGGCTGAGTATGTACCCGGGGCAGGGGGGATTGAAAGTCAATGTTAGCAACAGGAACAACTGACTAGCACCTTGCCGCCTTGACGGACGATAGTTTGTAAAATGGGGATCCCTCTCCATAACACACAGCCTGGGCTGAATTTATAGACCACCTGTTGCCCCTACAGCATGATCCATCTCTCGGCCTGTCTAGTTTACTCCAGAGGAAAGGTGACACCAATACGTCTGGAATAAGACAAGCTGCAGAAGCTGTCGGATCAGCAAAGCAATGCTCTAACTGTCCGCCTGTCGGAGCTTCCATCCTAGACCAGTTACCAACCAAGGCTTAGGGCCTGGTCTGCCCTGTCATGACATTTAGTCTTTATGTTGCATTTCCTTACACCAGGATAAGGCTTGTACCTTCCCAATTGCGCGCTTCCGCCCGAAGCCGTTAGCTCAATGTGGGGTGTCGGGTTTGGTAAGCGCCGCCCAACATTCGGCGCTAACAGAAGCAGGTAGTACCGTCTACTGTCATACGGTAGCTCAGTCATATCTAACTAAGACCTAATAAGAACAACCACAGCATAATTACCATCAAAATGGGAGAGAGTACGGATAGTGATCGGCATAGTCTGGCAATAAAGGTGTGGTAGAATATTGTTTTGCATATCCTTTACAGGACCGACATATGTAGACCTACAAGCACTTGGAATAAACGACTGGCAAGAGAAGGTCCACCAGAGAGACGAATGGAGACGGATTGTATCTGCAGCAAAGAACCTCAATGGCTCGGAACGCTGAAGAAGAAGAAGAAGAAGAAGAAGAAGAAGAAGAAGAAGAAGAAGAAGAAGAAGAAGAAGAAGAAGAAGAAGAAGAAGAAGAAGAAGAAGAAGAAGAAGAAGAAGAAGAAGAAGAAGAAGAAGAAGAAGAAGAAGAAGAAGAAGAAGAAGAAGAAGAAGAAGAAGAAGAAGAAGAAGAAGAAGAAGAAGAAGAAGAAGAAGAAGAAGAAGAAGAAGAAGAAGAAGAAGAAGAAGCATCCTTTAAAGGACATTGCTGTCAACATCAGCATCTTTCAGCTGATTGTTGATTTCTTGGCAAGATTACGCTCAGTAGTTTGCCATTGCTTTCTGAACGGCCGGCTCACATACCGCGTAGGTTACCGACGCGATTCGAACCACTGCTGATTCTTACCGTTGTCACGTTACCTACGAGAGTATACGAGATTACGGAGAAAAGAAGCTAACCTCTAGGCCACGAAGCCGGCTAAAAAAAAAGAAGAATATTATGCTGGAATTGAAGAGACAATAGTGTACACTTATGAAACTGCAGTCTATGGCAATGTCAGGGTTGAGTTTCTCCACGATGTGAGAGCTAGAAGTATTACTAAACTAAATAACAACCTCTCGTATGAGAACTGAAATCTAAGCTGAAACTGTGGCATTGAAATGGCTTTCCAACACTTCACTGAGACATCCCATGGCTTGTTCGTTGAAGAACTTTGTTACCACAAGTCTTTCGAAATTCATCGATGTCTAACATAAGTCAGATGTTCTTTCTCAGTTGATGACCTGTGTAAATTATCTATCATGTGTAAAGTATGCATCATATGTAAATTATCTGTCATGTGTAAAGTATGCATCATATGTAAATTATCTGTCATGTGTAAAGTTCGTATCATGTGTAAATTATCTGCCATGTGTAAAGTATGTATCATTTATATCATTAATTAAAAACTCCGGGAGACAGGCGAAGACCTTAAACAAGTCATCCCGTCTGTGACCCATGCTGGAATAAGCACATGGCAAACGTTGCTCACAAGACGAAGAAGAGAAGGATGCCTATCCAGTCACTCGCTTGTTAGTTTTGATTGCTTCCTATACGTTCAACTTTTTAAAGATTTAAGCCATTATAAAAGTCAAACTACAGAAACTTCTGAGTACCCGAACTT
This sequence comes from Cepaea hortensis, assembly GCA_963921405.1. Taxonomy (NCBI): domain Eukaryota; kingdom Metazoa; phylum Mollusca; class Gastropoda; order Stylommatophora; family Helicidae; genus Cepaea; species Cepaea hortensis. The sequence continues at coordinate 120,501,859 of OY992883.1, forward strand.
TGACCTTTGTACCATTGTGTGATCTGCGGCTCGGGCATACATGGATCCAGCTTTCCTAAGTTATACACAAAGCGGGATTGGGAATGTATAGATGATCTAATTAGAAGATAACACCGAAGTTTTACCAGGACAGTGCTAGAGATAGAATACCTGTTTGATTTCGTTTCGTTTGCAGGAAAAGTAAAGTGTACAGCAAAATAATCAGTAATCGTCAGATAACTTCTGGAGATATTCATCATTCAAGTGTACCAACTTAGAACAGTAGTCTACACTTTTTCTGTGCCAGAAATTGAAGCGTCTTCTTCACATTGCAATGTACGTTGTTTATAGTTTACATTTCTTCTTCTACTGTTATCAACATTTACTATGTGTCAACTCCAGCAAAGGCCACATACATTTAGTGTAACGCATTTATGTTGTAGTGCGTAAATTTTGGCTTTCTATTCCCACATAGGGTGATCATCTTTTGACTTTGATGGTTGTAATTTCATTTATAGATTCCTCCTCCCATAGACAGATTGCCTGCCTGAGCTTGTGGGCTCCGCCTGGCCCCATTTTCTGTCTGGCTTTGTTGTCCTTTTTACAGGAACTCTCACAAAGCAGTGGTGGTTTGGCACTCTGAGTGTCTCTAAACACAAAGGACTGCAACAATAACTGGAACTCTCCTTACCACTGTCAATTTATTATTGTAATAATAAATAATACATATTTTCGGAAATTTAGAAGATATTAGAGGAATCACCATTAAGGGATATAACACCAGTAACATTAGATATGTGGACGATACAATATTGATCACAGACAATGAGCAGGATCAGTTAGTAGATGCGGTTGATGCACACAGTGAGAAACTGGGGTTAGAATTAAACTGTAAGAAGACACAAATTATGATCGGCACTAGGAGTAAGGAGCAAGAGAAGGTCCACCAGAGAGACGAATGGAGACGGATTGTATTTGCAGCAAAGAACCTCAATGGCTCGGAAAGCTGAAGAAGAAGAAGACTAGGAGTAAGGAAATACCACAATGTAATATACATGTAAATGGGAATATTCTTAAACAAGTGGATCGGTACAATTATCTCGGAACAGTCATACCACCTGATGGTCTCTACAACACCTTGCAGAGATTAGAACAAGACTTGTCATGGGGAAGGTAGCCTTTTGCAAGATGGAAAACATACTGACCAATAAAAAGATGCCATTTGCAACAAGAAAAAGAGTGTTGAGGTGCTACATAGAACTTGTACATTTGTGAAGTCACCCTAGTCTCTGTGTGCCTATATATTGGTTCCCACTTTTGTGAAGTCACCCTAGTCTCTGTGTGCCTATATATTGGTTCCCACTTTTGTGAAGTCACCCTAGTCTCTGTGTGCCTATATATTGGTTCCCACTTTTATGAAGTCACCCTAGTCTCTGTGTGCCTATATATTGGTTCCCACTTTGATGACTCGAGAACATCAGCTAAAGAATGTGTATACTTTATATATAGTTGTGTCAGTGTCTGTATTGCTTATGTTATGACGAAGGCTCTAATTGCAGCGTCCATTCTGTCTCTCATTATTGTGTTCTTGTAAAGCTATCCAATTCTACTTCTGATTTTCATTGATTTACTCATGTTTTTTTTGCAGCTTTACAGCATTACCTCCAGTTTAATTTCTCATTATTCCTCAAGTCTGTGAGATAACCTCCTGTGTTATCTGTGTTATCATTTACCATTCTCCATTCCACTCAGGGCATACAGATCCTGGGCCGCCCATGTAGCCAGCCTGCCAGAGAACAAGTTCACAGTAACGAAGAATCCATTAACAGCGTCTTTCACATTTCCTGGTTTTACCGTGTACTACGCTGACAAAGAAGGTATAACCTTCCTAAGTATTATATGTAGATTTTGTTTGTTGGTTACCATTTTATTATTATTATCTTTATATGTCTTAGTCAGATTTCACTGAGCTACTTTATGACAGTAGACTATACTACCAGCTTCCTGTTGGCAGCGCTCACCAGTCCCAACATCCCAACACTATTTCTTACCCATTACCATGGAATAACCTTTAACAGCTTAGAGCGGAGGAGTGCAATTTGAAGGGTACAAGCCTTATCCAGGTGTGAGGAAATGCAACTTAAAGACTAAATGCCATGGCAGAACAGACCAGGCCCTAAACCTTGGTTGATAACTGGTATAGGATCAAAAGGTGTAGCAAGCAGACAGAGCATTGCTTTGCTCATCTGGCAGCTTCTGCAGTTTCTCTTATTCTTGATTATTTAGTGTTATCTTTCCTCTGGAGTAAACTAGGCAGGCTAACAGAGGGATCATGCTGCATGGGCAATACATGGTCTCTACAATTCAACCCAGGTTTTGTGCTGTGGAGAGATATAGCTTCATCCCTAGTTTTAACTGCTATAGGTAGTTTTATGCCTTTTTTGGAGTCACAATGTAACAATCGTCTGTCAAGATGTCCAGGTACCAGTGATTAGTATCATCTTCGTCACTATGACTACCATTGTCCCTGTCATCATCATCATAGTTATCACCACCAGTACTGCCACTACCAGACAGACACCTTGCTGTCTTGACAGGCGATAGTTTGTGACATTGTACCTCAAAAAAGGCATTACTACAAACCATGGTGGTAGCAAATGTGACTGGAAAGACGAATGGGTGAATGTGAACGCACGGTCATTTCAGCCATAATGCACCATCTGATGTCTCACATGTTAAGTGTCTGACCGACCTATCTGCAATCATTTTTCCCTTTATTCCATTCCTGATCTTTTCCCGCTATGCAACACGATCAGCAGCAACTAGCTCCCAAGGTGTACTATCAGAGTATCATTAAAGTCACATTTAAACACATCTTTGTACCATAATAGAGGTTGACGCCGAGATCTTTTACCCATCTGTCATCATCATCATCATCATCTTCCACTTTTGCCGTCAAGCGTCGTGGGGAGGAATAATTTGCGTTCCAGCGCCCGGTGGACGGCACTGGATAGTGTCATTCCGTGAGGTTGTACAATGTCTCTGATGTCGTCAATCCATTTTCTTCTTGGACGTCCTCGTGGTCTCGTCGCAGATGATCTTTGATGTAAGGCCAGTGATGGTAGTTGTTGATGTTGCATTCTAATGACATGGCCAAACCACTTGATCTTCTGTCTGTCAATAAATGTGGCACAAGGTGTTGATCCCACAGTCTGTCTGATAGTAGCATTTCTTACTCGGTCTCGGATTGATAAGTTGGCAGCTCTCCTCAGGCATCTCATTTCGCAGGTGTTGATTTTGCGAAGGTGTAATTTGGATAAAGTCCAGGTTTGAGATTGGTAGCATAGGGTTGGTGTGAATATGCTGTTTATTATCTGTCGTTTTGCGGACATGGGTATGTTTGGATGTTTCAGTAAGGGTGATAGTTGATATGTAAGTGCACTAGCTTTTTGACATCTGATGTCAATTTCTCTGTCCAATCTGCCATCTTCTGTGATCATACTTCCAAGGTATTTGAATTCTTTAACTTGTTTCAGAGTTGTGTTATTTATCTGTATATTTAGTGGGCCTGGCGATCTGCTAACTTGCATTACTTCGGTTTTGGCTGTGTTTATACTCATATTGTATCTGCTGCAGGTTGAACTCAGATTAGTAATATGATTTTGTAGTCTGCCCTCATCGCTGTAAAACAGGCACTGATCATCTGCAAATAGAAGTTCATTTATTCCCTGTGGGTCAGTTGTTTCATCTGGAGTAAAGAGTTCTAAATTTTCTGAATCTGGTCTGTCGAGACTTGCTTCTTTGGAAATTCTGTCCATGTAGATATTGAATAGCAGGGGAGAGAGCACACATCCCTGCCTCACTCCTGTATTGACTGTGAACATATCTGATATACCTTCCTGTGTTCTTACTGCACTTTGGCTCGAGTGGTACATGGCTATGATATTTTCTAGCAGTTGCCCTTCTATCCCATAGTCTTCAAGGATGGTCCATAATTTGTATCTGTCTACTCTATCAAAAGCCTTTTCCTGATCTACAAACACAATATTCTGCTGGTCACTATATTCAATAGTTTTTTCACAAATTTGTCTAAGTGTAAATAATGCATCAGTGCAACTTTTACCTTTCCGAAAACCGAATTGTGCTTTGCTTAACTGTTGTTCAACTATTGGTCTAGCTCTTTGTTCCAAAAGTTTTGCATACATTTTCCCTATATGGCTTAGGAGTGATATACCTCTGTATGTTTCGCACTCTCTCATATTGCCTTTCTTTTTCCATATTGGTACTATTATTGCCTGTTGCCAATCATCTGGGACTTTTCTTTCTTCCCATGCTATATTAAAAAGTCTTGTTAGCCATTTAACTCCTGTTTCCCCACAGGCCTGAATAGCTTCTGTGGTTATTCCATCTGGACCTGGTGATTTGTTCTTAGGACTTTTCTGTATAACTGCTTTGACTTCTGCAGGTATGAAATTTGGTTCTTGCTGTCCCTGGCGTTTAGGCACAAAAGTGAGGTTTCCTATGTTATGTGTGGGGTTAAGTAGTTCTTGAAAGTATTCTGCCCATCTTGCTAGTCTTTGTTGTGGATTAAATATTGGTATACCTCTTTTGCTGTTTATGATGGTGGTTGGGTTGTAACATGCATCTCTGTTTCTCATTGTGGTGACAATTACCCATCTGTAATTTTCCCAAAATGACATCCTTTTGGTATTCTGTTAGGACAACTATTATTAACTTCCCCACTACCATCACTACAATCACCATCAGCAGAATTATGATCATCATCATCATTGCCCCTTTGGTCTTCTGTTCTGATCCTCATTTGAGAGGACAAGGAGAGTGAGGCATACCTGGTTATTCATCTCTAACTTAGATTGAGATCAGTGTGTGCAGGTCAGCATGGTTGAATGGGTAATAACGCGTGTTCTTAAACATCCGTTGTGCTGATGCCATGGTAAGTGGTTCATCCCCAACACTGCACAGCTGGACTAAAATGTTGACCTGTCGTCCTTGACTTGGGGACGTAAATTACAAGTACCTTGAAGTCGAAGTGGGTTCGCCTGATGGCGAGGGACACTGTTAATATGGAAAGCTAATCCACACACAAAATTCGGTCCATCACTACTATAAATAGTGTGTATGGACTACACTTGAGTTCAAAGCAAGCGAGCGCAAGAAAGAAAGATCAGTGTGTCAAACTTTGCCATACATTTGTGAAATATTTGCTTCCTCTTTGCTGGCTACAGTCAAGATAATAGTCGCTCCTTTGGACGATAGACATTTTTTTCTAATAATTTTGCTAGGGCATTATTACAGCTCATGACTATAATATTTATGTGTGTTGATTATCAAACTACAAACTCTAGTCCGACACATCGTTCTGTTCATATTGTTAAATCATTGGTGCTAATGTTTTTACATGCGTCACCAAGTCAGGATTTCCCTGTGTGCCGTTGTCGTCATTGGGATGTCCTCATGTGATCTGATGTATCTGGGATTTCCTCACATGTTGTGTTTTGACGCATCAAAAGAGCAGGATGCCCCCCCCCCCCACTTGATGTGACATAATTCTGCATGATGTATAGCCAGGGATCTTCCACATATTATACATTTTCTGCCCCTGTGTCTCTCTCACAACAACCAGCCGATATCTTCCTTTATGTTAAAATTTAGTTGTGTTAACATTTCAGTCTTCACAAGTTACTGCAAACTTTTTATGTTTTCTTAGATGACGCTGTTTTCACTAGTCATCAAGTTTACATGAGTTAAATTTGAGTCGAGAGTTCTGCTAGCCACTGTAAGCGGTATCTTTATTGTAGTAGCTTTGTCAAAATGCTAACTCGTTTAGATGAAATGAATGTTTACTTTTGTCTGTCATGGTCTCAGACATAGTAGAAAAATTCAATATCAGGTTCAATTTGACGGGCCTTCAAGTTGCCATGGCGTACAAGGATAAGTTAATAAGTAAGTCATAAATTACTGTAGAAAATTAACTAACTATGATAACAACTTGAAACCGGTTTATTTTTATACATACGTTGTCCCTTTATTTCTCAACATAATTTCCACCAACATTGATGCACTTATCCCATCGTTTTATCAGTCCTCCCAAACTAGCTGCATAGAACTGCGTGTTCTATTTTCATTTACCTGTCATCCCTCAGAACTGTGTGACTTACTTATTGACTCACCCTCGTAACGTCTTCTACCCAGCTATGCACAGCTTTATGGGAAATCACTAGGGGCTAAGTCCACTGAAAACCCACCTTGGCGGAAGACATTTCGCAAATGACGCCGAAGTTGAATGTGAAGTGAAAATGTGGTTTAGAAAACAGAGCATGCAGTTCTATGCAGCCGGTTTATGAGGACTAACAAAACGATCGAAGTGGGACAATATCAACCTATTAAGAGAGGTGTTAGGCAGGGATGTGTAATGTCTCCAGATCTTTTTTCCCTATACAGTGAAAATATTTTCAGGAATGGAGAAGATATAAATGGAATTAGCATTGGAGGATGAAACATCAATAACATTAGATATGCAGATGATACAGTATTGATTGCAGACAATGCACAAGATCTACAACAATTAGTAGACGCAGTTGTTGTACACAGTGAGCAGCTGGGGTTGGAATTAAATTGTAAGAAGACACAGGTTATGGTCGTCACTAGGAAGAACTAAGTACCACAATGTAATATACAAGTAAATGGGAATATTCTTCAACAAGTGAATCGGTACAATTATCTCGGAACAGTCATAACATCTGATGGGAGATGCCTTGAAGAGATTAGAAACAGAATTGCCATGGCGAAAGTAGCCTTTAGCAAGATGAAAAACATTCTGGCCAATAAAAAGATGTCAATTGAAACGAGAAAAAGAATGTTGAGGGGATACATAGAGCCTGTTCTTTTGTATGGATGTGAAACTTGGACAATGTGCAGTCAAGCTGAAAAACATCTGATGGCTGCAGAAATGTGGTTTCTGAGGAAAATGCAAAGAATACCATGGACAGACAGAAAAACCAATGACCAAGTACTACAGGAGACAAATAAAAATCGCAAATTGATTAGAGAAATTAGACGTAGACAGTCAAAATTTGTTGGAAATATTATATGAAGAAATGGATTGGAGAATTTAGTGAAAACTGGCAAAATCGAAGGGAACAGACCAAGAGGAAGACCGAGAGGAAAATACCTGGATGGCTTGGCCACATGGCATGGGCGAGACATGAACACTGAGCTGATCCACGACACTGGTGATCGAGTGAAATGGCGAGTCATGACCGCGCACGCTTTCCGGCATGGCACATGATTGATTGATTGAATAAAACAATGGGATAAGTGCATCAATGTTGGTGGAAATTATGTTGAGAAATAAAGGGACAATGTATGTATAAAAATAAACTGGTTTCAAGTTGTTATCATAGTTAGTTATTTTTCTACAGCCATTTGTGACACTCGTAACATTTGTTGTTGTGGTTCACGGATGCAAGCGTTATGCCATCGGTCAGTAAATTGGTTTGACCCATATGTCCTGAGTACAGTATGGCCTCCTGTTGTGAACACCATTTTGAGATGTCTGAAGTTACCCCGATGACGTTGCCATGACACAGCATTATTTTCTGTGTCAGTGGCCTGCTGGTTTCTGGCAAACTTGTTAATCCATCATGATCTGATCTGCAATCTTTATATTAATTTCTCCACTTCCTTTTCCTAGCTTAACTATATTTTGGCGCAACCAATGAAATCTTTGCAATACATTTACTTTCACAGGTTACATAGATATTACAGATGTTGTGTGGCTTGCCGATAGTGCTCTGACCTTTGCCCAGCTCTACCCCTACAAAGGCAATGAGGACAGATGGATCAACTGGGCTGACGTCCGGCGCAACCACTTAACCTTCTATTCATCTCTGGAAACTGTGGTTTCTAGAAAGCTGTATGACAGACATATACCTAAGTGGAATCTTGAGGCAAAAGTGGCTCTTGGATTTATTGGAAAGTCTACGGTAACATTTACTGTCGAGCTGTATATTCCTGGGTCCCATGAAGTGCTGGTAAGACAAACAGCGCAGGTGAATGGAATCGACAAGATGACTCGCAAACCGCGCCCATTCCCAGATTGGTTCCGAAGTCAAAATGAGGGGCAGTGTTCATTGAAAAGTGGGTTTAAACTTGACCAGTTCTCTAGACCACAGGAGACATTCATATACAAACGAGAGGTTAGTGATCTTATGGTTTAACATGAGATTTAGACATGAGGTAAGGTAACTAGCTCCTCTGCTCAAGAATATTGTATGGCATGTGGTTTGATATATGGTATGTGTATACTTTGTATTGTGTGTGGTAGATGACGTGTGGTGTTATATATGAAATGATTATACTTTGTGTAGTAGGTGATATATGACATTTAGTGACAGTGAGGATATGAATGAGATACATGAACCAATGGCAGCAGAGACAGAACCTGAACCCTCATTAGATGAATTGCTTGGGCTATAAAGAACCTGAAGAATGGTAAATCACCTGGATGTGATGAGATACCAGCTGAACTAATTAAAGCGGGAGGAGAAGAAAGCATACACATATATCATGCATTATGTACAAAGATTTGGAAATATGGTATATGGCCAAAAGATTGGAAGAGAACTATCTTCATTCCAATACCAAAAAAGGGCAACCTGAAATTATGCACCAACTATAGAACTGTTGCCCTGGTCAGTCATGCAAGTAAAATTCTACTAAAAGTCATAATGGAAAGACTTCGTAAGAAAATGGAAGAAGAGATTAACATAGTTCAAGCTGGATTTAGACAAGGAAGAGGAACAAGAGATCACATATTCAACATGCGTTTAATAATAGAGAAGTGCAGAGAATTTAATGTAAACCTATTCTCATGTTTTGTGGATTATTCAAAAGCATTTGACTGTGTACAACATCAGAAACTTTGGGAAATCATGAGGAATATGGGCTTTCCATCACATGTAGTACAACTCATAAAAATGCTCTATCTAGACCAACAAGCAGCAGTTAGAATAGATGGCCCCCTCTGCTGTGTGTCCACCGTGATGAGGTAGAGGGGCTTGCGCGTCCCAATGACCCCAAGAGCTATGCTGACGGTAGCACAGCTACTGGTAGGGCCACCCATGTCGGACAGGTCAAGGGAGAGGGACCAGATGAAGAGACACACAAACCTGCTGCCTTGTAGGTAGACTGGGGACAGTCAAAGGCTAGGGAAAGCACCCCGAATACATGCTTGTCGAAATCGGATGTACTGAGCCACAGGCTTGACAAAGCAGTGCAACGTAAAGCCTGCTGCCTTGTAGGTAGACTGGGGACAGTCAAAGGCTAGGGAAAGCATCCCGAATGAATGCTTGTCGAAATCGGATGTACTGAGCCACAGGCTTGACAAAGCAGTGCAACGTAACTTAATTCATGATGTCACAAATCAAAATTAATCGTTATGGTGCTAATTCCGTGAAGTCCCATCAGGCGGCGATAGTGCCGGGCCCCCTGCCTCAGGGGGTCCACCCATGACTACTGGTGGTCACCTTCCCCTGTGCTGTGGAGTCAAGGCACAGAGGAGTAGGTTAAGAGCTATTGACCAAATACCCCGGACACTCAACATACTACAGTGGAATGCCGAAGGAGTTTACAAGAAGAAAGACTCCCTAACACAGCGTCTTCATAAAGATAGAAATGATGTGGCATGCATTCAAGAGACACACCTCAACGCCAATCACAAATTCTCAGTCAGAGGATATCAGGCCACACGTTTCAACCGCGAAGGACACAAAGGAGGAGTTCTAATACTTACACGAAATACAATACCTTGCAGCGAAGTATCTGTGATCTCTGACAACCAAACGGAAATTATAGGTGTTGATATAATGATAAAGGACGTGAAAATAAGAATCTACAATCTGTATAGCCCAGCAGATAAGGACCTTACACTCTCAAACATGAAAATAACTGACACAAACTGCATTATTGTCGGAGACTTTAATAGCCGTTCAGAAAGATGGGGATACCCAGATACTGACAAAAGAGGAGATGAATTGGAGGACTGGGAAATAGACTCAAATCTCCATCTACTCAACAAAGTGGATGACACACCGAGCTTCTACTCCAGAAGATGGCTTACCACTTCTACTCCAGACTTAGCTTTCTGCACAGGAGACATCCTCCACAAAATCGATCGCCATGTGCTGGACCAATTAGCAGGTAGTGACCACAGACCAATCAAGCTTGTAATGAATATTGAGTATGTTCCACAGGAGCAAAAGCCCTTACCCCGCTGGAATTACAAACGAGCAGATTGGGACAGATTTGCCATACTAACAGACAAATATTGTGAAAACATAAATACACTATATGGCAACATAAAGCAAATGGTGGAAAGTCTAAACAGAGCGATAATACAGGCAGCCACTGAGTCCATTCCAAGAGGAGCGAGGAAAAATTACAAACCATACTGGACTGAAGAACTATAAAGTTTGGAGGACAAAGTTGAAGATGCCAGGAAGACAGCAGAGAGAGAACAAACAATTGAAGTGAACATCTCTCTCAAAGCCATCTCAGCAAAATATAAAAGAACAGTAAATCAAACAACAAGAGATTGTTGGAGGGAAAAAACAGAAAACCTGAATTTTGACAGGGATGGAAACAAACTATGGAAACTAGTGAAAGCCATGAACAATGAAGGACCTAGAAACAAACAAATAACAATTAAACAAGGAAATGCGTTGCTTACAGGAAAAAAGGCTGCAAATGCACTAATGGAACACTATGCAAATGCAAATCACATTGATATTACAACCGAACAGAAGAAAGCAATCAAAGACAAACAGATACATCATAGAAATACAGATACAGCAGCAGAATATATGATGGCAAATCTAACAATGGAAGAAATGGAACAGGCAATGAATACCCTAAAAAAGAAGAAATCACCAGGAAAGGATGGAATCACAAATGAAATGCTAATAGGACTAGGCACTAAGGCAAAAAAGAAACTACTAGCAGTCCTAAATAACAGCTGGAAGAGAGGAATAGTCCCACAGGCATGGAAGGAAGCTATACTAATACCAGTCCCAAAGAAAGGAAAAGACCTGGAAGAACCAAATGGCTATCGACCTATCAGTCTACTTAGCTGTGTAGGAAAATTAATGGAACGCATTATCAATGGCAGGCTAACATGGCATCTGGAAGAAAACAAACTCTTAACACCACACCAAGCAGGATTCAGAAAGTACAGATCCACTGAAGATCAAATAACCTATATAGCTCAGGAAATAGAGGATGCCTTCCAAGAGAAAACGCACACACTAGATTTAGAAAAAGCATTTGATAAAGTATGGAAGGAAGGACTGAAAGTAAAACTGCAAAAAATGCATGTTTGTGGGAAAATGTACAAATGGATCAGCCACTACCTTGAGAACAGAACTGCCAGGACAAAAGTACAAGGACAAACCAGCAAAATGATGCTGTTGGAGCAAGGTGTCCCCCAAGGAGGAGTTCTTTCACCAACATTATTCCTAGCATATATAAACGACATCACGGAAAATTTTCCAGCCAGAGTACACACATTATCCTTTGCAGATGACCTAGCCATATGGACATCTGAAGAATATATTAGTACAGCTAACAGCAGAATACAGCAAGCTCTATTAGCGCTAGAGGACTGGTCAAAATCATGGCTAGTGAAGATAAGTGAGGAGAAAACAACATGCACAGTGTTCTCCCTCTCAAATAAAACTCAGCAACCTAAGCTGGTATTGAATGGAAAAATATTGCGCCATGAAGGAAATCCAAACTATCTCGGAGTCACCTTTGATCGTCGCCTGACATGGAAAACACAGGTTGAGAAAAATCGAACAAGAGCAAGGCAAAGAATGGCAATCATGAAACATCTTGCTGGTACAACATGGGGAGGAGATGAGGGTGAGGCCAGTACTGGAATATGGCATTGCAGCTTGGGCAACAGCAGCTAAGTCAAACTTTAACAAAATAAGTAGAGTCCAAAACCAAGGAATGCGAATCATAACTGGAAGCCTAAAGACAACGCCTATTAATGAACTAGAAAAGATCACTTGTTTACAACCAATGCAGGACAGAAGAGATAGCAGAGCCCAGCAACAAGCAGAAAAATTTAGAAGATTGACAGACCACCCTATGTATAACAGGTTTAATGGTTTTGGAAAAGGAAGACTGAAGCGTAGCAACTTTGTAGAAACTGCAAAACGAAAGATTAGGGCAGATACCATACTTAACATATCAACAGTCAAGCCCATTTACAATGCACACAAGTTCCCAGCTTGGAGACAGCATCAACTGCCTGAGATGATAGAAAACATTCCTGGTATTGAGAAAAAGAACACACAGAATGAAACCGAAAGAAGAAAAATAACCCTCAACTACATAAAAGAACATTACCCAAGCAGCAATTGGACCCATGCATATACAGATGGATCAGCCAAAGATTTAATTAAAAATGGAGGAGGAGGAATTCTCCTTAATTTAAAAATTGGAGTGATAAAAACACAGTCAGTGGTAACTGGAAAATTTTCAAGTAACTTCAAAGCGGAGGTGTCATTGTATTCATGGCATTGTATTCATGTCATTGTATTCATGTCATTGTATTCATGTCATCGTATTCATGTCATCATATTCATGTCATCATATTCATGTCATCATATTCATGTCATTGTATTCATGTCATTGTATTCATGTCATTGTATTCATGTCATTGTATTCATGTAATTGTATTCATGTAATTGTATTCATGTCATTGTATTCATGTCATTGTATTCATGTCATCGTATTCATGTCATCGTATTAGTGTCATCGTATTAGTGTCATCATATTCATGTCATTGTATTCATGTCATTGTATTCATGTCATTGTATTCATGTTATTGTATTAGTGTCATTGTATTCATGTCATTGTATTAGTGTTATTGTATTAGTGTCATTGTATTAGTGTCATTGTATTCATATCATTGTATTAGTGTCATTGTATTAATGTCATTGCATTCATGTCATTGTATTAATGTCATTGTATTAATGTCATTTTATTAATGTCAGTGTATTAATGACTTTATAAGGACAATAACTGTATTATTGAAGAACAAAATAACTGAAGATGATAATAACTATATTATTGAAGAAGAAAATAACTGAAGAAGATCATTGGCACCTTTCCATATTGACAGACGATAGTTTGGTACATTGTGCTTCAAAAAGGCTTAATAACTACGATCCATGGCGGTGACGAGTGTGGCTGGTAAGGCCAATTCTTGCTGCAAATGTTTGCCCACAGTAGATGCATGTGAAAACATTTCCACCATTTTGCACCATCTTACGTCTCTCACGCTCTGTGTGTGCTTTATCTGCAATCATTTTCTCCTTTGTCCTTATTCCATTTCTGATAGTTCCCCTCCATGCAACACGTTCAGCGGCGACTTGCTCGCAATGTACATTATCAATGCCTGTATCAATCATGTCCTGCTTACACACATCTTTGTATCGTAGTAGAGGCCGACCCTGAGATCTCCTACCCGTCTGTAATTCACCAAAAAAGATGTCCTTTGGTATTCTACCATCATCCATCCTCCTAAGATGTTCTATCCATCTAAGTCTACGAAGACTGAGCATGGAATACACCGTCACACAACCTGATCTTTCCAATACTTCAGTATTTGTGATTTTGTCTTGCCACTTAATACCAAGTATTCTTCGCAGACACCACATATGAAAGCAACTAAAGAAGATAATAACTATATTATTGAAGAAGAAAATAACTGAAGAAGATAATAACTATATTATTGAAGAAGAAAATAACTGAAGAAGATAATAACTATTATTGAAGAAGAAAATAACTGAAGAAGATAATAACTATATTATTGAAGAAGAAAATAACTGAAGAAGATAGTAACTGTATTATTGAAACAGAAACCCTGGTCTAGCCCTTCTGCCTTTGGCCCTGGAAGTTTCATTTACATTTGGTTATCCGTTATCTGTCATTTATTAATGACTTGATGAATATAACAACTATATTCTTATTTACTTCAGGTAATGTGGACAGAAACAGACAGAAATGACCACACAAATTTCACTTCCTACGTGAGGTATGCCTTGGATGGTCTTCATTCTGCTCTGAGGCAGATGTCTAAGGATGACATTACCGACCATTCATCTGTCCATCAGGGTGAAACATGTGAGAATGTAACTGCCTCAAGCATCACAGACCTCAGTTCTGTTCATCAAACACCAGATGTACCTTCAGAAATTACTTCTGGAAACAATGCTCATTATGCATCAACAGACTCCCTCAATGACAGGAGGTCCAGCAGCCGAGCCCTGAAGGCCATGTCTAAAGACATCATCAAACAAGGCCTTAAGATGCTGAGAGTCTGTTATGTTAATGAGAGCCTCGAGGCAGATGTTGTTGATGTGCACCTGTGGCAGGAAACTGGGGAAGAGTTCACAGTGCGGTGTTCTATCGAGAAAGGAGAACAAATCATTTGTCAAATTGTGCTGGAATATTTTAGTCCTCTAGCAAAACTCTAATAGTGTCACATATGTGTAAAAGCACAGAGCTTCTCCGTCTCTGTTATATCCTCCTCCTGTTATATCCTCCTCCTGAGCCTCCTCCACCTCTTTCTCCATGTACATCTTCTCCTTCTACTTATTCTTTTTTTCTGTTTATTTTCCTCTTCTTCATTGTCCTTTTCCTCATTATCCTCTGCCTCATTGTCATCAACCTCTTCCTCATTGTCCTTCACCCCTTCCTCATTGTCTTCCACCTCTTCCTTTTGGTCCTCTACCTCTTCCTCATTGTTCTCTTGCTCATTGATTTCTATCTCTTCCTCATTGTCCTCCACCTCTTCCTCATGACCTCTTCATCATTGCACTCTTCCTCATTGTTTTCCATCTCTTCCTCATTGTCCTCTACCTCTTCCTCATTGTCCTCTTCCTCATTGTCCTCTTCCTCATTGTCCTCTTTCTCATTGTCCTCCACCTTTTTCTCATTGTCCTCCACCTCTCCCTCATTGTCCTCCACCAGATCCTCATTTTCGTCTTCCTCATTGTCCTCACCTCTTCCTCATTGTTTTCTTCCCCATTGTCCTCCACCTCTTTCTCTTTACTCTCTTCCTCATTGCCCTCCACCTCTTTCTCATTGTCCTCTTCCTCATTGTCCTCTTCCTTATTGTCCTCTTCTTAATTTCCCCCCAGCTTTTCCTCTTTGCCCTTCACCTCTTCCTCATTGTCCTTTTCCTCATCCTCTACCTCTACCTCATCCTCTTCCTCATTCTCCTCTTCCTCATCATCCTCTTCCTTGAATGACATAGTTATAATGCAGAGAATATTCTTCATCTTTTATTTAGCGCTCACGCATTTGGAATTCGAGCGTAGTCCATACAAGATATCTCTGAACTGTTTTGAGCCAATTCTGATGTATGGAAGCCAGCTATGGACAGTTAGAGGACAAGTGAGGAATAATGTGGGAGCAGTGGAGGTGTGCTTGTAAAGAAGAATGATTAGAATACATTGGATAAATAAAAAAATTAACTAATGAAAATATCTATAAAGAAATATACTCAGAAAGAGAACTGGATCATTTCACATTGTTTAGGCAGTTTATGGACTGGCAAAAGAGGGAGTAAGTTATTACATGGCAAGTTGGAGGGAAGGAGAGGCAAGCGGGAGGGGGAGTGAACTAAAAGAGAAGATGCTGGAAGGTCTGACAGCATGGCATCGAGGAACATCAGTATTATAAATGTTTGGCAGTACAAGAGACAGGAGGCTGAGGACATCAGTATTAGAAATGTGTGGCAGTGCAAGAGACAGGAGGCTGGGGACATCAGTATTAGAAATGTTTGGCAGTACAAGAGACAGGGCACTGGGGACATCAGTCTTAGAAATGTTTGGAAGTACAAGAGACAGGAGGCTGGGGACATCAGTATTAAAAATATTTGGCAGTACAAGAGACAGGAGGCTGAGGACATCAGTATTAGAAATGTGTGGCAGTGCAAGAGACAGGAGGCTGGGGACATCAGTATTAGAAATGTTTGGCAGTACAAGAGACAGGGCACTGGGGACATCAGTCTTAGAAATGTTTGGAAGTACAAGAGACAGGAGGCTGGGGACATCAGTATTAAAAATATTTGGCAGTACAAGAGACAGGAGGCTGGGGACATCAGTATTAGAAATGTTTGGCAGTACAAGAGACAGGAGCTGGGGACATCAGTATTAGAAATGTTTGGCAGTACAAGAGACAGGAGCTGGGGACATCAGTATTAGAAATGTTTGGCAGTACAAGAGACAGGAGGCTGGGGACATCAGTATTAGAAATGTTTGGCAGTACAAGAGACAGGAGCTTCGGTCATCAGTATTAGAAATGTTTGGCAGTACAAAAGACAGGAGGCTGGGGACATCAGTATTAGAAATGTTTGGCAGTACAAGAGACAGGGCACTGGGGACATCAGTCCACACACACGCACGCACACACACGCACGCACACACACACACACACACACACACACACACACACACAATTTATTAAGAACAATTAGGGTTATGTTTTTTTTTCTCCATTTTTTAAAAACATTTACATTAGCAAATACAGCATATGCATTCATATATTGTGACAACATTATAGTCTTGGCATGGTGTAACTACATTCATATTACCTGTTGACAATGATGGTTGAGTAATCATTCCCTCCCATGCAAACCAAATCATTTCATAGAAAAAACCTTTCACACTTTAGGCATTCTCATTTCACTTATTTTTCAACATTATTGCTGAATCACTTTTGTTTCCTGAAAATGGTACTTTTGTATGTATCTACAAATTTCCAACCATTAGACCACGCACCAAGCATTGCATTGCTTGAGCACATGTGTGAGATAGAGAGAAGGAGAGAGAGAGAGAGAGAGAGGGAGCAGAGAAGGAGAGAGAGAGAGAGAGAACAGTTTGAAATTAGCTACACCTGTGGCCTTGGCCGTTTGCAGGTACAAAGAATTTAATTGGGCTGTCAGCTGGGCCTGGAGTACAAGGTCAGTACATAGGATTTACCTGTGCCTGGCTAGGCAAAGGTCAAACCTCAGTTGACAAAGAGTACTGACTCACAAAGGACCCCCCCCCCCCCCCCCCGCCGGTAATTTGTCCTGGGCGTAGACATTGGTAACAAAGAAGGAACGTGTATTCCCTCCTTGTGGGGTTTGTGAAGATTCATTATTTGGCCTTGTTTTCCCCTGATCTGTGTTTGAATGAAAAACAGTGCAACATAATTAACTGGTAATAATACTAATAATGGTTGATTAAGTTTAGTGGTACACATTCGGGATATAGAAATATATGTGAAAGTATGTGTTTGAACATGTATAGTATGAAGTGTGAACTTGATGGGAGTGGCATTTTACTTAATCTGGGAATAGCTGGGAAACTTTCTGTTGAAAAACGTGTGATAGTATGTATGAGTGTATTGTGTGGTGATTGTGAGTGACCAAGTTTTGACTAGACCTTATACTGTGTCTATACTCAGCTAATGCTATGAGTAATTTAGTGTAGTTTTCTTTTGTGGTTGTAGGTATTGTGTTTAGGAGGATTGCTTTGTATATGTCAGTATTTTTGCGTGTGTGTGTTTCTATTAGCTGTTGTAATGCAGTCTTAGTGGCTGTTATTGTTGGGCATAAATATAGTGATATAAAATAGTGATATTTGCTTGGATGTCTGTGCTGCTCTCTCTCTGTAGTAGGAGTCATATTGTAAATAATCCGGTATGTTACTTCCTTAGCTTTCTATGTGATATGATTGTTGTGTAAGTTAGTGAAGGTACAGCTATAGTCTTTCATATAATATTTGTATCCTCTTTTGATTCTCAGATGTAGTGGTGGGGTCTTGTTGTTTCACTAAGTATGTGTATATGTATATACATGGTTGTCTGTTGCGTTAAATGTTAATTGCCTTGTATTGCTTGCAAGCATGTTCTGTATAATTGCGGTAGTGTGCCATAATAGTGCAGTGTTGTTTTGTCTATCTTCTTAAGCCTGTGTAATCTAATTGCAATATAGTATAATGCCAGCGAGTGTTGTTCTGGATGATTGATGGTGTGTCCAATATGGTTGATTCTTAATGCTTGTATTTTTGTGTGTAGGTCTTGTAAAGCTAGTCCTCCTTGGTTCTTATCCTGTATTAATGTTTTGTGTTGTATACTGTGAATTGTGTTGCCAAAGATGAAGTGTCTGATGTGTTTGTTTATGTCTGTGATTGTCTGTTTTGGGGGGGTCTAACACTGTCGCTAAATATATTATCTTAGAAATGATGAAGATGTTTACAGTTGTGCTTCTTACAAAATTTGTTGATGTCTTGTATTTGTACCTATGCAGTATGTCTATAATTTGTTTTGTCAAAGATTGCCATGTTTCTGTGTGTGTGATTTCTGGAATCGCATGGAAATATGATCCCATATATTTTCATGTTGTCTGTGACTGTTAGATCAGTGGAGAAATCTGCTTTATTCTTCCACTTTCCAAGACCCATTATTTTAGACTTCTGTATGTTTATTTTGGCCCCACTTCCTTCACCAAACTGTCTGAATGTGTGAAGTATATTCGTTATGGAAGTGTTGTTTGTAGGGAAGAAGGCGGTGTCATCTGCATAATCAATTCATTTCTGCTCCCCAACCCCTTGTATAAATGTACCTTTAATGCTAGTGTCGTGTCTCCTTGCTTCTAAGAGTGGTTCTAGTGTTAGTACGTATAGGACTGGTGATAGTGGACACCCTTGTCTGACAGATCTTGTGATCCTGGAACTGGCAGTGAGTGAATGATTCACTAGTACCTTACTTTCAGGATTTTTATACAATATTTGTACCCACTGTCTGTGGTACTGTCCTATGTTACAGTGTGCTAATGTTTTGTGTAAGTATGAGTGTGAAATTCTGTCAAAGGCCTTCTCCTGGTCTAAGGACAAGAGGGAGGATTGACAGTCTTTCTGGTGGGTGTATGTAATGAAGTCTCTAATGAAGTGTGTATGTGTGTGTGTGCTTCTGTGTTGAATACTGCACTGTTGGTCTGGGTATATGAGTGATGGCATGAAAGTTTTTATTTTGTTTGCAAGTGTTTTTGCTAGAATTTTGTAGTCTGTGTTTAATAATGAGATGGGTCTATAATTTTTCAGCTGTGTTTTGTCTGTGTTGTCTTTAGGTATGAGTGTTATATATGACATGTTGCAAGTGTTTGGGAGTTCTTGTTTGTGAAAAGCTTCTTGGTAGACTTTTAGGAGGAAATTACCTAGGATAGGAAAGAAGTGTTGGTAGAATTCTACAGTGAGTCCATCTGGTCCTGGTGTTTTGTCTTTTTGCATTTGATTGAGTGCATGTGGTATGTCTGCTAATGTAAGCTCTGTGTCTAGTATGTCCTTATCTGTGTCAGACAGTTTCTTTGTGTATTGTAAGAACATATTTTGTGTTTGTGTGTTGGCTGGTTCTGCTGTTTATAGGTCAGTGTAGTACTGTTGTAATGTTTCTAGTATATGTGTTGCCTGTGTTTGTGTGTTTCCTTGCATGTCTGTTATTGCTCCTAATTTTCTGTTGCATTGAATGTTTTGTTCTACAGCAAGGTGTTGTTTACTGGGAGTTTCTTCTGATATGTTAGTAAGTTTAGTTCGAAGGAGTGCACTACGGAATTTGTGTTGCTGGTGTTGTTCTAATTGTGATTCTAGTGTATGTAGGTGTATGTATGTCAGTATGTTTTGTGAGTTGTATTGCTGTTTGTTTGATATATTCTTGTTGTAGTCTGTCTTTGTGTATGATGGATGCTAATTGTTGTGTTCTATTACATATTGTATTCTTTAGTAGATCCCAAATTTGTGTAATGTTTTTGGTGGGTGTACACTTTGTGTATTTTAGAATAAGGTGGGTCATGTGTTGTACATAATCTGTGTGTTGGAGAAGTGTGTTGTTGAATTTACAATGTGGTGATCGTTTTGATAGCTTTGTATTTGTAGTGTCTGTAGTGATATGTGCTAGTACTGCATTGTGATCTGTGTATTGTAATGTTTCTTGTAGATGTTTTGTGTGTATTATGTGGTGTGTTGAAGGTGTGTATATTCTGTCTAGTCTGACTGACCTATAGTAAACCCTATTGTTGTGCGTTGTTGCAATGTTATTATGGTGTCTGTGTCTGTGAGTGTCTGTTAAATTGTGTGTGTCAAGGTATTTGTGTAGTATATCTAGTTGATGTATTCCATTTCTGTCATTTCTCTTTAATTGTGTCTTGACTCCTGCTTTACCTCCCCCTACAATATCCAAAATCTGAGAGTACAAAATTGAAATCCCTTGCAAGGATAAAATTTTGTCCTCTGTATGTTTGTGTAAGTAGGGTGTCTAATTCTTGGTAAAAATTTGGTTGATGACTGTAATTTGATGGTGCATGTATGTTCATTATGGTGTATGCATGTATAGTATTTTCTACCTGTATTATGGAGATTCGTCCCTGGTCATCCGTGTGTGTTCTAATAATATCCCACCTGTCTGATTTCTGCAGAATATCTGTTCATGACCCGATGTTTTGTATGCCTGAACTGAAACATGAATGTTTGAGGCCTAGCTGTGTGGTGATATGTTGTGCGAATGTTTCTGAACATATGTTTGTTTCTTGTAGTAGTATAAAGTCTGGTTTGTGTTTGTTTATAAATGTGATGATGTGTTATAATTTTGTACGTATACCACAAATGTTTAAAATTAATAATAATTACATCACTAGTCATTGTAATTTTAGTAAAGCAAATAAATGAGATATAACTACTACATAGATTCACATGCAAAGTTGTTATCCATGATGGGTACATCTAGGTGAGCAAATCTTTAGTAGCAAAGGTTTGTGCGAGAGGATCATCTTGATCCTCGTTTTTATCACTTGTGTCAGTGTCTACAAAGAGAGTGTCTGGTATGCTGTATGTAATGCTGTAATGCTGTGCACCAGCTTTTTAACTCCTTGGGGAGCAATCGTGACAGGTAACCAATGGATGGTTAGCCTGTCTCTTTCTTTCTCTAGGTGCTCTAGGGATATGTCTATTCCTAGGCCTGGTAGAGAAAACTTTTTGCCATGTAATTTTTCATACACGGCTTTCTGCGCCTCTGCTGACAGGTTGAAGTACCACCTAGTGGGAACCTCGAACCTATGCAGGTCGACGATTCTCCCAAAAGGCACACCTCCTGGACCAGTTAGGGCACTCATAATAATTGCAGGTGTTGCTTTAGCAGCAGCCCCGGGACCAGTAATGGAACACACTATTGTTCCCGGCTGATGAAGTTGCTGAACTTCGTAATCGTTTGTCGGGACCGCAAATTCAGTGATATTTGAATACATCTTGAAATTTGTTGTTTCCGGTAATAATAAGTCCAAAGAAAACACAAGAATATCAACTCCAAAGAATATCACCACAAAATCCGGAAAAATTAGCAAAACCAGAATGAAAGTATCCGTTAAGCCTGTAAATTTTTGTTTCCCGTTTATTTCATACAAAGCAATGTATATTTACAAGTTGTAATGCATGTTTCTTTTGTTTGTGTATATTACATAGCGTTGCCGTTTGTTAGTGTTAAATGTCACATGCGTTAATAAAACAAATACATACATATACAGTTATGATAATATGACATTTATGGCATAGTGCATGCAAACACACATTCCTCGCTTCATTCCCATCCCCACAAGCGGAAAGCATGTTAAACCTGTCCATCTCTCTGTCTCTGTCTCTGTCTCTCTCTCTCTCTCTCTCTCTCTCTCTCACACACACACACACACACACACACACACATTCTGTCTTGATCTATCTCACGCTTTCTGGAGATAGCAGTACATTGAATGCCATGAGATTGGGCAATAACCTTACATTATCATTCCAATAAAAATGTGGGCTCCCTATAATTACTAGGTCACATAGTTTCAGAGGTGAAGGATCACATGTTTGATGTTGCTGGCCTGGTATCAAATTACATGGTGACGCTCTAGTGCCTTGTAAATGTCTGTGACGCTTTTTGTTTGGGGGACAAGAAGTGGAGATTTATAACTAGCAAATAAAGTCCATGACCCGTCACCAGGGAGATACTTGGGCCAAAGTTGTGATAGTGCCTGAGCATCAAATACAATGGGAAGGACTTAAACCTGACCACTACTTCCCCCCACCCCCCACAATATATTCCATTTTGCAAATTCAAATATAATAATGAGAAAATTAATACAATGGTAGTAGAAATAATAATGGAATTTATTTCTAATTGCAAGAGAAAACGAAATTAAGGAGAGTTTACACATTTCAGTCAGGAAAAATAGTAGATAATTTGTATCTGAACATTAGTAAAAATAAGTTTCTGTTGTATGTAAGGGAGTTGAACTTTGCCTTGATTCTGCAAGTCCAAACTAATTTTCTTTATTCTGCTAGTGTTTGAAGTAGTTTTGTGTGTGTGTCTTTGGATGTTTTAGGAAGAGTGTTCAGAAAGATTGACTTGTAAATGTCTGTTTGTTTACCTGTGTGTGTTTTTATTAGTTGTTGTAGAGTTTCCACTGCATCTTTGACTGTTTGACATGTGAAGAAAATGTGTTCCTCTGTCTCTTGTGTGTTGTTCCTGCATAGTTGGCATTCTTCTGTTTGTCTGGATCTCAAAGGTACTTTGGGTATTATGGGAGTAATATTAAAAATCAATATGTAAGTGACTTCTTTAGCCTTAGATGTGATGTGTTTGTTGAGTAAGTTGGAAAATGTGGATATGTACTCTGACATGAAATATTTTTGTCCTCTTTTGATTATACGTTTATGTGATGGTGCTTGTTTACTAACTAATTGTTTGTACATTTCTTGTGTTGTTTCATGTATTAAATGTTCATGTCCTTGTATTGCCTGTATACAAGTGTGACAGAAGGATTGTAGTATGCCCTGATAATATGCTGTTGCATTTTTTAATTTTGTGAGATGTTTTATTTTGTGTGCTATATAATATAATGCTAATATGTGTTGTTCTAGATGTCTGATAATATTGCCTATGTGGCTGATTCTAAGTGCTTGTATTTTTTTTGTATGTCCTGACGTGCTATTCCTCCTTGTTTCTTGTCCTGTATGAGAGTTTTATGCTGTATGCAGTGTATTGTGTTACTAAATATGAAATGTCTTATCTGTTTATTTATGTCTGTGATTGTCCGTTTTGGAGGGTTTAACACTGTCACTAAGTATATTATTTTTGGTATGATGTATGTGTTAACTATTATGCTTCTACAAAATATTGTTGCTGTTTTGTATTTATACCTGTGTGATCCCATACAGTGTCATATTTTGTGTATGTGTTAGGTCTGGGGGGAAATCAGACTTTTGTTTCCACTTTCCCAGGCCCATAATTTGTGATTTTTGTATATTAATTGGGCTCCACTGACGTTCCCAAAGTGGGAGAAAGTGTGCAGTATATTTCTGATGGACGTGTTGCTTGTAGGGAAGAATGTAGTATCGTCTGCATAAGCAATGACTTTTTGCTCTCCTATTCCCTGTATGAAAGTGCCTTTAATGCTGGTATCTTGTCTGATATTTTCTAACAATGGCTCTAGTGTCAGTATATACAGAAGTGGTGATAGTGAATATCCTTGCCTTACAGATCTTGTCAGCCTGAAGCTAGCAGTCAGTGAATAGTTCACTAAGACTTAGCTTTCAGGGTTGTTATACAAAATCTGTATCTTCTGTAGTACTGTCCTATATTGCAGTGTTCTAGGGTTTTGTGCAAATAGGAGTGTGCGATTCTGTCAAAGGCTTTCTCTTGGTCCAAGACAAGAGGGAGGATTGACGGTCTTTCTGATGTGTGTGTGTTATAATGTCTATAATGAGATGTGTGTGGTTTTGTATATTCCTGTGCGGTATACTACATTGCTGGTTTGGGTGTACTAGCTTTGGTAGGAATTGTGTGATTTTGTGTGCTAGTGATCTGGCCAGAATTTTGTAATCTGTGTTAAGAAGTGAAATTGGTCTGTAATTTTTCAGTTGTGTCTTGTCTGTCTTTGCTTTGTGTATATAAGACATGTTGCAACTATCAGGGAGTTCTTGTTTGTCAAAGGCTTCTTGATAGACTTTTAGAAGAAGGTTACATATGATAGGAAAGAATTGTTGATAGAATTCTACTGTTAATCCGTCTGGTCCTGGTGTGTTATCTTTGTTCATTTTACTAAGTTATGTTTTCTAGTGTCAATTGTGTGTCCAATATCTCTTTGTCTGTGTCTGATATATTTTTTTGTATATTGTAATAAAAACTATCTTGTATTTGTTTGTTTACTGTCTCTGCAGTAAATAAGTGTCCATAGCATTGCTGGAATGCTTCTGTTATGCGTGTAGTTTATGTTTGTGTGATTCCTTGCATGTCTATTATTGTGTTTATCTGTTTGCTATGCTGTATGTTTGTTCTATTGCCATGTATTGTTTGCTGGGTGTATCTTGTGTGATGGTGTTGAGTTTTGTTCTAATTAGTGCACCCAGGTATCTGTGCTGTTGGTGTTGTTCCAGTTGCATTTCTAATGCATGCAAGTATGGTGAGTTTCTGTCGGTTTGCTTTGTTAAATGATTGCTGGTTTGTATGATCTTTTCTTGCTGTATTCTACGCTTGTGTATGATGGATGCTAGTTGTTGGGTCCTGCTCCGAATTGTGTTTTTCAGTAAGTCCCAGTATTGTCTAATGTTATCAGGTGGTATACTATCAGTGTATGTATGTATCAGGTCTGTCATACATTGTATATATTCTGTGTTTTGGAGTAATGTGTTGTTAAATTTCCAGTGTGGTAATCGTTTGAATGGCTGTGTGGTTGCGTTATTTATAGTGATATGTGCTAGTATTGCTTTGTGGTCTGTATACTGGAGTTTCTTATAGGTATTTAATCTGTGTTACGTGGTGTGTTTTGGGTACGTATATTCTATCTAACCTAGATGATCTGTTATATGTATGGTTCCTGTGCGTTGTATCTTGATTGTTGGGGTGTTTCTGCCTGAATGCGTCTACTTGGTCATGTGTGTCGATTATGTATATGCAGTGTATCAAGTTGATTCATGTCGTCTCCGTCAGGTCTTCTTAACTGCGTTTTAACTTCCCCGCCTATTATGGCAGCCGAAGCTAAACAACAATTAAAATCACCTGCTAAAACAACATTCCCCCCCCCCCTTTATGTCTGTGCTAATAGGTTTAAGTGTTCAAAGGATTGTTTTTGGTAACTGTAATTTGCTGGGGCATATATGTTGACTAAAGCGTATGTGTGTGTGTTGTTTCTAACCTGTATGATGGTAATGTCTCTTTGGTCGTCCTTGTGTGTGTCAGTAATTTCCAATTTGTCTGACGTCTGCAGTATGGCAGTTCCAGAACCTGTACGATGTGTCGACAGGCTGAAGCATGAGTGTCTGAGCCCTAATTGTGTAGTGATTTGTTTTGTATGTGTGTATTCGCATATTTTTATTTCTTGTAGGAGAATGAAGTCGGGTTTGTATTTGTGTATGAGTGTGACGATGTGATTTTGTTTTGTGCGTAAACCTGAAATGTTCAGACTAATAATAATAATATCATTAGTCATCACAAATTAATCAAAACAAGCAATTGATATTGTTGACTAACAGTAATAAGGAATCAGAGACAAACGAGGTTGTCTAGTTGAGATATTTTTTCTTGTTGTCCTGATGTAGACTGATCTTATTGTAGATGTTAAAACAATAGGCCATCTTCTTCAGTGTCAGTATTAGTGTCATTAGTGTTCATAGATATTACTTCTGATTCAGTTTTATTATCTAAGGTGTCTTTGTTGGTGGTTTCGTCAGTATTTTCGGTTTGTCTTTCCTTCTTTTTTGGCGTTGATTTGGTTGGTGAGTTTTCTTCTTCTTCTTCTTCCTTAGTACTGCTTGTTGAGATTGGACCCAGTCCTTGTGGTTGTCTTTTTCTGGTGTTGGAGTGAAAAACAGTTGTAAAGGGTTCTTCTGTTTGCGTGTCCAGAATGTAGTTTTCTTAGTTGTCTGTTGGCGTATCCGTTTGTTGCTTTCTTGTTGTTTGGGCTGTTGTTCAACTTGTTTTCCACGTTGTTCGTTTTTTTGATGTTGTGCTGGTCCTTGCCTTCTCAGAGGTGGAAAATTTAGTCGATCTTCTTGTACCACAACCGGCTTGTTTGTATGTTTGGCTGGACATTTGTTGGACCAGTGGTCGTCCATACCACACACATGACAAGCAGTTCTCCTGCTGGGCAAGGTTACCAGAATTTTGTGAGTGTTTTTGGTGACCCCTGTAATATTCAGATTTATGTAATGAGGGATTTCCCGGACGGGGTTACATAAGGCTCCCCATTTACCTCCAGAATTTTTTAGTGGAAATACCTCCACATTCCACCCCAGCAGCATGTACGGCGATAGCCTTAACTACCTCTATCTTCATTGCCGCAGGATCCAATGCAAAGTTATGTTTTTGCCTTTCTTTGTCTGCATGCTCAAGACAAATATTGATGTCCGAATTCGTTAGTTGTAACTGAAAACGATGTAGCCTATCGTACAGTTTAACATGCATGTCTTCTGTTAAAGTCACGAACCACCGTGTCGGTGACTCATACCTGTGTAGACTGGCTATTGTGCCTAGCGGCACGCCAGCCAGTCCAGCGAGTGCGCTCTCTATGAATGCTGGCGTCGACTCCAGGGCCGGAGAGAGACACAACAATCGTACCTGTGCAGTGGAGCAGGTTTCCGTTGAGCACATCTGACGTCAGTGTAAGAGATGAACTTGTCATGTTCAGTATCCTTTAGTTAGAATAATACTCTTGCTGATTTGAAAGGTTTTGCGCACACACATTTTCTGGTCCTTCTGTGTCTTGATGATGAATGAAAAAGGTGGGTTCTGTAGTAACTGAGTGCCACGTAGCACTTTAGAATGAGATACAGAATTTATAAGTGAGAAAGAAACCAAAGAGTTAATCTCAAAGTAGCAAGCGGCAAACATCGCCAAGTGACGTCACGATGTGAAAAACGTCACGGCGTGATACGCTAGCAACTAGAGAGAGAATGATGATTGGGCTGACAACAAGTACAGGCGGCGTAACATTTTCCGAGACGGATTATCAACGGGAATCGATTTGGAAGATGGAATTATTAACAGGGAACCATCGTTCATAGAGGATACACGATCAAAAATTAAAACTACACGAATGCTGCAAATCCAATGAGGTCACCAAGTTACCAGATGCACCCATTTATACGAATGGCAATTAAAAGCCAATGGTTTACTAATAATTTATTAACTGGTTATATTGCAGGAAATGTTACTCATTCAGTGCATTATGAACCACATAGTTATTATCTCTGGCTACCTTATGCAGCTCCACCATCTCCTCTCCATATTATTTCAGGTACCAATTCTGGAAATTTCCCCAAAGTGAAAGGAAATAAAACTGCTATCAGGAGTCACTGCAGCTTTCTATGCCGTATGTCACAGCACTTCTAGAAGAGCTTCCTTTCCTCTTGGCTGGCTGAATTCCTGTTTCCTGGTCTGTAGACATGCTCATGGTGGCTAGAATTTTGCAGTTAGTTTTTTTTACCCATTTAAGGCTGGGTCGACCTAAAAGCCAAAGTCATCATCATCATCTTCCACTTCTGCCGTCAAGCGTCGTGGGGAGGAATAATTTGCGTTCCAGCGCCCGGTGGGCGGCACTGGATAGTGTCATTCCGTGTGATTGTACAATGTCTTTGATGTCGTCAATCCATTTTCTTCTTGGGCGTCCTCTTGGTCTCGTCGCAGATGATCTTTGATGTAAGGCCAGTGATGGTAGTTGTTGGTGTTGTATTCTTACGACATGGCCAAACCACTAGATCTTCTGTCTTTCAATAAATGTGGCACAAGGTGTTGATCCTACAGTCTGTCTGATAATAGCATTTCTTACTCGGTCAATGTTTTAAAAATGCCATGATGCAAATGACCAGGAGAGCATTTAATCAGATAGCGGTGGGAACTATTAGTAGTATGACTCGGGAGTCTCTGTGGCGAAGTGGTCAAGCCATTTGACTCGTGTTCCGAAGGTTGTGGGTTCGAATCCGGGCCGCGCCCTTCGGTTTACGAGTTAAATGTTTTGGAGACTCCTGTGGGTCGTCGCTAAAAGCTACGGAGTTCGTGCTTTGTGCGACGCTTTCCGTGCTGCGGAAAGAGACCGAGCCATATGGGATAAAACCCATTGCAATGAAGTCGACCCTGTCGACTTTTTTTTAGTAGTTTGACTCTTACCTGGCTGTTGAACGAGGGGATGGAGAACGTATGGGAATGTCTTGAGTGCAGTGATGTCGGATCTTAACACAACTCAGCCCTCAGGACAGGACGCGACATGTACATATACTTTTTTTTTTTTTAAATATTAGTTGAGTTTTATTTTATTATATATACTTTTTTTTTTTTTTTTTTGAGTTTCAACTTTCATTCTTTATTAAACTTTCACATATTTCAAGTACACATATGTATACTAAAATGAATCTGAACTGGATCTACTGAGTATGAACTTTTACAGCAAGATCTTGTATGAATAATTTGCACAGGCAGTTCATCTTAAATGTGGCTATACTAAAGGTAATACAAGGTGTTGCATATCCTTCTTTCAGCTGTAGACAACACCCATGTTTTATCTATCCATACTTAATATAACATTGAGACCTAAAGTGCTACAAACATGGCTAGATATAAATGATATCCATTCCCCATGATTGTGGCTTCAGGTGGATGATAGACCTGACTACAGACACCTTATTATGGTGGTGTCTAGTTGGCCATGCTTCAAAATATGAGTCCCTTCAGTGAAGCACTGCTGACATTTGGAGGCGACGGTTTGAATCCTGTGTGCTTATGGCTTTCACTTTTTATAGTTAGTGTGTCCTCTGATCTCTACTTCTTTCCTTTACTTCTGTGGTTACCAATCTAATTAATACCTGTGAAATTATCTTTTCAAGCTGTTCTAGAGTTGTTATAAATCTTTCAACGGCATGAAACAGATGTTCCCCCAAATATCTTTAGTCTCTGGGGCAGTTGAACAATATCATTTCCCCCCAGACTTTCAAAAGCTACAAACTTATGCTCTGTTTGATAATCTAAAGAAATTATACATTTTAAATCTCTGCTGTTACATCTCTGAACCTTACCTCCTGTATGTGTGAAATCAAATATTTACTCTTATATTATACATGCCGGTCTCTCTGGCTGTGGGGTTACAACACTTTCTCTCTGTAATCCCGTTTATCACGCAGAGTCTCGAAGCGGAGCGAGAGCTGAGGCGGTTCGACCCCCGCTCGTGACTTGCGGGATACTGAGCCGGCCGCTCAGAAAGCAATGGCAAACTACTGAGCGTAATCTTGCCAAGAGATCAACATACAGCTGAAAGATGCTGGTGTTGACAGCTATGTCCTGTAAAGGATATGCTAAAAAAAAAAAAAAATATTATACATCATGCAGTGGATTGACAACTCTATAGAGTATCTATCTGATGCAAATGAGCAAAATTTCTCTTGGGTGAAAACACATACAATTCATAGAGGCTGACAGTGTTTATATGAAAACATTTTAAAACGGATGTTAATTCACCTCTACTCATGTTTGAATGCTCAAAATATGAACTGTATACTCAGTGTCCCTGAGGGTATGGTTGTGTGACAAAAATCGAGCAATATATTTCACCTGCACCCTTACATCAACTGAGGAATGTTCTCATGCAACATGTGCTACACAAACTGAATACAATTAGAAGATGAGAAGTCATGTTCAGTCTAAATACCATGTCATCTCAGCAGGTTATATATAAGTGATACTGAGCAGATTCAGGTGATGTTTCAGGATCATTTAGCGTCAATAAATTCATGTGCTGATATTTGTTCATGCAGTGATGAAAGGCTGTTTCAATCATTTGGTATACAAATGTAAAAATGTTGCTTGGCAAAGTATCAGACTAGGCAGAGTCAAGAATGAACTCTGTGCTCATGTCACCCAACCACTGATGTTCCCACTGTGACATCATTTTTTTTTTATTGTGTGTGATGTTTTAAGTAAATATTTTGCCTTTTCCCTCCCCCAAGAAAGAATTTTTTTGTTTTAATAAACCCCCATAACAAATATTTACCATGTTTCCCATTCTCATGAAACAGAAAATAAAATAATGCTAGTGGAGTAAAACATGCATGTAATACATAGATGGGAGAAAAGCAGACATAATGACTGGTTCATAATAAATATCCTGTCTTCCCATTGCATGAAGTATGCATCAAGGAATCAGTTGTGTGACAAGAGATGAAATGGAAGTAAATGACTATTTTGGAAAAGGCTCAACTGCCAAGTTTTAGTATTTGAAATCAATTGAAGGTGCCATGAATGCTGATGTATTCAAATTTGAGGGTGTCAGGATGTTATAGATGACACCCCAGCCAAATGAGTGACAAAATAAACAGAAAATTCTTTAGCACACAGTGAAAGGTAATATTACTTGGTAGTTAAAAATAACAAAATTAGAAAGAAAAAAAACTATAGTTCATATGATTTTCAAAAGGCTACACACATTGCTTCAGTAGGAATGATATATAAAAATTAAATCAAGCCTGCCTAGGTACAACATTATGTAGCAGAAAATAGATGCTCTATGTAGATACAGTGAAAGGCTTTCAGACACACATGTTAAGATGAGGTATTATAAGAGATGAACGCATGTGATTCAAGCAGCAAATTGTTCAGAAATATAAGAAGGTGTCTGAACTCTCCTGCCCTGAAGTATATACTTTATGGTCATATTTCCTAAACTAACTGAATTAAGACATCTCAGTGGGGACTGAATTTTGAAGATGCACAAAAGTGGAAGTGTGTTCTGACATAATGCCTCAATTCATCCCACAATGCTTGAGGTGGGCACAGTATTGTAAAATTCCTCACAAACTATCATGAAGTATAGGTGTAATAAATCCTCATATTATAAGCATGGCAATAAACTAAGTTTTTACATTAAATCCATTCTTCTTTAACTTACATACCACCCATTGGGACATAGGCCACAACCAGTCACTCGAAGCCTATAACCAGATCACTTGCAGCTCAATCCATGTCCTCCCCAAATTATGTTTCTAATTCTCTTCTCCGTGTGTTTTATGATCCTCTATTTTGTTTCCGTTACAGAAAAGGGACTATCTAGTTATACTATCCTTAGATGTTCTTGTTTCAATGTCCGCCCGCTCCAGCTCATTTACTATACCTCTTGATTCTCTCCAAGAGCTCCACGCTGGTGATTCTATTCATACCATTTCAGTCCTCCTATTCTGCACGGAGCACCAATTAATGAATATTTGAAGTTTATTAGTCATTCTCATTGTTTCTTATCCATACAGCAATCAAAGTTAAATTCTAGTACTTAAAACCAAAATTAGTTGAAAGAAAATAGAAATGAAATGTAACCCTTATTGCTGTACAATGTTGGTAAGTGCTCCTG
Source organism: Cepaea hortensis (assembly GCA_963921405.1). Classification (NCBI taxonomy): domain Eukaryota; kingdom Metazoa; phylum Mollusca; class Gastropoda; order Stylommatophora; family Helicidae; genus Cepaea; species Cepaea hortensis. Next base: position 120,533,333 of record OY992883.1, read on the forward strand.
AGAAATTGACCTAAACTTATTAATGCTCTCATCTACTTTTACCAAGTGAAATTGAGTCAAGAACCGACTTAGCAATTCCCATAATGCTCCGTCCTTATCTGCAACTTGTCCCAAGAAATATAACCACCACCATATGTTTGTACTGCTGATGTACTAAATGTGATTGTTGTTTTGTTTGCGTGCATGCTTCCAGCTTTCCTGGGATGACTGTTTCCTCCCCATTTACAGATGACAGAACTTGGGTATGATGCCAACACAGGTTTATTACCTCTTATGGTTTAAGAAAGAAAAGAAACAACTTAGCAGTTTGTAATGACTAACATAAATTCTGCGTTAACGGCAAATGCAAGTGAACTGGAGACTGAAAAATATTAAAATGTATCCTGACACATGATGTTCCCAATATGGTTGTTCCAAGACTTCAACGGAGCTCTTTCATTTTGTGGTGAATAGGGATGATTGTGCAGAAATAATATGAATATCATGAGATAAGATACAAATTCATCTTTCTATTTATGACATTTGGAACCATCTTTTATGCATTTGTAATTTATGTGTGTGCCAAGTTGGGTCTCCGGTCTGTAATTACTGGGCATACTTCTGTGTCCATTCTCTGGCCATTTTATTGTACTTCTCACGATCAGTCTTGTAGATACGAGCAATCTCCGGTACTAATGGATCATCTGGGTTGGGGTCTGTGAGCAGCGAGCAGATGGACAGGAGCACTTTTGAAATGGTCAGAGCTGGTGACCATTGTCACCTCAATATATCCAAAACAGATGCCGCCATTGCTATTTATATTCGGGTGGTAGATTCTCGTTGTGAAGGCAACCTTTGGTGGCTTAAATGGATAGTCTGTAGGGAAGTTTATCGTTAAAAAGAACACACCCTGTGCATACGGACTGTCATTTTTACTGCTCTTTTGATCACATATAGTTATGTGCCTCTCTAGCTCAAAGGAGTTATTATATATACTGGTGTTGTTGTTTTTTTTTAACTTTTATTGAGTGTTAAGAAACATTTGCTTTTGTATTGTTCGTGTTGTTACAGAGCGTTGCATGTGGAAGTGTAGGTGACATATGCGCAAATTTTTACAACATTTGTTTCAACCTTTTTACATTTGAAATGGGGGTAACGAAAAACGAGTACAAACAACCACAAGACGGTAGTATACCATTATTTTCTTTCTGCCACCCTTTCACCTGTCAGCTCCAACCCCACCAATACCATCATCACCACTTGGTAATGAGGAACAAGGCAGTAAAACTTGTTAAAACCGACCGGTGAAGGCAGCAGCAGCATCAAAACGAACAGTATCGAAAAGGTGGGGGGGGGGAGGGGGGGGGGGTTGTCAAAGGAGTATCCTAGTTTACAATGCAGGAGGGGTAGTTGTTGCATTTGTATTGTTTGTGTTGTTACATGCGTACTGTGTGTTCAGTATTTGTGTGCGTGTTTTTACAGAGCGTTGCATGTGGGCGTGTAGGTGACATATGCGCAAAAATTACAAATATTTTATACATTTAAACATTTTTCCATTGGCATTGTTGTAAGGAAATATTTTAAATCAAAAGCGTGATGTTAGCGGGCTGTTATTATTTCCCCTGCCTCCCCGCTCTCCTGTCAGCTCCAAAAACTCCTACCAAGTACCATCACCCTCGGTGATGATAAACATGGCGGTGCAGAACTGAAACAAAACGGTGAGGGTGGCAGCAGAGACAACAATCACAGTATCAAAAGGGTGGGAAAGGGGGATGTGATAGTATACGCGTTTACAAAGCCATATCTATTAATAGTGATTACATGATAATAATGCAAAGTAACAACCAAATACATAAATAAATATCATAGTGACAAGGAATAACAGTGCTGAGACTAGTGATAGACTCAATGATAATAAATAATAGTTTTAACATGTGATTTTATGTGCTAAATTGATTTCCTTAGGAATGGTGTTTACAAGAAATACATCTTATAATAATAATGACAAGGAATAAAAACCTACTAAGGGTGATGACAGCAATGCTAATATTAATTAACACAATGGTAGGATTTGTTTTGATAATGATCACATTTTCCAAACATGTGATTCCATTTGCTAAAATGATTTTCTTAGACATGGTGTTAAAATATGGCAGGTAGGTACCTACAATAACAATTGCATCCTGCACTGTTCAATAATATAGTAGGTGTAAAAAGGAGTTGGTTATCTTTTTTTTTTCTCCTTGCTTATTTTTTTTTTTTTTTTTTAAATTATACATATACTTGCAACATGCAATGTTCAATAATAGTAGAAGTAAAAGGAGTTGGTTATCTTTTTCTCCTTGCTTATTTTTTTTTTCCTTATTTGTGAGGGTTCATTCATTTTTTCCCTTCCTCTTTTTTTTTTTTTTTTTTTTAACTTTATGTAAAAAGTAAACAAGCATCAGTATTTGCACAACATTTTAACAATCTTTACATTTTTGTTTCCCTTGCCATCTCCTCACCAATTTGTTTCATTCCACCAATGCCCTTATCACCACTATCTGGGCAATGATGGTAAAGGCAGGATAGATATTTGAACCAAACCGGTGTGGGTATCAGCAAAGGCAGCAACAAACCATGAGCAAGGGGATGGGGGGTACATGGGAAAGGGATTTTGTTTATTACTAATGATGACAATAATAATAATGACAAGAAGAGACATACTGAGGGTAATAATAGCCAATCTAAAAAAAAACTAGCAATGGTAATAATGGTTATGAAAATGATAAACTTTTTGCAAATTGTGGTTTCCATTTGCTAGGATGATTTTCTTTGGAATGGTGTTAACATAGCAGTGTACATACACAAGCCAAATATAGTTTTTAATAATAGTTGTAGTACAGGGAGTTGTTTTTCTTTTTCCCCCTCATTTCCTCAATCATTTGTATTTGCACAAATTTATTTCAGTATTTTTGATTTGGTAACCATATGTGATTTTGTATTTAATCTTTCAACACTCCCTCACATGATTCAAAAGGGGTGACAAGGAGAAAGGGAAATCTTTACATTTTTGTTTACCTTGCCGCACTCCCACTAATCGCTTTCACTCCAATGCCCCTCCGACCACCCTTAATGATGGTACAGGCAGGACAAATGTTTGAACTGACCAGTGGGGGTGGTAGCAAAGGCAACAACCCATAAGCAAAAGGGGGCACTAGGGGAGATGAAGTTGTAAAATAATAATGATGATATCACTAATACTTATAACATTAATGATACTAAGGATAATAAGGTAGATACTGAATACAAAGAAAAGGGGGAATCTTGCATGTTTTCCCCCCTCACTATACTCTCCTCAACTGGTTTCACCCCACCAAAACCCTCATGCCAACTCTTAATGATGGTACAGGCAGGACAAGTGTTTGAACCAACCAGTTGGGGTAGCAGCAAGGGTAACAAAACATAAGCAACAGGGGGTGCAGGGGGGATGAAGTTGTAAAATAATAGTGATGATATCAATAATACTTGTAAATCCATGATACTAAGGATAATGGGGTAAGTATTGACTGCAAGGATATGGGAAAGTCTTTACATGTTGTTCCCTCTCTACTCTCCCACCGATTGGCTTCAATCACCAATGTCCCCATGACCACTCTAATGATGGTACAGGCAGGGCAAATGTTTGAAACAAACTAGTGGGGGTTGTAGCAAAAGCAACAAACCTTAAACAAAAGGGGGGGGGGACATGGGGGATGAAGTTGTAAAATAATAAAGGTGATATCATTAATACTTATTAAATTACTGATACTAAGGATAAAGGGGGTAGGGTAATGATAGTAAAAAATAAAAATGATAATGATAGTGATAATAATAATAATAATAATGAAAACTGTCAGAGTCCTACTTATGTGGCGCTTGCTCGCTCACTGGACTTGAACAGGCAAATTACAACATCTACGAACCATCTACTAATAACACATGAATGCAATCGGAAACTGGCATTTATTACACTATATTACAAGTTGACAATATGGTCGCACTTCACGCTCAAACAATCGTTCACCACCAACAACCACTCGCTAGCTCACAATGGCGATCGTGACACTGTCGCCCGTATGATCATTCACAATCACAACTTCACATCATCCCGCACATATCACAGTTCGCACATTCCTCGAATATCAATACACAACGTTCATCTCCATCTATGCATCACAATACACTATCGTTCTATCGTTCTATCGCTCTATAGCTCTCCACACGTCCGTCCCTGTTCGCTGCCTCACACACACTGCCTCTCTCCTCGTTGACCTTCCCACATCACGTGGCTCTGTTCACGGGCTTCTTGCCTGACCGTCCGCTAGCCACGCCGTGATGTCTCTTACTGCCCTTGACCTCAGCTATGCTTACACTGACTCTCGCTTACATACCGGCACTTACATTCTTACATACATATAAGACCATGACATTCTCCCCCCGCACAACCAATGTGGCACTTACTCTTAGAAACGTGACACATTCTGTTGTTCTTAGCCTTGGTACATCTTTCTACTCTTGTCAGGGGATTATATGATCATAAGCATATGCTTGCGTCCCTTTTTGCTCTGTTCTTTTACGAGATTCACTATAACCATTGTTCTCTCTTTTTCAGTACTGAGGTTTCTCTCAAGGTTTTGTCGTGGTCTGACAAATGTTTTGGTTGGGTCTACTTGTCATACCTCGTTATATTATTCAACCACCAATCCGTGACATTACATTCTGTTCATATTTCTCCATCGATTGTCTGTGCATTCTCATCTCATAGTTAATGTGGCTATGCTGGTTTAAGGATTCTCCATTGGTTTATGCCTCAGATAAGGCTACAACTTCCTCTTACAGCATTCTTAAATTTTCTCTCTATGCAGACGTGGTTACCCTCGTCTCTATTTAATGCACTTACATCGATTCTTTATGAACACACTATGTCAATGTTGTGGTCATGGTTCGAATATAATTCATGTATGTCATAGTCCCCCTTACCTCATCCTATGTCGGACCGTGAGTTGTTTCCCTTTTTGAGCACACCTCGTTTACTGTTATGGAGATTTGTTATTAATCTCTTTGGTTAGCATCACCCTGTTGGTATGTTCATTCTTGTTACAATATTATGATGTTATTCATGTACCACTATTGCTAAGCGTCATTCGTCGGGCCATCCACCATACGCGACGGCAAGTTTGGTAACACTCGCGCATTGGGATTGCCAGGCGTTGATTCTTAGCATTACAACTTATTTTATTCGCCACTATACTTACGCTCATATGTACATATCACATTATAATATATAACATATCACATTAAAAAAAATAAAATTAGACATTCGATGTCATACAGTTAATACATATACAATAAAATATACATCATTGTTGTCTTTATGCACGTATAGTTCTTGTCCTGTGGAAGTTACGCACACGCAATTAAATTAACAGTGTTCAATGTTCATTTCCGTGCTGGAATGTTTGGCATGTCTTCTTTCTCACCCGATTATTGACGTCTTCTGCAAATCATGCTATTGTCCTTCCTTCTGTATAGTATTTAAGACTGCACAACATTTGGATAATTTATAAATACATAGTTCTATAAAATTACTGGAATTCACACGTATAAAATGAGAAATAATTTTGAGTGTGGCCATGGTGCGTCCGTCTGTGACTGTCTTTGCCATAGTTTATAGGTTGGCATCTGGTTCATTAAACTGATCCATGGAAATGACTGTCTGTGCTGTGACGTCCTTGTTGTTGTTGGTCGATTTCAAAAGGTAGATTCTGTAGATACTCGTTTGAAACAAAGTCAATATGGGTAAAGCTTACTTGAAATCACATGTTGAGTCTTACTGTTCCGGCGATGACACTTTTCACGTTGAAGGACCTTTTATGTTGGTCTATACAATGAAGTGTGCTAGTATCATAGCGCTGGAGTCGTACAGCAGACACGGCAACTCTGGAGTTACTCGATCTACAGATATAAAGTGGGTTACGTTTAACATTTTCCGAAAGGTGGGGATTTTCAAATTTCATGTTGAGATCATTTTGAGTGCTATCTCCAAACCTGCACTCGTACATGTGTGTATACATTCAATAGTTCAAATAATAATAATACACCATGTATAGTTTTGAAATGTAATCGTGCATGTTTGTATGCTTTTCTGTAATTTGTGTGTATTTCCCAAAATATGTAGAGTAATTTGTTGCTGATTTTGGTCAGTAATTCCACCGACTGATGATTTACATTGTTCAGCATAAGTATGTGTCTGAGTTGATTTGACATAGAGTTTATCAGTGGTAACAACAAACTTTGGTTCAACAGTAATGATATAAGTAACAAAGTTAGCTGTTTTGTCATGAGTAATATCATATGTGTTGCGTCATGATGCTGTGTGAATAAAACTGTTAGTGAAGTCAGTTTTGTATTTACAATGAGTAGTGCGAGTATAACCATCCACTGTGTGCCCTTGGGCATGTATGTAGTTAACAGGGAGTACAGGAGGTATAGTATGTACCATGATGATTTGTGATCTTTCCTCGCTCTTGTGAAATGCTTGTTTTCTACACCTTTTTCTTCTTTTGAGATGGTATTCAAGTTGGTATGGTGTGATACTTTGGTCTGTTCATCATGTTGTTGTATGATGAGTGGTGTAGTTAAGGCAGTGTTTGTTGTGGTGTTAACTTTCTGCCCTGTGTGTGTTTTGGACTCTGTGTAGTCTGTCACATTTAATACATTTCCAATTAATAAATCACAACATGGATTTTCTAATAAAGCACAAGTTACTCTGCCTGATAGAAAAGGTGATTTTATATTGGCCCATGCCATAGGATATTTCTCTACTGTCCCTGAAACAGTTCTGCAAAAGATGTACTCATCTAGGTAGTCTTTCGGATCAGCTAGGGTCTTCCGAAGACCGATAAGACAGGACCCTGTGTCGCGTACACATGTGCATACTGTATCATTGATGTATCCTTCATGGAATGTTAGTTTTCCTAACGACAGTTTTGAGGTTTTGTTCATTTCCTGACTTTCTTGTTGAGTATTACCCTCTTTTAATAAGGCCTGAGGCTGAGTGATATTAACAACATTATTGGAATATGGTATGAAATCTGATGGGTAAAACTCAGTCTGTTTTGCCTTTTCAGTGTTTGGTCTTGTTTTCGTTTTTGTGATGTTTACTTTTTCTAAGTTCTTTGCTGAACTGTCTGTTGTAATGTTTATGGCTGCATTTGCTTTTGCTTTCTGTATTCTTTTTACACCTTCACATTCCAAACGCCTGTGGCCATACGCAAGGCAAAAATGACATTTTGTTCTATATTTCCTTTGATTTACCTTCCCCAGCTTTTGTGCTATAATAGTATTCAGGTATTCTTGATAAGTGGGATTCTTATCGCATATTCCAGTTTCTGTATGTGGGGTGTTACAATGTTTGCACAGTACTGGTTTTGTTTTCTGTGGTTTGTTATGACAATCTGTGGCTGCAGATGCCGTTGCTTTCACAGTACTTTTCTGTTGAGTGTTCTTAATCAGGTTCAAACTTTGGTTGTAATATTCGCGGCATTTCTCTAGTAAATTTTTGATAGGCTCTTTGTTATGTTCTTCTAAATATTTTCCGCATTCAGCTGGTAGTGTTGCTTTTAGTTTTTCTATTAGCAAGAAATTTATGACTCCTTGATTGTTATCTGAATGTTTAATTACCATTATTAGTTTTCTGAAAGATTCTTCTAATTCACTTATATACTGGGTGAATGACTTGTCTGTGGCTGGTTTCACATTTTGTATTTCTACGTTTAGAGTCTCGGAAGAGGTTAGATAGTGTGTTAATATCTTTGTTTTATAATATTCATAGTCATTACTTGACAAATCTGGTATGATCTCCGATCGTTTCCTACCTTTTATCGGTACGTATGATGTGTACCATACACTCCAATAATCTTTTGGGATTTTGTAGTCTTGCATTTTCTTTTCAAAACTCTGTGTCCACACCCGTATTAGGTCATGATTCATATTACACTTTGCTTTGTCTTGTGCCCGTGTACTATCGAAAGATTCACAAACCCTTGCGTAATGTTTTGTGCCCCAGAAGTGTGATAGATCTTGTAGGTGTTCATCATCTGAACTCATTTTCTGTTGGTTAATATTCAAATCTACTAATGATGGTATTTATTCAAGCAAATCAAAGAATGCAGATTTGGGTACTTAGCAATCAAAATTAATCAACTTATCTTTATCTGCTGACTTCTCGAACGCTTGATGTACAGGAACGTGATTCTCGTGCTGGTTACCGCTGACCTGGTCTGGTTACGCCGGTCGCTGTGTAGAACTGAAACCTGCTGTGGAAAGAAATGATGTTATTTTCGTTCTAACTTTGTTAACAAATCTCCGATTTATACAAAATTATGAACTGATCTTCTTCTTTTCAAAAGTAGCGTTCTTTTATGCAATTTACATGGGAATGCGGTTCATGTGAACTTCTGACACCATTATACCTGTCAGAGTCCTACTTATGTGGCGCTTGCTCGCTCACTGGACTTGAACAGGCAAATTACAACATCTACGAACCATCTACTAATAACACATGAATACAATCGGAAACTGGCATTTATTACACTATATTACAAGTTGACAATATGGTCGCACTTCACGCTCAAACAATCGTTCACCACCGACAACCACTCGCTAGCTCACAATGGCGATCGTGACACTGTCGCCCGTATGATCATTCACAATCACAACTCCACATCATCCCGCACATATCACAGTTCGCACATTCCTCGAATATCAATACACAACGTTCATCTCCATCTATGCATCACAATACACTATCGTTCTATCGTTCTATCGCTCTATAGCTCTCCACACGTCCGTCCCTGTTCGCTGCCTCACACACACTGCCTCTCTCCTCGTTGACCTTCCCACATCACGTGGCTCTGTTCACGGGCTTCTTGCCTGACCGTCCGCTAGCCACGCCGTGATGTCTCTTACTGCCCTTGACCTCAGCTATGCTTACACTGACTCTCGCTTACATACCGGCACTTACATTCTTACATACATATAAGACCATGACAAAAACAATAATAATAATAAATATAATAATAATATAATAGATATGTGATTTCCTTTACTAAAATGATAATCTTAGTTGTGGTGGTAGTTTAGCACAACAAATTCATTTGAATCAAACATTCCATTATTAGTACATTGGAATGGGAGGAGTTTAGTTTCCTTCTCTCTTTTTTCCTTTTCCCCCTTATATATAAGGGTGAAACCATCATATTGAAACAACTAAAACAAGCATTTGTACTTCCACTGGTATATACTATATATACTGGTGGTGTAAAGAGTTACACGTTGTGAAGAGAAAAGGATAGACGCTAACCTTGTGTAAAATGTGACATCTACGAAACTATTGATGAAAAACTGCTTTCGTCTGTCCAATACCCTACAGGCAGACGTGCACCGTTCCTCACTCCTGTGTTCCGGACTTCAATATTTCCTTATCCAGTTACTTGAGTTGTATGGTGGAAGATTATTGTGCGTCCTGATTGACAGCTGCTCTGACAATGAAGTCTTCCCCTTTAACACAACAGAGTATTTATAAATGAGAAGGTTACCTCCCTTACCAGAAGCATCCACTTGGAAAGTCGTAACCTGCTTCCCCAAGGGCTTGGGTGTTACCGGCCTGGGAAAGACACCTGGGCCAATGCTGCGACTTTTGCATTTGATGTCTACGAGGGCTTCCAGGATAAACAAGAGACAGTGGTGGCGGCAGTTGACCTGGAAGTTGCTTACAACAATGTCAAGTAAGATCGGTTGATATACACTCTGTTGGACATGGTTGTCTGCCCTTGGATTGTCAAATGGATTGCAGCAGTCCTTAATGAGTGTAAAATTGCACCACGCAGGGGTTCATGGACTTCTGACCCCTGTACTATTACACCTGGACTGCCACGGGGATTTGCCATGTCCCCAGTGCTCTTTAATGTCTACACGGGCAAAGTCGCGGCTATTGAGTCACCAGGTGTTAGTAGAATCTTGATTTGCAGATGATGTGCTGGTGTACAGACAGGGCAGAGATAGGGAAAGTTTGGCTGCAGACTTACAGATGGCAGTAAACAGGTTGGCAGAGTGGTGCAGTGGCCGTTATAAACCCAGACAAGGCACCGTTGTCTGGTATTTCCTGAATAACCGGACCGTGAAGGCAGAATTCCCATGTGTTATATTAAATAGTAGAAGGAGTAAATTGAAGTACTTGGGTATTACCTTTGACAGGTGTATGTCTTTTAAAGATCATGTGGAGGCTTTGGTGGTTAAGGCTGGTAAGGGATGTAATGCATTGAAGGCAATGACAGCAATCGGGTAGAGCAGATGATTCTTTGCATGCTCTTTCAGCAGTTAATAATTTTCGTCATGGAGTATCAAAGAGAAAGGTTGAAGCGCATACAGAATGCAGCCTTGCGGGTGATCCTAGGGTGCACAAAGGACACACCAATTATATGCATGAGGCATATCCTGGCACTACCAACACAGACGGACAGACATAGGGTCCTTGAAGCCAAATGGTGCCTGAAATGGGGCAGCTGGGATGGGGATAACACCACAACAGTGAGAGCCGAACGTCCTACGAAACACTCGGGAAGGTAACCCGGTCAACAATTGCCTGAACAAGTAGGATGTGTTGGCCGAAAGGTGCAAATATCGCAGCTCTGCTGTAAACAGGCAAAACGCAATTACGCAACAACATCCTGGACGAATGCAGAAGAAGAAGAAGAAGAAGGAGAAGAAGAAGAAGAAGAAGAAGAAGAAGAAGAAGATATCCTCTTCCTCATCCTCTACCTCTTCCTCATTGTTCTCTTCCTCGTTGTCCTCCACCTCTACCTCTTCGTCATTGTCCTCTTTCTCGTCATCTTCCTCTTTGTCCTCCACTTCTTCCTCTTGTCATTTTCCTCACTGTCCTCTTCCTCATCATCCACCTCTTCCTCACTGTTCTTTGCCTCTATCTCATTGTCCTTTTCCTCATTGTCCTCTTCCTCACCATCTACATCTACCTCATTGTCCTCTCCTCTACCTGATCCTTTACCCCTTCCTCATTGTCCTTTTCCTCATATCCTCGTCCTCACCCTCTACCTCTTCTTCATTGTCGTCTTCCTCATCCTTTACCTCTTTCTAATTGTCCTCTTCCTCATTGTCCTCTTCCTCATTGTCCTCTTCCTCATTGTCCTATTCCACTTCTCATACAATCACACATTAATCTGAGTATATATTGATATATTTATTAATCAGCTGTTGCCTTAAGATCGTACTTTGTTACGCACTCGCCTCATGCTCTGATGGTTGTGGGTTTGATTTCCGAGTGTAGCTTTCTCTTAGAGGCTCCTGGGGGTCATTGCTAGAGCTACAAAGTACGACGCTTTCGGCAGGCCGCCCTGTGGGAAAAGACCGAGCCATATGGGATAAAACTCGGTGCAATGGAGTTGAACCACTTGCCTTTTAATTCGCTGTTTATGTGAATACGTTGTTGTAATGTGTGAATGTTTAACGTAATGTAAATAAATACACAGGTAATAAATGACAGTCACGGGACACATTCATTGGCACCTTGCCGTCTTGACAGACGATAGTTTGTGCTTTAAAAAGGCAAAATAACTTTTACCTATGGCGATAGCGAATGTGACTGATAAGGCCAATTTGCGCTGTAAATGTCAGTTCACGGTGGGTGCATGTGAACACGTGGTCATTTCCACCATCATGCACCATCTTCCGTCTCACACGCTCGGTGTGTGACTTATCTGCAATAATTTTCTCCTTTGTCTTTATTCCATTTCTGATGTTTGCCCTCCATGCAACACGTTCAGCGGCGACTTGCTCCCAATGTGCATTATCAATGCCTGTATCAATCATGTCCCGCTTACACACATCTTTGTATCGTAGTAGAGGCCGACCCTGAGATCTCCTACCCATCTGTAATTCACCAAAAAAGATGTCCTTTGGTATCCTACCATCATCCATCCCCCTAAGTTATCCTATCCATCTAAGTCTACGAAGACTGAGCATGGAATACACCGTCACACAACCTGATCTTTCCAATACTTCAGTATTTGTGATTTTGTCTTGCCACTTAATACCAAGAATTCTTCGCAGACACCGCATATTAAAGCTGTTTAAACGTTTCTCTTGGTGTCAGTAAGTTGTCCAGGTTTCACTGCCATAAAGAAGAGTACTAAGGACACAGGCTTGATAGACAAGGACTTTTGTTTTGGCAGTAAGCTTCCTGTTCTCCCAGACTCTATTTCTTAACATGTTCATTGTTGTTGCTGCCTTACCAATCCGGATGTTGATTTCCTGATCGACGGATATATAGCAGTGTAGGGGAGGCAATGTTATTCATGACGTAAAGTGGTTGATCTTGAAATAAACAACTCAATTCCGCAGCTTTCGGTTTCATCATTTATTTGGTTGTCGTATCAAAACAAAGGCAGAGTAACTTTCGAGTCGGTTGACAAAATAAGGTTCAACTCTTTTAAAACTGAGGCTCGCTCAACATCAAGCATTCCAGACGGAACCAAACTCTTGCGACCGGTCTGGTGGATCGTACTACGGTTACTAACCTCTAACTCCTGGGTCGTCACACCACGACCCCCATAGCTACCTCCAACCATGGTGCGCACCCGTGCACTGCTGCAAAACAGAATCTTTACGTTGTGCACCAGCTAGCCCCTTAATGCCTCCCAACTGCCATATACCTGGATCAGGCTAAAAATGGTGAGACACAATTTGCACGGCATTAGTGGCAAAAAGAATAAAAGTGTGCAAGACGTTTTGGGGTAAGCACCAAAACGTCACAGAAAAGTCAGTTAGACTTGAGCTGGCGTCCAAGTCGGACGTGGCTTCTTGTCACTACGGCACGGCTGATATCATGCCGCCTTTTCTTTAAAATAGTGTGTGTAGATTTTCAGATATGTTTGGAGCTTTGTGTGGAGCGACTGCTTTGTCAAAATCGTCGTATTAAAATGGATTGTGAGAAAGAAACCTATCCAGCGTCGTCTTATAAAAGGTTTGATTTGTCAGTGGCCAATTTTGGCTTTTCACTTGTCACCTAAAGAACAAGGAGGACTGGAAGGTATTTATAAATAATATATATATTATTAACCCCGCCGCGTATCTCCCGCTCCTTGGCAATGGGGTTTTTTCGCAGTGGATTACGAATCCGTGATTTATTATTAACTTATGACATATCAGGAAATTTAACATTCATACAATCGATCGAGCCAAATACATGTGAAGGCCAAGGTCACGAAATACTATGCACAGCTTAAACCATGTGAACGCACGGTGCAGCACGGAAAATAAACAGACAGGAAGAGCCGCGTAAAGATGTCGCCAAAGCAGCTGTTTGGGAAAATGAAATCAATTACCGATTAATTTACAACAGTAAACCCTGATCATTATTTTGGTTGTGTATTACACACATCCGGGAACAGTCTGTAGTCTACGGTTCGAAGAAGAATGAATCAACTGTTAGTGAGAATTCAGAATGGCAACAGATGGACCTGTGGAGTGGAGGGAAGGTGAATTGAAAGACATAGATCGTGAATCTAGAACAGTCACTTAAAGGTTTGTCAAGCTGACATTTAATATATGATATCAAATATATACTTACCGGCCGTCCTGGAAGTTCACCAGACACGGTAGAATTTGATGAATGTTAAATGATATGCTACAACTAATAAGTTGTGTGTCAAATTAAACAGAGATTGATTCTGACACAATCATGTCAACGATTCGATTTCATCTGTTCTTATGGATTTAATCCAAAGTGCTGATCCTTGAAGGCTAGCTACGTTGATTACATTCTTTACAGCATTAATGCCTGAGAAGATACATTTACTATTTAATCGCATTGTGCTTGATGTATTACATAATAGAATTCAACATCTGTCACAGTCAGTTAACAGAACAAAATGACTTGAGAACGTTAATACAGCCAATAAGAAGTATCGGAATTGAAGATTCATTTGTCCACCATTATTAATTACATACATTTATTCGAACAAACAACAGATTAGTAGCATTACTAGGGAATTTACACAGTCTCCGAAAACCTAATTGTCTTGATCTGCATAAACGTTCGTCTGCAGTATTTTGATGTTCCGGCGACATGAACATTGCAACATCAGCTAGCAAGATTAGGAATGGTCCAGTTTCACTGATGGAAACATACGACAGTTGATTCTATCTGCCCAATTATCCATCCTCAATTCAGTGTACCGTTTCCTGATAGTTCTGAAGATACAGCATCTTTCTTACACATAACGAAGATTTGAGATGTTGGACTCAGATCACTGTGCTGTGTGCCATTTGATCGTGCACGTCTTCAATTTCCATTCGTCTTCACAGATACAGCAAATACAGTTTCAACGGGAAATTAATTGACAAACAAACTTTTGCGGTTCCATTTGTGTCAAATCGGAGGAGCGCGTTCATTGACATTACACTGTCACAAAGTACTCACTTCAACTAGACGTATGTATTGTAAGCTTGGTTACAAATGACAGTTAAGAGGCCTGGGAAACGAGAAGCGTTAACCCAGAATACCCCTGGAAAACCTGGATCGTGTTGCTTTAGCGCTTAATCTACAGACAGTAGTCAGAGGAAGTTTATAAACGCTACATACCGAGAACTAATTGTGTATAGAATCAGTACGACACAAATATAGAATCGAAATGTTGACTTTGAAAGAATCGGTCTACAACGGAATTATATTTTATAATAATGTTACATAATTATAACTCGCATCAAATATCACTGAAGAAACAAAAGCTTGTCGATACGTCCACAGGACTTATTACAGCAATCTTCAGAAAGCCGAACAATAATCAATATAATTTCAGAGCTGCTGGAGTCTTAAAACACATACGTCAATTATGAAAGCATGATTTGCATACATGAAACTTTCTTAGGCCATGCTACAGCCAACAGTGGCCAGTCTACATTCAATTGATATTATTAAGCTAAAATCGTGACCAGATTTTGCTCATTGGCCCAGGCCGAGGTACTCAAGTCACGAAATTCTTTAGCAACATTGTTAAACCGGAAAGAAATCCATATATGCTTCAAATTTAAAGGTATCTTTTCGCATCTTTCTGCTTTGGAGGAATGTTCTACAACATCGAATCACCAAACCGCAGATGGTTACTCATCCACGTCCATTATATCAACCGTGCTCCTTTATGTCGAATCCAGAAAAAATTCCGATCAACGTGTTCAGGATAGGCGATAACTTTTCGAGCGATAACAAATCAGTCGCCCGAATCGATGAGTGGATACAACGTTTGAGACCTCCTTTATATGGATGTCCAATTACTCCATCATTAACTCCACCTCAGTTGTTTTCTGCATTGGAATATCTGATACTAGAGGACAATCTAACAAACTTCTGTATTAACCATGGATATCAATTCATCAAAAATTATGAACACACGACGTTGTTAAATTAAAGGAATACATACAAAGATATTATCGGAAAACTATGTTAGGAGAATTGAATCAAGATGCCAGAACAATTCGTCAAAACTCATTCCAAATTCATATAAACACTGCTAAATATTAAAATACGTTACATACCTCCTCATCACAAATAAAGGAATTTCATATTGTTCGCACGTGAAACCAACACGTGATCGTCTTACATCATCGTATTATATCACATATAGATATCATCACTGTAGATATCAGATATTATCTTTCTTTTTCTTGGATATTGAAAAATATTTACATATTTTACTTATGCTAATTTGTTTTATACAGCTACACATTTCATTTAAACTATTCATGTGGTCTGGTAATTCAGCTTTTGATTTTGCTATTATTGCTGGATCAGCCGCAAATGGTTGCCATTTGTTTTATCAAGGGTGATCACAGGAATAGGTAGAGAGGGTACAGAGAGAACCACACATAATGTGAGGGTGCAGTGCGGTGTGCTGGGATAGAAGCAACACCCCTGCGCAGATATAACAGTACACTAGAATTGTACCAAGATATGCGTTACATCTCTAGACGAATATGGAGGTGTACTGTGGACTAACCAACGTCATTAGACTAAGAGGTTTGGGGAAACTCTCTTTGATCTGATGCGCTAAGGCAGTCTATATGATACCGAGATATAACCGTTGGAGAGTTAAAGATGATTTTATGGATACCGAGTCATATAATTATATAAAAATCAGCATCTTACTAGCACCAATGGACAGATGAAAGCATTATGAGGTAGCTTCTCTGCATACATGTGTGAGCATTGGGCAATGGTACCATATTACAACAGTTGATTGAAGGAAAAGATTTATCCTGCTGGAGAAAGAAATGAAAAGCATAAGATTTATCCTTAAAGGAGCAAAATGAATAGTTACAGATCGGTGTTTACACAGAGAGAACTATTGTGCTGTTATGACATTGCTGATTTGATGAATTATATTGTTATTGTGTATTGTATTATTAGATGGCTAGGTACTGATTAATTATATTATTATAGTAAATGATTATTAGATAGATAATGAATGTTCGTTAAGTAGGACAGACGGACGACACCATTTTCCTGTGTCAAGGTATAAGAAATAAAATAAACTAACAAAATGTTTTTAACATTTTGAAAGGTGGAGGGGGTGAATGCCATATACCTGGATCAGGCTAAAAATGGTGAGACACAATTTGCACGGCATTAGTGGCAAAAAGAATAAAAGTGTGCAAGACGTTTTGGGGTAAGCACCAAAACGTCACAGAAAAGTCAGTTAGACTTGAGCTGGCGTCCAAGTCGGACGTGGCTTCTTGTCACTACGGCACGGCTGATATCATGCCCCCTTTTCTTTAAAATAGTGTGTGTAGATTTTCAGATATGTTTGGAGCTTTGTATGGAGCGACTGCTTTGTCAAAATCGTCGTATTAAAATGGATTGTGAGAAAGAAACCTATCCAGCGTCGTCTTATAAAAGGTTTGATTTGTCAGTGGCCAATTTTGGCTTTTCACTTGTCACCTAAAGAACAAGGAGGACTGGAAGGTATTTATAAATAATATATATATTATTAACCCCGCCGCGTATCTCCCGCTCCTTGGCACCAACTCCTATAACAGGCTACTCTGTTATAGATAATTTGCTATTTACCAGTGATCCTAGATGTGTAAAATGGTCTACCATCTCTAGTTCGGCGTCATCAATAGAGATTGATGGTACCCCATGTGCACCTTGTGACATAATCTGTGTCTTCTTTTTGCTAATTATTAAACCAAATTCAGAACAAGCATTGGAGAATGCAGATAGTAGACATTGCAATTCTTCCTCAGAGTGGGTCGTAACTGCAGCATCATCTGCAAAAAGCAACTCTCTGATCAGTACCCTATTAATTTTGGTCTTGGCCTTCAATCTCTGAGCATTGTAGAGGCCGCCATCTGAGCGTGAGTGAATGTATATACCACCATCCTGATCACGAAAGGCATATTTCAGTAGAAGTGAAAAGTATATTCCAAAGAGGGTGGCAGTTAGTACACAACCTTGCTTAACTCCATGCTTGATTTCAAACTCTTCAGAAGTTGCACCATCAAACTTGATTATACCCTTCATGCCTGTGTGGAACGATTCCACAATGGACAGAAGAGTTGGTGAGCAGCCAATCTTCTTTAGTGCCTTGAACAGACCCTCACGACTGACCAAATCAAATGCCTTTGTGAGGTCTATGAAGGCAATAAACAGTGGTTGATTCTGTTCACGGCATTTTTCTTGCATTTGTCGCAATGAGAATATCATATCAATGGTAGACCGATTCTGTCGAAAGCCACACTGTCATTCGGGGTAGACCTGATCTCCTAGGACTTGAAGTCTGCGCAGAACAATTCTGGCAAATACTTTTCCTACAATACACAGAAGTGAGATACCCCTATAGTTGTTGCAGTCGCTCCGATCGCCCTTGCTCTTGTACAGTGTTATGATGCTTGAATCTTTGAAATCCTGTGGGACTTGTCCTTCTCGCCAGCATAACTCTATTAGCTGGTGGATCTGTAGAGTGAGTGTGTCTTGCCCACTCCTGATAACCTCTATTGGAATCCCATCCTTACCTGGAGCCTTGCCAGATGCAAGTTCATTTATAGCACACTTAACTTCTGCTATGGTGGGAAGTGTGTCCAGGTGGTCAAGAGTTGGTAGAGCCCTATGGCGTTGAGGGCATCATCCGCTAGTTTGGTCTCATTTGAGTAAAGCCCCAAATAGTGCTCTACCCATCTGTCCATCTGCTGTTTCTTATCAGTGATGATTTCTCCAGTCAAGGTTTTCAATGGTGCACTTCTTTTGATCACTGGACCACAGGCTTTCTTTATTCCTTCATACATGCTTCTTATGTTTCCCTTATCACTTGCGATTTGAATGGACTCACATAACTTGATCCAATAATCATTTGCACACTGCTTGGCAGCCTTTTGCACATCCTTCCTAGCTTGCTTTAGCTCACTCAGAGTGTTACGCGTTGGTCTTTCCTTGTTTCTTAAGAGAGCTATCTTCTTCTTATCAATCAAGAGCTGCAGAGTCTCGCTGTTTGCCGCAAACCAGTCCTGCCTCTTATGATCCACAGTGCCGTAAACTCCTACGGTAGTTGTATAAAGAGTTTCCTTAAGTTGACCCCACTTTTCATTTACTGTACAATTTTCTGGTGTATCAGTGAAAGCGTCTTCAAGTTGCTGTTGAAACTGAAAGCACTTTTCGGGATCGTGAGTGTTAATAATATTAATCCTGGGGCTAGATTTGTGTTTAGCTTTGTAGATTCTCTTTGGTCTCAGTCTAACCCTTGCAACAACCAAAGAATGATCCGTATCACAGTCAGCACTGTGGTAACTTCGAGTCAATGATATATGGTTCAGATGTAGTCTCCGTGTGATGATGAAGTCCAGCTGGTGCCAATGGCTGGATCTTGGATGTTTCCATGTGACCTTATGCATCTCTTTTGTTTAAAAAAGGAGTTTGTAATACATAGGTCATTACTGGTGCAATGCTCCAGCATTCTTTGCCCATTTTCATTCATGCGACCGACGTTGTATTTTCCAAGGCGCACTGGCCATGAACTCGAGTCCTTGCCCACACGAGCATTGAAATCACCGAGCATATAAATGTAGTCAGATTTTGGAACTGCCTTGATCACGGAGTCTAACTCCTCATAGAACGAATCCTTCACATCATCAGAGGAATCGAGTGTCGGTGCATATGCTATAATAATGGTGGCAAAACAACAAGAGGTTGCCAAGCGCAGGGATAATAGTCTTTCATTTCCTCCTGCTGGAATTTAAATCATTCCCAGTAGCGAATTCTTCACTGCAAAGTCTACACCGTGTTGCCTTTTTTCTTCCTGCCCTCTACCCTTCCAAAAAAAAACAACAACATGTAATTGTTTTCCCTGAGTGACCCTTCCTCAGCGAGGCGAGTCTCCTGCAGGCCAGCAATATCAATGTTAAGACAATTGAGTTCGGCATCAATCACAGCCGTTTTTCTCACATCGTCAATATTGGTCAAGTCAGTCGAAAATCCTGGACACATGGTTCTCACGTTCCAGGTTGCAAGCCGCAGCTTGAGGTTTCTATTTCTATTTTTATTTATACCTGGTGCATTGGTTTTACAGCCTGCGATTCAGATTTTGTCCTAGCCTCGAGCACCCATTGAAGCAGGCAGGCTGTGGCGGATCAGCACCTACTTGGCCGGGGGCTGCCCAACTTGAGGCGGGCGGTAGCTGATCAGTGACACCTGTAGGTGTCTCCCACCGTCAGAGGCAACGCGTGGCGCCCCATGTCTACGCCAATTGACAGGGACTTATAACCCGTAACAGTTGCCTCTCGCTTTGATTCCGAAACCAGTTAAGACCAGGGATGGAGTTATTACCTCTCCATAGCACAAAGCCTGGGCTAAAATATAGAGATTATGTGTTGCTCATGCAGCATGATCCTTCTCTCGGCCTGCCTAGTTCACTCCAGAGTAAAGGTAACACCCCTACATCTGGAACAAGACAAGCTGCAGAAGCTGCCGGATCAGCAAAGCAATGCTCTAACTGTCCGCCTGTCGGAGCTTCGATCCTAGACCAGCCGCCAACCAAGGCTTAGGGCCTGATCTGCCCTGCCATGACATTTTGTCTTTAGCTTGCATTTCCTCGCACCAGGGTAAGGCGTGTACCCTCCCAATTGCGCTCTTCCGCCCGAAGCTGTTGGCACAATGTGGGGTGTCGGGTTTGGTAAGCGCCGCCCAACGTTCGGCGCTAACAGAAAGCAGGTAGTACCGTCTACTGTTATACGGTAGCTCAGTCATATCTGACTAAGACCTTACACATGGGACACAGTTGATAATGAAAAGTACGAGGTATAAATATGCACTAAGAATAAGACAAAAAAAAATGTATGAGCACACATAATATGAAATACGCCGAGAACAAAGGAGTGTACTTAGGAGTTCAGATGGGTCTGCATTGATGTATTCCTGCTTGCTTCCGATGCTTAGATTACAGGCCTCGTTGTAGTTCGTAATGTATGCAGCATTCATTTTACAATGTGTATTTTTCTGTCCAATGCAGATGTAACATTCATGATAGATAACTGGTGTGCGAAGATCAGTGACTGGAAAGGCCGAAATTAAGACAGACCTGCTTGTCCAATTTGTATCCCTTTGAAAATAAAGTTTGTTTGTTCTGTGGATTTTACTGTGACTCCGTGCATTCTCTGCTTTCACAATGCCTATGTAAAAATAAAATAAATGAAAACATGATATAATTAAGAAACTCGATGGAAAGAAGTGCAGACACAGATGCAGTGAATGTTTTAGCCAAAGTCTTTTTCAATGAAAAAACAACTATACTTAGTAAGAGGAAATATCACAATCAATCAATCAATCAATCAATCATGTGCCATGCCGGAAAGCGTGGGCTTTCATGACTCGCCATTTCACCCGATCACAATCACAATCAAGTAATTCACATATTTCAATGAATACAAATGTCATTTGTCTTTTTCTTATAACATTGATTAGGGATTTAGCAACTTAAGTTGTCATTACGTTAGCATAAGTCTTCTTCTTCTTCTTCTTCTTCTTCTTCTTCTTCTTCTTCTTCTTCTTCTTCTTCTTCTTCTTCTTCTTCTTCTTCTTCTTCTTCTTCTTCTTCTTCTCCTCCTCCTCCTCCTCCTCCTCCTCCTCCTCCTCCTCCTTGGATAGAGAGACTGAGGAAGACCGTGAGAGAAAATTCTGGCCAGTCTCGTGTCATGACACGGAATGGAGTCAACACATGAACTGATCCATGCCGTCGGAGACTAGCAACGTGTGTAGAAACACACGCTGACGATGCACTTGAGCATGACGATAAATCCTGGTTTTATTTTGTACATTGACCTAAGTCCCCAGGTCGACCCAGACTAAACTGGATACCAGGAAAGCATCTAAGGGATGAGGACGGTGGGCGTGATCTTGATACCCCCTTCCCCAACCCCAGGTCAGATTGGTTTATAAGAACATGGGCCCAGCACCCTATGCCTCCAGGTGAGCAGAAAGTCTTGTAATGTACACTTGCTTACTTTCAACAGCCGGCGCTGTTGTGAAGATGTTACGCAGGCAATTCATAATCCCGCATATCGCGTTTGAAACACAGCTGCGGGATATTTGGAAGCAGGCCACCTGTTGTTTATTTGTATACAATGGTATGAGTGTCGGTGGTTCAGAAAGTAAACCTACTGAAGGTAGACGTGCCAAGAAATCACAAACAGTCAACAATGATCAGGATTGACTGCGACGTCCTGTAAAGGATATGCAACTAATTTTTAAATATTGTTTGTAATTTAGTTCACCCCTGGCTTGACAAACTGCAATTGTTTTGGTCTTACAAGATAATGGGTAGACAATAAAGACAGCAGAGAGTAATGAGAACAATACACATACATCTAGTGGTAAAGACGTTGAGGATACACTAGACCACTTCTATACGTTGGTTTATATACTAGACATATACTAGACACTTCTATTTGGCTTGGGATGGATGTCCTGGGTGTCCTGAGAGGGATAGTGGGCTGCGGCCAGGTGAGTGGTAAGATGGTGGTTTCGCTCTTCCTGGGGGGCGGGGCCTCCTGGACAAGGCTAGCGGGTGGATCGAGTCGTCTTCTTGTTGCACACACCGATGATGACAACGAACGTAGGAGAATGGGTGGCTGACCGGGAAGACAGATTGAGATGCACTTGAGTTTTCGGCCTATGCCTACATCGAGTCCTTATGAGGTCTGGACATGACCGGGACCAGCCCAGTGAGGACTCACAAGGAATAACCAATCCTTGAGAGGATCACACAAAATATGACAAGACCTGGTAAGGACCACTAAATTTATAACCTATCTCAGTGAGGACCACAGAAACATAATCAGCCATCCCCCCCCCCCCCCATAGACAAAGAAACCAACAAATGAAAGACTGCGGAACCTGGTAGATCCAGCCGAGGACCAGTCGTTATCAGGACCAACAGGCAGCACAAGAACCAACCTTTATCGACAACCAGAGTGAATAAAAAAACATCAAAAAACAATTCGAATTAGGACTAACAGCCCACAAAAACCACAGACCTCAACTCTAACCAAGGCTGAAGAAGCAGGTTGAACGAGGCCGAATTTGGAATTTTTATTATTTAATCAAGTCAAGTCAAGTGTATGGGTTAAACCCGCGACGTCGGCATCAGCTCATCGGAATTTTAAAAGCGAGTGCTCTTATTAATTCTGTCATGGTGACCTATACCCACGTCATCATCATCATGTGCATGCTGATGACAAGTGTGGGCGGTCATTGTCCGTCACAACACACGGTCACCATTGTTATAGGCCAGGTTTGTGTTTTTATCCGAATTGTGACATTCTTAACTGTAGTATCAGCTTTTTATTCGTCATCATGGTTATAATCTTACAAAAGACCACCTTTACCATTGCGGCTCTTGTTCTTTGTTTGGTGGAATATATCTGTTGTTTGTCAAAATTGCACTATCTATTTTACAGACGGCCGAACAAGATATTGTTCAATAAAATGTTGCACATTCTATATAAGGCGTTGCGATAAACCTCTGGTTGAATTACTAAGCAATTTTAGGTTCCGTGGTTTGCCACTGCTTTTTTAATATTAAGAAGTTAATGTTTAAGTCCAACTTAATGCCAATGTAGCGGTTGACGCCACAATATCAACATGAGATC
>OY992883.1:120561543-120602455 GCA_963921405.1 Cepaea hortensis
GCAGGCAGGCAGACAGATAGATAGATAGATAGATAGATAGTACTAATGAAAGTAAAATTGCCAGAAAATTGACCAAAAGTTGAACGCAACTTCCTGCAAAGGACATGCATTTTATTGTAACACTAGCTGACCCGGCCCGGCTTCGCCTAGCTCCTGGAGGGGATCTGTCTGTCTGTCTGTCTGTCTGTCTGTCTGTCTGTCTGTCTGTCTGACCCGACCCGACTTCGCCCAGCTCCTGGTGGGGAGCATCTCATTTAATTCATATAAGTAGTCATATAAGCTCCCGTTCCCGACTGTCTGTCTGTCTGTCTGTCTGTCTGTCTGTCTGTCTGTCTGTCTGTCTGTCTGTCTGTCTGTCTGTCTGTCTGTCTGTCTAATAATTTATTGGTTGCAGTTAGAACAATCTTAGATAAACGAAGACCAACTTACAAAAAGCATTAGAAAGAGCACTTGAAAGATCTTTACATCTTCCCCCAACAATTAACTTGGGTAAATGGAGCGGCAGCAGCAGCAGAAAAAGGAGGAGGAGGAAGGAGGAGGAAGAGGGAGGTGGAGGAGGGAGGAGCAGGGAGGAGCAGGAGGGAGGAGGCGGAGAGAGGAGGAGGAGAGAGGAGGAGGAGAGAGGAGGAGGAGGAGAGGAGGAGGAGGGGGAGGAGGAGGAGGGAGGAGGAGGAGAGAGGAGGAGGAGGGAGGAGGAGGAAGGAGGATGAGGGAGGAGGAGGGAGGAGAAGGGAGGATGAGGGAGGAGGAGGGGGGAGAAGGGAGGAGGAGGGAGGAGGAGGGAGGAGGAGGAGGGAGGAGGGAGGAGGAGGGAGGAGGAGGAAGAGGGAGGAGGAGGGACGATGGAGGTGAAGGGAGGAGGAGGCAGGAGGAAAGAGGAGAAGGAGGGAGGAGGAGGGAGGGATGAGGAGGGATTAGGAGGAGGAGGGAGGAGGAGAGATGAGGAGGAATGAGGAGGAGGAGGGAGGAGGAGGGAGGAGGAGGAGGGAGATGGAGGAGGTAGAGGGAGGATGAGGGAGGAGGAAGGGGGATAAGGAGGAGTTGGGAGGAGGGATGAGGAGGAGGGGCGGATTAGGAGGAGGGAGGAGGAGGATGGAGGAGGAGGGAGGAGGAGGGAGGAGGAGGGAGGAGGAGGAGGGAGGAGGAGGAAGAGGGAGGAGGAGGAGGAGGGACGATGGAGGTGAAGGGATGAGGAGGCAGGAGGAGAGAGGAGAAGGAGGGAGGAGGAGGGAGGGAGGAGGAGGGATTAGGAGGATGAGGGAGGAGGAGAGATGAGGAGGAATGAGGAGGAGGAGGGAGGAGGAGGGAGGAGGAGGGATGAGGAGGAGGGAGATGGAGGAGGTAGAGGGAGGAGGAGGGAGGAGGAAGGGGGATAAGGAGGAGTTGGGAGGAGGGATGAGGAGGAGGGGCGGATTAGGAGGAGGGAGGAGGAGGAGGATGGAGGAGGAGGGAGGAGGAGGGAGGGGGAGGAGGAGGAGAGAGGAGGAGGAGAGAGGAGGAGGAGGGAGGAGGAGGAGGTAGAGGGAGGAGGAGGAGGGAGTAGGAGGAGGATGGAGGAGGAAGGAGGAGGAGGTGAGAGGAGGAGGAGGAGGGGAGGATTAGGAGGAGGGAGGAGCAGGGAGAGGGAGGAGGAGGGAGAAGGAGGGAGGAGGAGGAGGGAGAAGGGTGGAGGAGGAGGAGGGAGAGGGAGGAGGAGGGAGGAGGAGGAGAGAGGAGGAGGAGGATTTAGGTGGAGGAGTATAACGCTTACGTCTGTTGATAACTATAGTGAAAGAGTCCACCTATTTGAGAAATATGCAACAATTTTACATATATAGCAATGCTATTAGAAGTTATGTCCCCTTGCTATATATACATTATAATATAAATTGAAATATTAAATAATATTAGGTAAATAACCGTTTTTACACTAACAAACTATGTAATTTGGCAGCACGGGAATGAGAGGAAGACGTGTAGAAAATTTCATCTCAATCGGATGGACCGTTCGCGAACGCATAAAGGACATACATACATACAGACAGTCTCTTTTATATATATAGAAGAAGAAAAATACAAAATACTGATACTTATATATCCTATCCGTCCGTCCGTCCGTCCGTCCGTCTGTCTGTCTGTCTGTCTGTCTGTCTGTCTGTCTGTCTGTCTGCCTGCCTGCCTGTCTGTCTGTCTGTCTGTCTGTCTACTTGTCTGTCTGTCTGTCTGTTACTTGCATGCATGCCCTCTATCATGCTGTCTACATATGCATCCCATCTTCAACACAAAAGTATCAACATTCCAATCTGTTTCCCATCTTCAACACAAAAGTATCAACCTTCCAATCTGTTTCCCATCTTCAACACAAAAGTATCAACATTCCAATCTGTTTCCCATCTTCAACACAAAAGTATCAACATTCCAATCTGTTTCCCATCTTCAACACAAAAGTATCAACATTCCAATCTGTTTCCCATCTTCAACACAAAAGTATCAACATTCCAATCTGTTTCCCATCTTCAACACAAAAGTATCAACATTCCAATCTGTTTCCCATCTTCAACACAAAAGTATCAACATTCCAATCTGTTTCCCATCTTCAACACAAAAGTATCAACATTCCAATCTGTTTCCCATCTTCAACACAAAAGTATCAACATTCCAATCTGTTTCCCATCTTCAACACAAAAGTATCAACCTTCCAATCTGTTTCAAACTTTACCAGAGGCAGCAGAAAGTGGCCCAGCGGTCTTCCTCCAGACCCTGAACAGAGTGACATCACAAGTGGACATACACAACACCCGCCTCCAACATCCCGTCAACAAACAGAACATCCTACATCACATCCTTGAACTCAACGACCCTGACCTCCTTCGTGTTGTCCTAGACAAAGCCAGCCAGGAACTAATCTTACATACTTTTGACGTGAATATCATGAACATCTCTGGCAAGATGACGGCATTTCATCAGGTTGTACAAAGGAATAACCTCGCTGTTCTGAAAATTTTACTTGATAAAATCAGTGAAAACCACAGGGTGGTAATTCTGAGTGTGGAAACGCCGATGGAGATCAAAGGTCAAAGGCCACGAACTTTCCCGTGTTTACATCTAGCAGCTTACTACGGATTCACGTCCCTGGTGGAGCATATACTAGATTTAGATGTAGATGTGAACCATTTGAATGCTAAGAAAGACACGGCGCTGTTGTGGGCTGCTCGGTGGAATCATGTCCAGACCTTGCAGTTGCTTCTGTCTCGTGGAGCAGAGGCGGATTTGGAGAACGACAAAGGGTCGACTGCTCTATACTGGGCTGTGAGGTATGACCACAGCGAGTCTGTAGTGTTGTTGGCATCGGAGGGCAAGGCTGATGTGAATAAACAGAGAAAGTTGGGACTTGTGGCCCCCGTTGTGCTGGCGTCGGCGCTGGGGTTCACTAAAACACTGAATATTTTGTTGAAGTGCGGGGCAGATCCGAACACAGCCATCAGGGGCAATGAGAGGGCGATACATCACGCAGCCAAGGAGGGCTTTTCGGACATAGTTGAGGTCAGTTTTGTTGTCATGCTGAAGATTACGTCTCTCGTTCTCTCTCTCGTTCTTTCACACACACACACACACTCTCTCTCTCTCTATCTCTCTCTCTCTCTCTCTCTCTCTCTCTCTCTCTCGCTCTCTCGTTCTCTCAAACACACATACACACACGCTCGCTGTCTCTCTGTCCCTTTGTCGCACACTCTCCCTCTCTCTCTCACTCTCTCTCTCTCTCTCTCTCTCTCTCTCTCTCTCTCTGGGTGGAGATATTTGGGAGGATGGTTGGAAGTATGTGGGTGTTGGTTGGTTGGGGGGTGTGGGTAGGGAATGTGTAGTTGGGTGGGTGAATGGGTGTGTAGGAGATGTATGTGGGTTGGGGGATGGGTGTGGGGGATGGGTGGGGGATGGGTGTGGGGATGTGCCTGTGAATGGAATATGCCTTAGTGGGTCTGAGTGTGTGAGTGTGGATGGGGTAAATGTGAGTGGGTGGAGGATGTATGTGTGGGTGGTGAGGATGTTTGTAGGTGGGGGATGTGTGGGTGGGTGGGGAGATGTGTGTGTGTGTGGGTAAAAGATGTGTGGGTGGGGATGTGTATGGGGAATGCATGTGGGGGGATGAGTGTTGGGGGGGGGGGGGGGGTGGGAATGCGTTTATGGGTGGGTTGTTGTGTTAGAGGGGAGAGGTGTGAGGGATGGGGGAGGTGTGGGATGTGCGGGTGGATGAAGGATGTATGAGAGGATTGGGGATGTGTGTTTGGCTGGGTGGTTGGAGTGTGTGTGGGTGAGAGGGTAGATGAGAGATGCATGTGTTGATGAGTGGGTGGGTGATGTGTGGGTGTCAGTGGTTGATGGATGAGTACTGAGTTGGTGGATGTGTGTGAGAGATGAGTGTATGGGTGGGGGATATGTGTGTGTGGGTGGGAAGGCGGATGTGTGGTTGGTGGGGTATATGTGGGTGGTGGGGTGTGTGTGGGTGGTTGGTGTGTTTTTGGATGAGGAATGTGTTGATGGGTGAATATGCGTGTATGGGTGGGGAGATGTGTGTGTGTGTGTGTGTGTGTGTGTGTGTGTGTGTGTGTGTGTGTGTGAGTGTATGAGTGGTGAGATGTGTAGTTAAGGGATGTGTGATTGAGGTTTGGAGATCGGGGGGGGGGGGGGGGGGTTGGTGATTGGGTGGGTGGAGGATGTGTGGGAGGTGAGCGTGTGTAGGTTGGGGATGGGAGGGGATGTGTGGGTGTGGGTACGGGATGTGTGGGTGGGGGAAATTGTGTGGGTTATTTGTGTGTAAGTGGGGGATGTGTGGGTGGGTGAGGGTTTTGTGTGTGGGTAAGTGCAGGATATGTGAGTTGGCGGGAATGTGTGTGTGTGTGGGTGTTGGATATGTGGTTGGGGGATGTGTGTTTGGCGGAGTGGTTGAGGGTGTGTGGATGGGTGGTGGAGGATATGTGGGTGGGTGAGTGTTGGTAGGTTATGGGATGGATGGAGGATGTGTGCGTGTGGGTGGGGATGGATGGGTGGTTGCATGCATGTGTGCTTGGGTTTGTGTGTGGGTGGGTGGGGGATGTGTGTGGGGGAAAGGTGGGGGATGTGTGGGTGGGTATGGATGGGTGGTTGCATGCATGTGTGCCTGGGTTTGTGTGTGGGTGGGTGGTGGATGTGTGGTGGGTGGGAGATGTGTGTGGGGAGATGATGTATTTGGGGGTGTGTGTGGGATGTGTGGGTTGGGGGATGGGTGGATGGATGGGGTCATGTATGTGCCTGTGGGTATGTGTGTGGTTGGGTGGTGGATGTATGTGTGGGGGTCACGCGGATTGATAGGGGATGGGTGGGTGGATGAGTGGGGGATTTGCCTCATAACAAGTTTAACTGCCACGTAGCAGGACAGAGAAAATGACGCAATAATAAATTTGCGACAAAATCGCAAAACCAATATCTAGGAGTATCGAGTGGGCTGACGTAGAACGGAGATCACGTCAGAATTTTTGTCAATAACAACAAAGATTCGGATCACAGAGCTCCATCAGAGAAGCAGCACGTTTAATTTGTCTGGAACTTATAAAGATATTTTCTGGCACAACAACCGTACTCATGGCCAACACATATTAATAAAGACAACCAGAATAAGATGGCATCTTACATATCAAGATAAATATTTTGGACAGATGCAGAATACAAGAACGAGACTTAGAATGTCACAGCAGAAGGACACTTTGACAACCTTACAGAGGACAGAAGGACTGTGATACGAACTTGATAGTTGTCAGTGACTGGCATGGTTAACAAGAGTTTATTCGTACTTAATATTATGATGACCGTCCCGTCTGAAAATTACAGACACGGTCGAAATTTATTATGAATTTTGAATTATATGCACGACAATGTGGGCAAATAAACTTGGCCTCATCAACTAGTTTGCCGGCCTTCGACTCTTTGATTGCTGTTCCGTTGATGCTTCATTCACATTTGCTGGATTGTTTTCTGCAACCCTGGACCTTGTTTTATTTGAGCTTATTTGTTGAACTTATGCAGGATACATCGCAGCAGTAACATGCATTGTTTATGCTTACAACATTCATTTGACAATGTTTTTTTTCCTATGTGAATGCACTATGCTCTGATGAACGAAAGATGAATGACTGGAAGGGCCGAATGTAAGACGGGCCTGCGTGCCCAATTTGTTACCCTTCGAAAATGAAGTTCGTTCGTTCGTTCGTTCGTTCGTTCGTTCGTTCGTTCGTTCTCTCTCTCTCTCTCTCTCTCTCTCTCTCTCTCTCTCTCTCTCTCTCTCCCTCTCTCGTATTCCCCCACTCTGTTTTGCTAGCTCTCTTTCTCGCTCGCACACACGATCTTTTTCTCTCGTTTAGAGAGTAGAATACCCCTAAACCACGAGACAGAAGAGTGAAGACAAAATAAATCACAGGTACATTTACAATAGGCTAGAAGAAGAGACACTGAATCATGCCTCACAGCAGTGATTCTCAACCTTTTTTGGCCCATGCTCTTCTTTACCATATGTTCAGAACGTCACCCCCCCCCCCCCCGCGCCCTGTCGAATTTCCTCTCTATAAATCCCCCACCCTTACACAGTATACATAAAAATGGAAGCTAAATTTATTAACACATACTAGAACAAGTCTAGACATCTACATAAAACGTGATTTATGAAACAAATTTCATTAGGGCGAGAAGTACAGAACCGTAAAATTTAAAGGGAAAAAAGGTAGGTAGGAATTCAACAGTGGAAGATAAACTCTATGGACCGCTGAATGAACTAAAAAAGACTGTTAGATTCATACAAGAGACAACATTGCAGTTATAAACATATTTCAGGCGAACGAAAGAAGAAGAAGAAGAAGAAAGGGAAAAACAATATCAATTAATCGGTTCTTGTATTAATGCGATCTTGAAATAATCTTAATTTCCCCCCCCCCCCCTGTAACGGAGCGTTTCGGGTTCACCTTGGGTAGTGAGAGTGAACCACACCCGAGGTGTCTCTGGCACTCCCGTGTATTCTAGCCCCAGGGGTTGGACGAGCAGATACACATTTTTACTCTGTGGTTGATCTCATGTTAGTTAGTTACGTCTACACGCCCCTCCAGATTCTAGACCCCCACTAACTACCTACACCTGTTGAACAATGAACACTTAGGCATCGTCCGAGACCACACTCAATCATTATACAAAGAGCAAGTCAACTTACATAAAGTTTATTCTACCCTTGAGAATATAGAACTGAAATGAACATCCTGATAGAAGAATCTATTTACACAAATAGAAGATAGAGTAGAGACAGAATTCGAGATGTAGGTGTCTTCATCGAGTTGAGAAGTAGATTGGATGCAGATGTCCCGTCCAGTCGGTCCGCCACTCACCCGGCTTCCTTCCAGTGAGATGACTAGACCCTTGGAGACCACTCCGTCTCCCGAACGTGGATCCCCAACAATATAGTCACGGCTGGACTACACTTCACTGGACCAACTGCATCCATATCACTCCCACGGAGTCACTGGTAATACAGTTCTCGAACACTACCGAGTTGGAGACAATCTTCCTGGACTTGGCTCCAAGTATTGGTTACTTCGATGAACTAAATAGTCACTGACCAATCGAGTGGTCGGTCACTCATAGCACAGTCCCACTGCAGAACCGATCTGTCATTGACCAATTCAATGGTCCCTTCATCACATCACCGGAACATGAATGAACAAAGGTCACTGACCAATTCAATGGTCCCTTCATCACATCACAGGAACATGGATGAACAAATGTCACTGACCAATTCAATGGTCTCTTACAGTCACACTGTTTGTAGGATCAGATATGGCTACTGAAAAATTTTACTGAGTCCTACTCGAACACAGTGTATATCTTCATACTGAGACAGTACATTAATAGAATCAGACATCTATTTCACGGAAACAATTCAGGTTGGACTATAATCCATAGTCCCTTCCACCGGGTTACACTTTCCCCCAGTCAATAACTGGTGTAGTTCTTCTCAAGACCTGCCCCTAGAGCTGTCCAAAGAACCATTCAAGTGTCTGAAGATCAGTTACTTCTGCGTTTAGGCAGAACCCCCGTCATAATAGACGGACCGGTGTTTCCTTTCGTTGAGCATGATTACTCAACATGCTGACATGTTCCTGGCCAAAACAGAGTATCTTCTATTTTAAAACGATCACAAACCATCACTTCCCACACGTGCACCTTCAGGGCAGTTGTATGTCTTGAAGCAAACTTCACGCATGGTGAATCACATTGGGTACCTGGTGTGGTTGAGTCTGGCGTGATAAGTAAAGAACTGAACCCTTCGCTCTGTCACACGAAGTGGTTTCCTGCCAACAACAATTATAGTTGACTGGTTCCTCAACAGGCAAACTCCTGAAAAGGAAGAGCGACCGGTGAGAGTATACTGGCCCAAACATTAGTCCACATGCCTCCTACCAATAACTACTCAACCCTCAGTCATGCTAGTTAGTTATTCATATAACCAAAGCATTATCTCTATATGGAGAGTAGCAAAGCATGGGTTCACAAATGTCAGCTGGCCTCACAGAACAGCCCGTCAAACAGAGCAAGAAATCAGAATGACGAGTCTGATCATAGGTCTCACCTATCCCTAATCATCTACCAGTCGTCGCTAACGTCAGTAGTGATACAAGGCTGTTATTGTTCTAATTTAATCGAGCTAAACAAATAGGTAAAGAGTCCCTAGACTCGTTCCTAACATCATCAATGTACATTAAGAAACATAATCTTGATCAATATACCATCCCTCGGGATATAGGAATAATACATGATCACATCCAATATGTACACAAGCCTGTTTGCTGTTGGGACCACCTGCCCACGCCACAGCAAACTCTTCTTATCAGACTCTGCCTTAGAGTCAAGAAGCCTTCTTGAGAATACATGTTCCCCACATGTTCCAAGGGTACTGTTCCAGTTCCGTCCTCCCAGGTGGTTTAGCCTTGGCATGGACTGAACTTCATCATTGGTTTGGTCTACCAACACATACTTTCATAACTTGCTTTCACATCCCCCATATCCTATATTTCCCCAGTCTCATACAGCCTCCTTGCATCCTTCCATACTTCCAGCACCTTAGCATTCACTCGCACTAGCGCCAGTATGAAAGAAACAGGATAGCTCAGACAAGATTTCAGAACGCATATTTACATCGCGACGGCACGCAGTGTTATCACGCGTCGAGCAATTCGGCGTTCGGAATTACCCCAGGAAGTATCACATGCCATGACCTAATATATATACACAATGTCACATCATATATATATATATATATAGATATAGCACCAAAGCCACTTACTTTTCCACAGAAATCCGCTGTTCCACACAATGAATTCCCTATTAAGTTATTACACAATAGTTACATCATTCCTGGTGGCACAGAACTAAGTTCTTCCTTTACTTAGTAACTAAGCACAATTTTGTCTGAATCTCCACCTACCAACTTACCTGGTTTTCTAACCGTTCTTCTGGCTTCAGCAACTGACTGACATAATCGAAGTTTCCATCCGGCACAAGTAACGATGTTTTATTCTAACACAGCAGCCTAATAGATGCAACGATTGGCAATATATGGTACATATATTTGGAACCCAAATCGCCCACATCACATTACGGCGTTCCTAACAGCTGATTCGCGAGCACACGGTAAACAAACCCACACTTAATTGTCACCTGCGTTATCGATCGGTTTGCTAATTAGTATGCAAGGACATCCGCATAGGTATTGAGGTTAGAACAATGGCGTGTGGAACACACGTACAAAGTTAAATGATTTAAACAAATATCTACCTGAATAAGTAGAAACCAGCTCTCCAGTCAGCTTCCGAACTGTTCATGGGCTTCTCAGCTTCCTTTCCATAACAGTCAGCCGAATCATGGTTGAGGTGAGACGCAACACAAAAATGGCTCACATCAGGCCTGCGTCTGTTCTCTTCGAACAAAAGTAAGTGAATGACTGGTTTAGCCAATTTCCCGCTTCGTGCCAACTCAATGCGCACTAGAAGCGAGTGCTTCTTGAGAAAAGATACTTTCTCGTGAAACCGTGATTCCCCGCCTAGAGTTTCTAGATCTCTCTGCACGAGAATTTAGAGCGATACCCAGCATCACGGGTTACTCGAATTCCGGTGTTTCGAGAAGATTCTAGATAATAAGTCCTCCATCGGCTTCCCTCAGTCTATTTTTAGCTGGGAAAGTCCCCGATGACGCGCCAAAATAGTGCGGGATCTTGACGACCCAAGACAGATAAACGCGTTTCGTCACATAGGCCCCCACTTTAAGAGGATCGACCCCGTCGTTCCACTTCTACGCAGAAGCTGTCTATGTCGTTCGTTCTTCTTTCTAAGAGACCGGATGGCGGGTGAGGAAGTCTAACCCGTCAATATTGTATAGAATACTTTTACCACATTCGGTGGGGTGACAAGCTATTCAGTATCACGGGTGATCAACGCCTACTCCGCTACTGCGATCGGGCATCTCGCAGTATCTTGCGGACCAGAGCTCCCGTCTCGATCTGATTTAACGATCGTTCCTGCCAGAGTTTACTGGACTTCTGCAACTCCAGCTTCCCCTTTCGAGGACCCAGCTGGACTGCAGTCGGTCGGATTGAGGGACCAAGGGTCTGTGTCCGTTCCGACACAACCCACCTCTTCCTACCACGGTTCTCAGTGTAGCTAGCACTGCGGGTGTTCCTTTGGCCGGTCATGTTCCCCCGAGCACCGGGATGAACGGAAGAAGGTACCTGCACATACATATAGGACTTCCTATGGTGTGACAGGCTTTCCGCTACCTGACCTGAACCCCGAACCGTTCTTTCAGCGAATCTCTGCGCCCTTGGGCTGGTGGACTTATCATCGGGCTTCCCCTCATAGCGCATGAGGAGACTGGAATGGAAAGTAGTAGACTTTCCCAGGATCACCACTCCATAGTGCTTGTGGAGCCCCACTTTATCCACTAGGAATGGGCCCTGCCACCCGATTTCGAATTCGTTCCCCTCGATGGGGAGGAGTACTAGAACTCGGTCTCCAACCTCTAAGGATATCTTCGTCTTCGTCCGTTTCTCAGGTGTGCATTTACGGCACTCCGGACAAGACCTAATATACCTGCGCACGTCGCCTGTCATTCCCGGCCACCAATAGTACCGGGATAGACATTTACTGGTTGTCCCTACAGTCAGATGTCCGGTTGGGGACCTGACATGTACCGTTCGCAGCAGATTAGCTCTGAAGCTCTCAGGAACCAACTTACGTTCCCTCTGCCTTTTCTCTGTTCCAGTCTGAATTAACGGTGACTGGTTATCAGAGTTGAACTTACCCTGAGTTAACGGGTTTTCATTGTTGGGCAACCATTCCGAACAAGGACACTCCGTCGCATCCTTGCTCCGAGCATTACTCATTCTATCCGGGTGAGTATTTCGGAGACTTACCTTTTCGAGACCCTCTTCCTCTGTATCTCTGACCTGCCTAGACTTATGGATGCTAGGGTGTTCTGGTTCGCCCAGAAACACGTACTTCCGGCCAAGAATTAGGGGATAGAGAGGATCCGGTACGACTGCCGCCTGAATGCGTCCAGTAACGTACTTGCTCCGAATCTCCACATGGGCAATCGGGCAACGTAACGCCCCAGCACTCCTACTGGCTGGCTGTATCTCCGTCATCTCCCCGGTGAGTTGCTCTGGGCCTGTCAGGTGGGATGCAATTACAGCTGAAAATTGCAATCCCGTGTCGTAGAGGCACAACACCTGTCGCCCATTCACTTCTACTCTCTCAACCACTGGAGGTCGTCTAGTTTCTCCATTCCCATCAACCGACTTCACTTTCCTGCAAGATCTATCCCTAACCTCTGCAAGACAAGCAAAGTGAAAGTCCTTGGGCTTACTCTTACACTCACTCGTATTGTGAGTGCTGGACTTGCAGAATTTGCACCATCGTTCACTCCACTTCCTCTTTGGAGAACTAGGTGGGCTATTCTTACCTTGGTTGACGTTAGAGATCTTCTCTAAAGAGTTTACCGGTTTCTTGGGTTCATCAGAACCTTTGGTCTTCTTTGACTTCTTTGACTTACCGTGATCCGGATCTTTCGATCTCGGATCTGTTGGACTGGTGTCCCCAGTCTCGCCATAGACTTCAACGTATCTTTCGGCTAACTTGGTGACTATATCCAATCTCTCAGCCCCATTCTCACCTAAGAAGTTTCGCAAGGGTTTAGACATTTGCATTCGCATCTGATCTACAACCATCAACTCACGCAAACTTTCATACTCCTCATTAAATCCGGCCAAAGCCATCCATTTAAGAAGGTATGAGTTCAATCTCACACTGCATGCTGAAAACAGTTCACCAGGTTCTCGCTTCGCCGTCCGAAACTTCCTTCGGTATGAGTGCGCTGTGATCTCGAATCTCTTCAAGAGAGCCGCTTTCAATGCCGGGTAATCATTCTGTAACCCCGGTGGTAAGCGTGCATACACCTCATAACCTTCGGCACGGAGTCCCTGGGAGAGTTTCAAACACCATTTCTGTTTGTCTAGACCCATTGCAATAGACATGGCTTCATACTTCTCTAAGTATTGGTCTATCCGTTCCTTCTCGGGTTCGAACGGCTGTAAAGGCCATTTCATAGCCTGGTAGTCACGTCTACTGGCTGACTCTGAGCCAGGAGGTACACCTCCTCCCATAGCTCCATCAGTTACACCTGTAGCAGGCACTTGTGCCTCAAGTAGCTTCATTCGATACTCATGGTCACGTTTTTCTTTCTCGGCTTCCAACTCAAGCCGTTTCATTTCAGTATCAGCCGCTATCCTCTTTTCCTCAAGAGCCACTTTACTGGCTTCCAGTTCTCTTTCTGCTCTCCTCCTCTCTCTTTCCTCTTGGCGAAAACTTCTTTCCACCTCTTGGACATAGGATTTCAAAGCATCTCCTTCAAGACCAGACTTACGTCCAGTTTCCTGAACTTTGTCTAAGTCTAACTCTTGGGTAGACATGTTGACTATGATAGGTGGGTACTCAAGTATGTGTGGGGGAAGCAATACAATGAATCAATAATCAATAGTACTAACTAATCACCACAACACAAATGTCCGTCAGACAGTTAGGAGACAGGTAGAAGTAGTAGAATCTTATGTAGACTGAAGTAGAGGATAAAGACAAAGTCCCTATCCCTATGTGAGAGGTCTACAACACACAAAGATCTTGGAATTATCCCGGACGAGCCCCCACTCTGATACGGAGCGTTTCGGGTTCACCTTGGGTAGTGAGAGTGAACCACACCCGAGGTGTCTCTGGCACTCCCGTGTATTCTAGCCCCAGGGGTTGGACGAGCAGATACACATTTTTACTCTGTGGTTGATCTCATGTTAGTTAGTTACGTCTACACGCCCCTCCAGATTCTAGACCCCCACTAACTACCTACACCTGTTGAACAATGAACACTTAGGCATCGTCCGAGACCACACTCAATCATTATACAAAGAGCAAGTCAACTTACATAAAGTTTATTCTACCCTTGAGAATATAGAACTGAAATGAACATCCTGATAGAAGAATCTATTTACACAAATAGAAGATAGAGTAGAGACAGAATTCGAGATGTAGGTGTCTTCATCGAGTTGAGAAGTAGATTGGATGCAGATGTCCCGTCCAGTCGGTCCGCCACTCACCCGGCTTCCTTCCAGTGAGATGACTAGACCCTTGGAGACCACTCCGTCTCCCGAACGTGGATCCCCAACAATATAGTCACGGTTGGACTACACTTCACTGGACCAACTGCATCCATATCACTCCCACGGAGTCACTGGTAATACAGTTCTCGAACACTACCGAGTTGGAGACAATCTTCCTGGACGTGGCTCCAAGTATTGGTTACTTCGATGAACTAAATAGTCACTGACCAATCGAGTGGTCGGTCACTCATAGCACAGTCCCACTGCAGAACCGATCTGTCATTGACCAATTCAATGGTCCCTTCATCACATCACCGGAACATGAATGAACAAAGGTCACTGACCAATTCAATGGTCCCTTCATCACATCACAGGAACATGGATGAACAAATGTCACTGACCAATTCAATGGTCTCTTACAGTCACACTGTTTGTAGGATCAGATATGGCTACTGAAAAATGTTACTGAGTCCTACTCGAACACAGTGTATATCTTCATACTGAGACAGTACATTAATAGAATCAGACATCTATTTCACGGAAACAATTCAGGTTGGACTATAATCCATAGTCCCTTCCACCGGGTTACACTTTCCCCCAGTCAATAACTGGTGTAGTTCTTCTCAAGACCTGCCCCTAGAGCTGTCCAAAGAACCATTCAAGTGTCTGAAGATCAGTTACTTCTGCGTTTAGGCAGAACCCCCGTCATAATAGACGGACCGGTGTTTCCTTTCGTTGAGCATGATTACTCAACATGCTGACATGTTCCTGGCCAAAACAGAGTATCTTCTATTTTAAAACGATCACAAACCATCACTTCCCACACGTGCACCTTCAGGGCAGTTGTATGTCTTGAAGCAAACTTCACGCATGGTGAATCACATTGGGTACCTGGTGTGGTTGAGTCTGGCGTGATAAGTAAAGAACTGAACCCTTCGCTCTGTCACACGAAGTGGTTTCCTGCCAACAACAATTATAGTTGACTGGTTCCTCAACAGGCAAACTCCTGAAAAGGAAGAGCGACCGGTGAGAGTATACTGGCCCAAACATTAGTCCACATGCCTCCTACCAATAACTACTCAACCCTCAGTCATGCTAGTTAGTTATTCATATAACCAAAGCATTATCTCTATATGGAGAGTAGCAAAGCATGGGTTCACAAATGTCAGCTGGTCTCACAGAACAGCCCGTCAAACAGAGCAAGAAATCAGAATGACGAGTCTGATCATAGGTCTCACCTATCCCTAATCATCTACCAGTCGTCGCTAACGTCAGTAGTGATACAAGGCTGTTATTGTTCTAATTTAATCGAGCTAAACAAATAGGTAAAGAGTCCCTAGACTCGTTCCTAACATCATCAATGTACATTAAGAAACATAATCTTGATCAATATACCATCCCTCGGGATATAGGAATAATACATGATCACATCCAATATGTACACAAGCCTGTTTGCTGTTGGGACCACCTGCCCACGCCACAGCAAACTCTTCTTATCAGACTCTGCCTTAGAGTCAAGAAGCCTTCTTGAGAATACATGTTCCCCACATGTTCCAAGGGTACTGTTCCAGTTCGGTCCTCCCAAGTGGTTTAGCCTTGGCATGGACTGAACTTCATCATTGGTTTGGTCTACCAACACATACTTTCATAACTTGCTTTCACATCCCCCATATCCTATATTTCCCCAGTCTCATACAGCCTCCTTGCATCCTTCCATACTTCCAGCACCTTAGCATTCACTCGCACTAGCGCCAGTAGGAAAGAAACAGGATAGCTCAGACAAGATTTCAGAACGCATATTTACATCGCGACGGCACACAGTGTTATCACGCGTCGAGCAATTCGGCGTTCGGAATTACCCCAGGAAGTATCACATGCCATGACCTAATATATATACACAATGTCACATCATATATATATATATAGATATAGCACCAAAGCCACTTACCTTTCCACAGAAATCCGCTGTTCCACACAATGAATTCCCTATTAAGTTATTACACAATAGTTACATCATTCCTGGTGGCACAGAACTAAGTTCTTCCTTTACTTAGTAACTAAGCACAATTTTGTCTGAATCTCCACCTACCAACTTACCTGGTTTTCTAACCGTTCTTCTGGCTTCAGCAACTGACTGACATAATCGAAGTTTCCATCCGGCACAAGTAACGATGTTTTATTCTAACACAGCAGCCTAATAGATGCAACGATTGGCAATATATGGTACATATATTTGGAACCCAAATCGCCCACATCACATTACGGCGTTCCTAACAGCTGATTCGCGAGCACACGGTAAACAAACCCACACTTAATTGTCACCTGCGTTATCGATCGGTTTGCTAATTAGTATGCAAGGACATCCGCATAGGTAATGAGGTTAGAACAATGGCGTGTGGAACACACGTACAAAGTTAAATGATTTAAACAAATATCTACCTGAATAAGTAGAAACCAGCTCTCCAGTCAGCTTCCGAACTGTTCAAGGGCTTCTCAGCTTCCTTTCCATAACAGTCAGCCGAATCATGGTTGAGGTGAGACGCAACACAAAAATGGCTCACATCAGGCCTGCGTCTGTTCTCTTCGAACAAAAGTAAGTGAATGACTGGTTTAGCCAATTTCCCGCTTCGTGCCAACTCAATGCGCACTAGAAGCGAGTGCTTCTTGAGAAAAGATACTTTCTCGTGAAATCGTGATTCCCCGCCTAGAGTTTCTAGATCTCTCTGCACGAGAATTTAGAGCGATACCCAGCATCACGGGTTACTCGAATTCCGGTGTTTCGAGAAGATTCTAGATAATAAGTCCTCCATCGGCTTCCCTCAGTCTATTTTTAGCTGGGAAAGTCCCCGATGACGCGCCAAAATAGTGCGGGATCTTGACGACCCAAGACAGATAAACGCGTTTCGTCACATAGGCCCCCACTTTAAGAGGATCGACCCCGTCGTTCCACTTCTACGCAGAAGCTGTCTATGTCGTTCGTTCTTCTTTCTAAGAGACCGGATGGCGGGTGAGGAAGTCTAACCCGTCAATATTGTATAGAATACTTTTACCACATTCGGTGGGGTGACAAGCTATTCAGTATCACGGGTGATCAACGCCTACTCCGCTACTGCGATCGGGCATCTCGCAGTATCT
Organism: Cepaea hortensis; assembly: GCA_963921405.1. Lineage (NCBI taxonomy): Eukaryota > Metazoa > Mollusca > Gastropoda > Stylommatophora > Helicidae > Cepaea > Cepaea hortensis. The sequence goes on from OY992883.1 coordinate 120,578,369, forward strand.
TGCGGACCAGAGCTCCCGTCTCGATCTGATTTAACGATCGTTCCTGCCAGAGTTTACTGGACTTCTGCAACTCCAGCTTCCCCTTTCGAGGACCCAGCTGGACTGCAGTCGGTCGGATTGAGGGACCAAGGGTCTGTGTCCGTTCCGACACAACCCACCTCTTCCTACCACGGTTCTCAGTGTAGCTAGCACTGCGGGTGTTCCTTTGGCCGGTCATGTTCCCCCGAGCACCGGGATGAACCGAAGAAGGTACCTGCACATACATATAGGACTTCCTATGGTGTGACAGGCTTTCCGCTACCTGACCTGAACCCCGAACCGTTCTTTCAGCGAATCTCTGCGCCCTTGGGCTGGTGGACTTATCATCGGGCTTCCCCTCATAGCGCATGAGGAGACTGGAATGGAAAGTAGTAGACTTTCCCAGGATCACCACTCCATAGTGCTTGTGGAGCCCCACTTTATCCACTAGGAATGGGCCCTGCCACCCGATTTCGAATTCGTTCCCCTCGATGGGGAGGAGTACTAGAACTCGGTCTCCAACCTCTAAGGATATCTTCGTCTTCGTCCGTTTCTCAGGTGTGCATTTACGGCACTCCGGACAAGACCTAATATACCTGCGCACGTCGCCTGTCATTCCCGGCCACCAATAGTACCGGGATAGACATTTACTGGTTGTCCCTACAGTCAGATGTCCGGTTGGGGACCTGACATGTACCGTTCGCAGCAGATTAGCTCTGAAGCTCTCAGGAACCAACTTACGTTCCCTCTGCCTTTTCTCTGTTCCAGTCTGAATTAACGGTGACTGGTTATCAGAGTTGAACTTACCCTGAGTTAACGGGTTTTCATTGTTGGGCAACCATTCCGAACAAGGACACTCCGTCGCATCCTTGCTCCGAGCATTACTCATTCTATCCGGGTGAGTATTTCGGAGACTTACCTTTTCGAGACCCTCTTCCTCTGTATCTCTGACCTGCCTAGACTTATGGATGCTAGGGTGTTCTGGTTCGCCCAGAAACACGTACTTCCGGCCAAGAATTAGGGGATAGAGAGGATCCGGTACGACTGCCGCCTGAATGCGTCCAGTAACGTACTTGCTCCGAATCTCCACATGGGCAATCGGGCAACGTAACGCCCCAGCACTCCTACTGGCTGGCTGTATCTCCGTCATCTCCCCGGTGAGTTGCTCTGGGCCTGTCAGGTGGGATGCAATTACAGCTGAAAATTGCAATCCCGTGTCGTAGAGGCACAACACCTGTCGCCCATTCACTTCTACTCTCTCAACCACTGGAGGTCGTCTAGTTTCTCCATTCCCATCAACCGACTTCACTTTCCTGCAAGATCTATCCCTAACCTCTGCAAGACAAGCAAAGTGAAAGTCTTTGGGCTTACTCTTACACTCACTCGTATTGTGAGTGCTGGACTTGCAGAATTTGCACCATCGTTCACTCCACTTCCTCTTTGGAGAACTAGGTGGGCTATTCTTACCTTGGTTGACGTTAGAGATCTTCTCTAAAGAGTTTACCGGTTTCTTGGGTTCATCAGAACCTTTGGTCTTCTTTGACTTCTTTGACTTACCGTGATCCGGATCTTTCGATCTCGGATCTGTTGGACTGGTGTCCCCAGTCTCGCCATAGACTTCAACGTATCTTTCGGCTAACTTGGTGACTATATCCAATCTCTCAGCCCCATTCTCACCTAAGAAGTTTCGCAAGGGTTTAGACATTTGCATTCGCATCTGATCTACAACCATCAACTCACGCAAACTTTCATACTCCTCATTAAATCCGGCCAAAGCCATCCATTTAAGAAGGTATGAGTTCAATCTCACACTGTATGCTGAAAACAGTTCACCAGGTTCTCGCTTCGCCGTCCGAAACTTCCTTCGGTATGAGTGCGCTGTGATCTCGAATCTCTTCAAGAGAGCCGCTTTCAATGCCGGGTAATCATTCTGTAACCCCGGTGGTAAGCGTGCATACACCTCATAACCTTCGGCACGGAGTCCCTGGGAGAGTTTCAAACACCATTTCTGTTTGTCTAGACCCATTGCAATAGACATGGCTTCATACTTCTCTAAGTATTGGTCTATCCGTTCCTTCTCGGGTTCGAACGGCTGTAAAGGCCATTTCATAGCCTGGTAGTCACGTCTACTGGCTGACTCTGAGCCAGGAGGTACACCTCCTCCCATAGCTCCATCAGTTACACCTGTAGCAGGCACTTGTGCCTCAAGTAGCTTCATTCGATACTCATGGTCACGTTTTTCTTTCTCGGCTTCCAACTCAAGCCGTTTCATTTCAGTATCAGCCGCTATCCTCTTTTCCTCAAGAGCCACTTTACTGGCTTCCAGTTCTCTTTCTGCTCTCCTCCTCTCTCTTTCCTCTTGGCGAAAACTTCTTTCCACCTCTTGGACATAGGATTTCAAAGCATCTCCTTCAAGACCAGACTTACGTCCAGTTTCCTGAACTTTGTCTAAGTCTAACTCTTGGGTAGACATGTTGACTATGATAGGTGGGTACTCAAGTATGTGTGGGGGAAGCAATACAATGAATCAATAATCAATAGTACTAACTAATCACCACAACACAAATGTCCGTCAGACAGTTAGGAGACAGGTAGAAGTAGTAGAATCTTATGTAGACTGAAGTAGAGGATAAAGACAAAGTCCCTATCCCTATGTGAGAGGTCTACAACACACAAAGATCTTGGAATTATCCCGGACGAGCCCCCACTCTGATACGGAGCGTTTCGGGTTCACCTTGGGTAGTGAGCGTGAACCACACCCGAGGTGTCTCTGGCACTCCCGTGTATTCTAGCCCCAGGGGTTGGACGAGCAGATACACATTTTTACTCTGTGGTTGATCTCATGTTAGTTAGTTACGTCTACACGCCCCTCCAGATTCTAGACCCCCACTAACTACCTACACCTGTTGAACAATGAACACTTAGGCATCGTCCGAGACCACACTCAATCATTATACAAAGAGCAAGTCAACTTACATAAAGTTTATTCTACCCTTGAGAATATAGAACTGAAATGAACATCCTGATAGAAGAATCTATTTACACAAATAGAAGATAGAGTAGAGACAGAATTCGAGATGTAGGTGTCTTCATCGAGTTGAGAAGTAGATTGGATGCAGATGTCCCGTCCAGTCGGTCCGCCACTCACCCGGCTTCCTTCCAGTGAGATGACTAGACCCTTGGAGACCACTCCGTCTCCCGAACGTGGATCCCCAACAATATAGTCACGGCTGGACTACACTTCACTGGACCAACTGCATCCATATCACTCCCACGGAGTCACTGGTAATACAGTTCTCGAACACTACCGAGTTGGAGACAATCTTCCTGGACGTGGCTCCAAGTATTGGTTACTTCGATGAACTAAATAGTCACTGACCAATCGAGTGGTCGGTCACTCATAGCACAGTCCCACTGCAGAACCGATCTGTCATTGACCAATTCAATGGTCCCTTCATCACATCACCGGAACATGAATGAACAAAGGTCACTGACCAATTCAATGGTCCCTTCATCACATCACAGGAACATGGATGAACAAATGTCACTGACCAATTCAATGGTCTCTTACAGTCACACTGTTTGTAGGATCAGATATGGCTACTGAAAAATGTTACTGAGTCCTACTCGAACACAGTGTATATCTTCATACTGAGACAGTACATTAATAGAATCAGACATCTATTTCACGGAAACAATTCAGGTTGGACTATAATCCATAGTCCCTTCCACCGGGTTACACTTTCCCCCAGTCAATAACTGGTGTAGTTCTTCTCAAGACCTGCCCCTAGAGCTGTCCAAAGAACCATTCAAGTGTCTGAAGATCAGTTACTTCTGCGTTTAGGCAGAACCCCCGTCATAATAGACGGACCGGTGTTTCCTTTCGTTGAGCATGATTACTCAACATGCTGACATGTTCCTGGCCAAAACAGAGTATCTTCTATTTTAAAACGATCACAAACCATCACTTCCCACACGTGCACCTTCAGGGCAGTTGTATGTCTTGAAGCAAACTTCACGCATGGTGAATCACATTGGGTACCTGGTGTGGTTGAGTCTGGCGTGATAAGTAAAGAACTGAACCCTTCGCTCTGTCACACGAAGTGGTTTCCTGCCAACAACAATTATAGTTGACTGGTTCCTCAACAGGCAAACTCCTGAAAAGGAAGAGCGACCGGTGAGAGTATACTGGCCCAAACATTAGTCCACATGCCTCCTACCAATAACTACTCAACCCTCAGTCATGCTAGTTAGTTATTCATATAACCAAAGCATTATCTCTATATGGAGAGTAGCAAAGCATGGGTTCACAAATGTCAGCTGGCCTCACAGAACAGCCCGTCAAACAGAGCAAGAAATCAGAATGACGAGTCTGATCATAGGTCTCACCTATCCCTAATCATCTACCAGTCGTCGCTAACGTCAGTAGTGATACAAGGCTGTTATTGTTCTAATTTAATCGAGCTAAACAAATAGGTAAAGAGTCCCTAGACTCGTTCCTAACATCATCAATGTACATTAAGAAACATAATCTTGATCAATATACCATCCCTCGGGATATAGGAATAATACATGATCACATCCAATATGTACACAAGCCTGTTTGCTGTTGGGACCACCTGCCCACGCCACAGCAAACTCTTCTTATCAGACTCTGCCTTAGAGTCAAGAAGCCTTCTTGAGAATACATGTTCCCCACATGTTCTAAGGGTACTGTTCCAGTTCGGTCCTCCCAAGTGGTTTAGCCTTGGCATGGACTGAACTTCATCATTGGTTTGGTCTACCAACACATACTTTCATAACTTGCTTTCACATCCCCCATATCCTATATTTCCCCAGTCTCATACAGCCTCCTTGCATCCTTCCATACTTCCAGCACCTTAGCATTCACTCGCACTAGCGCCAGTAGGAAAGAAACAGGATAGCTCAGACAAGATTTCAGAACGCATATTTACATCGCGACGGCACGCAGTGTTATCACGCGTCGAGCAATTCGGCGTTCGGAATTACCCCAGGAAGTATCACATGCCATGACCTAATATATATACACAATGTCACATCATATATATATATATAGATATAGCACCAAAGCCACTTACCTTTCCACAGAAATCCGCTGTTCCACACAATGAATTCCCTATTAAGTTATTACACAATAGTTACATCATTCCTGGTGGCACAGAACTAAGTTCTTCCTTTACTTAGTAACTAAGCACAATTTTGTCTGAATCTCCACCTACCAACTTACCTGGTTTTCTAACCGTTCTTCTGGCTTCAGCAACTGACTGACATAATCGAAGTTTCCATCCGGCACAAGTAACGATGTTTTATTCTAACACAGCAACCTAATAGATGCAACGATTGGCAATATATGATACATATATTTGGAACCCAAATCGCCCACATCACATTACGGCGTTCCTAACAGCTGATTCGCGAGCACACGGTAAACAAACCCACACTTAATTGTCACCTGCGTTATCGATCGGTTTGCTAATTAGTATGCAAGGACATCTGCATAGGTAATGAGGTTAGAACAATGGCGTGTGGAACACACGTACAAAGTTAAATGATTTAAACAAATATCTACCTGAATAAGTAGAAACCAGCTCTCCAGTCAGCTTCCGAACTGTTCAAGGGCTTCTCAGCTTCCTTTCCATAACAGTCAGCCGAATCATGGTTGAGGTGAGACGCAACACAAAAATGGCTCACATCAGGCCTGCGTCTGTTCTCTTCGAACAAAAGTAAGTGAATGACTGGTTTAGCCAATTTCCCGCTTCGTGCCAACTCAATGCGCACTAGAAGCGAGTGCTTCTTGAGAAAAGATACTTTCTCGGGAAACCGTGATTCCCGGCCTAGAGTTTCTAGATCTCTCTGCACGAGAATTTAGAGCGATACCCAGCATCACGGGTTACTCGAATTCCGGTGTTTCGAGAAGATTCTAGATAATAAGTCCTCCATCGGCTTCCCTCAGTCTATTTTTAGCTGGGAAAGTCCCCGATGACGCGCCAAAATAGTGCGGGATCTTGACGACCCAAGACAGATAAACGCGTTTCGTCACAAACCTAAAATTCCTCCCTGGGGAAGGGGGGGGGGAATTCCCCACCGGTTGAGAACCACTGCCTTGGAGTACCCTTAAACCACGAGACAGAAGAGTGAAGACAAAATAACACAAGTACATTTACACTAGGCTAGAGAGGAGAGAATGAATCATGCCGTAGAGTTCCCCTAAACCACGAGACAGAAGAGTGAAGACAAAACACTAGTACATCTACACTCTAGGGTAGAAGAGGAACAACGAAATGAATGCATTTATTTCAGCTGCTGGTGGAGTACGGGGCAGACGTGGATGCATCAGACGTGAGAGGAGATACTGCATTGTTGCTGGCGGCAAAATACGGCGCGGCTAAAGCTGTGCAGACCTTGGTAGGAGCTTACCTCTATTTGATGGTTAAATTGTACATCTCACACATGAATTCCTACCTACCTAGCTACCTACCTATTTCCTACCTATCCACCTACCTGAGTACGTGCTTACATACGTATGTACGTGCGCACGTACCTGCTTATCTATCAACTTACTTATGTATCTAGTTAGTTAGTTAGTCAGTCGCGGTTCCAACTTCGCGCAAAGAATTGCCCCATAATGCTCCATTCCTGTGCCAGTGAATATCACACAAAATGCACCTCACTGCCTCATTGAAAAGTGGAAGAGACAGGAGTCTCGACAAACCTGCAGCCCACACAGGTATACAATGCATAAAACCGCAGCCAGAATGCCAGCACAAAGGTCCGCCACGAAAAATACAGTTCAACTTATCTATCTACGTATATATATATATATACTTATTTATCTACCTACTTAATTAGCTAACTACCTTCCAACATGAAACCGGCATCTTGCCATCTTGATACACGATAGTTTGTAACATGGAGTTAATTCCTCTCCTTTGCACACAGTCTGGGTTGAATTTAGAGACCACATGTTGCCCATGCAGCAGCATCCCTCTGTCGGCCTGTTTAGTTTACTCCAGAGGAAAGGTAACATCAATACATCTGTAACAAGACAAGGTGCAGAAGTTGCCGGATCAGCAAAGCAATGCTTTAACTGTCTCGCCTATCGGATCCTTGATCCTAGACTAGTTGCCGACCAAGGCTTATGGCCTGGTTTGCTCTGCCATAACATTTAGTCTTTAGGCTGCATTTCCTCGCACTAGGATGAGGCTTGTACCCTCCCAATTACGTTTCTCCGCTCGAAGCCGTTGGCACAATGTGGGGTGTCGGGTTTGCTGAGTGTCGCCCAACATTAGGTGCTAACAGAAAGCAAGCAGTACCGTCAAATGTCATCCGGTAGCTCAGTCATATCTGAGTAACTCTTGACAAATTGTATACATTATAGTAGTGCCAAATATACAGTTGTCTATGCATGATTCTGACACATTGTATTTATTTATATGACTGTGACAGATTTTATATATTTATAGTAGTGTTTTTCTACATATGACTGTCACACGTTGTATATATTTATATAGTAGTGTCAAATACACAGTTATCTACCCATGACTATGACGTGGATAATATGTATTCCCATGATGCAGCTGAAGCACGGTGCCAGACTGGATCACAGAAATGTGCTGGGAGAAAATGTCTGGAAGTTTGCCATCGCCAGCCACAACGACCTAATCCTGAAACTTCTTGTGGTGCACCAGATGTCACAAGCAGCAGACAGACATACTGGTGAGCTTCGTATGTCCACCTGAAAGGTTTCACTTACAGTAAATAAAAGGACCCTGTTTCATTCCATCATGATATACTGGGGATATGGTACTAGGATCTTATTTCTTTGACCCAACTTAACTTGACGGCTGATGTGGTCATTATAACTTTAGCTTCTACAATATGTTGTGATGGGGAGTCTCCGTGGCGACATGGTTAAGTCGCATGACTCTCCGTGGCTAAAGTCTTGCAGGCGCGATTTGTAAGGCCACTTACCTGCGTTAGAAACACAGCTACCACCGATGTGGCAGCAGACTGTCGCGCTGGTTTTAACGTGATCGTATGGGAGCCGGTCGTTCAGAAAGCAATGACAAACTACTGAACGTAAAATTGCCAAGACATCAACAACAGCAGTGCTGGTGTTGACAGCGATGTCCTGTAAATAGAATATGCAAAAAAAAAAAAAGTCTAAGACAGGCAGACAAGAAGTATATAATGATACAAGTGGGAAACTACATCGAGAGAAGGAAGAACAGTAGTCAGTGCGGGCATGTGAGAGACAAGATAGTGACGTAGATGCATTGCAGTCAGTTGTGATTGTGGTGGAGATAACGTTTGACTGATTGACTAATTTATATACATCTGATTTCCACCATTTGTCTATCTTGTAGAAAATAGCCCAGACTTGAACATGTCAGCAGACGGCATCAACTCATTACTGTTTTTGGCGGCCGCCGTGGGAAATGTTTCAATGATGGCGTTGTTATTTCAGATAAAGGTTGTGAAACTGTTATTCGTTTGTTACTTAGATATCTCTATATTGAAGGTTGTAGAACTATTATTCTTTTGTTACTTAAATATCTCCATAATGAAGGTTGTAGAACTGTTATTCTTTTGTTACTTAGATATCTCTATGTTGAAGGTTGTAGAACTGTTATTCTTTTGTTACTTAGATATCTCTATAATGAAGGTTGTAGAACTGTTATTCTTTTGTTACTTAGATATATCTATATTGAAGGTTATGTAACTGTTACTCTTTCGTTACTTAGATATCTCCATGATGAAGGTTGTAGAACTGCTATTCTCTCGCAGATATCTTCATAATGAAGGTTGAAGAACAGTTATTCTCTTGTTACTCAGATATCTCAATAATGGAGATTGTAGAACTGTTATTCTCATGTTACGTAGATATCTCCATAATGGAGGTTGTAGAACTGTTATTCTTCTGCTATTTATGTATCTCCAATGGGGGACGCAGCGTGGCGAGAGAGTCAGTTAAGATATAGCTCTCAGAAGCAATGAGATTCATTGGGAACGAGGTCAGCGGTGCCAAGGAGGAGATCATGTAAGCTGGGGGGAGAGAGAGAGAGAGAGAGAAGGGGGGGGGGGAGGTCTCGTGATGTTCACGAGTGAAATTCTCTCTCTGGGACACCTGGGGGTCACCGCTGAAGCTACGGAGTTCGTGCTTTGTGCGACGCTTTCGACATACTGCCATGAGGAAACAAACCGTGCAGTATGGGGTCAAACCCGGTTCAATGAAGTGGATCTTGTTGTCTTTTTAAATCCTTGTTGACATGCACACAAGAGAAATGATGTCTGAATTCTTGTACTAACACCTCTATCTGTGGGCCAGGTGAGTGGAAGTGCTACAGATGAACATGGGAATACATTTCTGCACATCGCTGCCGTGAATAACCAGCCCTTGGTCATAGAAGACTTCCACAAAATGGTTAGTAAAAGATATGTGGTTAGTGGCATTACGTGGTTCTAATTGGGTATGTAAACATTACGTGACTGGGTATGTGAACATTACATGATTGGGTGTGTGAACATTACATGATTGGATGTGTTAACATTACATGATTGGATATGTGAACATTACATGATTGAGTAATTTAAAATTAAATGATGTTTTATTGTAAGTTGTATGATTAAGTATTTGAAAATGATATAGGTGAAAATTATAATATTGTGTATTTGAAAATTACTTGATTAAGAATTGTAACATTAAATAAATGGGCATGTGAAAATTATGGGCTTGGATATTTAAAAATTGTATGACTGAATACATTAAAATTATATGATTTAATATTTGAAAATTATATGATTGCATATTTGAAAATTATATAATAGGATATTTGAAAATGACAGGCTTGATTATTTCATATTATATGATTGAGTATTTGAAAATCAACATCCATGTACCATGTGGACGGGCGCGGGCGGTAGTGGTTCGCGAATTCACTTGATCACCAAAGTCTTGGATTAAGTCTGTGTTCTCGTTCAGTTGAGATATGTGGCTAAGCCATCACGATGCTTATCTACGTAATTGTCTTCCTCTTGCTCTTTTTCCGTAAGCTTGCCAGTTGTCACTAAGATTTCACTTGTATTTCTCCTCATGATGTGCTCAGATAATATTGACTGTCCTTGCATGTTTCTCTATTTAAGTAAACATGAAATCATTGAGTATTTGACAATTTCATGTTTGGGTATTTTAAAATTATATGATTGCCTTCGTCGGCAACTGGTCTAGTATCGAAGCTCCAATAGGCGGGAAGTTAGAGAATTGCTTCGCTGGTACAGCAGCTTCTGCAGCTTGTCTTGTTCCAGATGTATTAGTGTTACATTTCCTCTAGAGTAAACTGGACAGTGCGAGACAGGGATCATGCTGCATGGACAATACATGGCCACTATAATTCAGCCTTGGCTTTGTGTTATAGAGAGGTACAAGTTCCATAACTCCATCCCCGGCCTTATCATCATGGGTTGTGGTTATTATGTTTGGTTTTTGGTAACACCATGTAACAACTATCGTCTGTCAAGACGGCAAGGTGGCAGTGATAGCGTATGTTAATAAAGGGTGTATTTGTAATGAGCAGTGTTTGAAAATATTGTCGGTCCAAGTTTGGTATTTTTTATGCGTGTTGCATGAACTTTACAAAGAGTAAATACAAACCTTGGACCGGCAATATTTTCAAACACTGCACAGTCATTAAAAATACACCCTATACTATGTGATGTAGTATTTTCAAATTAAGTAATTTTGGAATTCTAAAATGACATGATTATGTATTATGTATATTTAAATGGCATGATTCAACATATTTAATCCCGAAGTCTCTATCTGAAGTGTGTGGTGGTGTTGAGATTGAACATATTTAATTCCGAAGTCTCTATTAGAAGTGTGTGGTGGTGTGAGATTGAACATATTTAATCCCGAAGTCTCTATTAGAAATGTGTGGTGGTGTTGAGATTGAACATATTTAATCCCGAAGTCTCTATTAGAAATGTGTGGTGGTGTTGAGATTGAACATATTTAATCCCGAAGTCTCTATTGGAAGTGTGTGGTGGTGTTGAGATGTTGACTATTCCTTATTCTTCTGCTGGCCTGTATCCCTCCTTGGGTGTAGCACTCAATGGAAAGCCATCCAGCCGCCCTATAATTTGCTATCCCCTGCAGATTGCTCCCAATATTATTCCTCTGTCTCTAATTCTCGTCTCTGTGTATTTAGGTCTCTGACTACTTCTTTTGTCCTGTGGGTTAAATTGTCCTCAGGTTTTCCCAGCGTGTGTCCAAAACAGCGCCTGCGTCTTTTTAATTTGTTTAGTTTTTTCCGTGAGCTCTGCACTTGTGATTCTGTCATACCATGTTTTCCCTCTACACTGTACAGGCACCAATTAGTCACTACTTTATTAGTAATTCTTTTAGTTATTTTCCATGTTTATGACCCATAGATTGGAGTTATAAATTCTTACTGTTCCTATAATGTATTAATTGTGCGCTATATGGCAGAAGATCTATCTAAGGACTTTGAAAGATGATATATCAGTTTGACTGAACCATTCGTACTATAGCCAGGTACGATGGATCAAAGCAGAGCAGGGCACTCATTTGTCTTGACAGTAGTCGACAAGTGCTGCCAAAGGCAGAGGTACCATACCCCCGTGTGGTGGATGTGAAAGTCTAGGGGGGAAAATCTGCATATTTCTAAGATTTCTTGAAATTCTACTGATTAACATCCTCAATAGAATTGATTCAGGAAGGAAGGAAGGCAGGAAGGAAGGAAGGAAGGAAGGAAGGAAGGAAGGAAGGAAGGAAGGAAGGAAGGAAGTAAAGAAGGAAGAAAGAAGTTAGTTAGTTAGTTAGTTAGTTAGTTAGTTTAGTTTAGTTAGTTAGTTAGTTAGTTACTTACTTAGTTAGTTAGTTAGTTAGTTAGTTAGTTAGTTAGTTAGTTAGTTAGTTAGTTAGTTAGTTAGTTAGTTAGTTAGTCGACAGATCATCCTCATTGCACATCGAACCATTCAGTCCATAAGTACTCGGATCCCCTCCTCAGCAAATCCCGCAACGTGTAGCGGCTAACGCCACCAGTTCTGTGTTGGTTTATTAATCTTCTTTGTCTTCCTGCGTAGTGTTCTTGTTTTGCCACCCCTCTTTTAACTTGCTGTTCTCGCAGCCTGACCATGGTTGTAGATTCGCAATCATCACTTGGTTCTCGCAAACGACTTGCTTCTCGTATCGCATTCAGAATGTCAGCATGGTCCATGGCTCGACCGTCTTCCACAGCAGCCTCACCTGCAAGCCTGTCAGCCTGCTCGTTTCCTTGAACACCCACATGCCCTGGCACGAAACTAATCTTTGCCAGCCGAGACCGCTCCAGAGACAGTACCCACTCTCTCCGGACCCACCCCATCTCTATCTTCCAGTGCATGCTCACTGAGTCACTAAGGAAAAACGCCCGAGTGAATGGCTGTGTCTCGAGCCATGTTATTGCTTTACTTACTGCCAAGACTTCCATAGTCAGGCTACTTGTGGTCAAAGCAAAAGCACCAGAATCTTTCTTTACAATTCTCCTTCCGACCTGGGCCGTAAAGGCCCATGAATGAGGCCATGGGCACTTGTCGAACGACCGATCCATCTGTGAACATGACAGCATCACCCTCTAAACAAATTAGAAGTAAAGGAAGGAATGAAGGAAGGAAGGAAGGAAGGAAGGAAGGCAGGCAGGCAGGCAGGCAGTCAGGCTGGCAGGCAGGCAGGAAGGAAGGAAGGAAGGAAAACAAGTTATCCTTTGGCATTCACATTCAGACAAGAGAAATTATGTCCTCAACGGATTAACTTACTAACATCACTATCCCTGGGACAGGTGAGTGGAACCATACGTCATTTGGTATGGCACACGATGAGGACAGTCATGATACTGATGTCCCCTACGTCATTATCCTCACTCCTGTAATACCCCGGGATATTTGGTCGAAGTCTTTCAACACTCAAACACTGAACACCCGCGAAGAAAACATCACCTGCGCAAGCCTAACCCCAACCGGTTCGAGTGAGCTGTGTTGGATCATGGCCAGCTTGTATTCAGATATACCTCTCCGCAGATGTAAAGTTCCGGTACCGCTCTTGCATACCCCGCTAATTTTTGGACTGGAGGAGGGGAAGAAAAGCTCTGCAACAGTCTCAATAAATAGACACGGTACTTTGGAAAGGGGTAGGGAGGAAGGTCTCTTCACCAATGTCCCTACGATCCATGCAAGATTTTGTCAAGGCTCAGCCGCCAGTGTGTCAGACTTAATTAAGAGTTACTAGCCCGTCTTCCCAAAGAATTCCCAGCAGTCACTGAACACACTCCCTTTAATCCAAAGAATGTTTCTGTAAAGTGACAACAGCTTAAGTTCGAACCAGTTCAGGAACGAAGAAGAAGGAGAACCTGACTGAACCAGTTAACTTGATAGCTATTGTGCACAGAGCATGTCGTCCTTTAGCTCAGTGAATACACCCGACTGTACGTCTAACGCGTGGAAGTCAGGCAGCATTAACATCGGCGATGTCGCTTTCGCATATCTGTTACATAGTTGTATCAGTCCAGTCAGCGTGGCTTGCGCTTGAACTTTCTGGCGCTAGGAGCGTCGTTCGCATTATTAGATCAGCTGAACTCCAGTGTTGACTTCTCTTTCAGAAAGCAATAGGAAACAGCTGAACGTAAACTTGCCTAGAACATCAATCTGGGGCTCGCGTTGATTCCAACGACCCGCAAAGGACATGTAGCATTTGACACTCAACCTTTGACATTTACCCTTATCGCCGGTGCTACGGAGTTCGTGCACTGAACTGAGATTCTCCGGACTCAGGCTTGAGTTAGGAGGAGAACGGAGCACTTATGGGTCACACCCGTGTGCTGTGATGTTGATCCGTCGACTAAACCTAAACTAAAACTAGACACTCAACCTTTCACCCTCAGCAGACACATCCCCACCAGGTCGCCTCAGACGTCACTAGAAGTCCAGCAAAAGCAGCAATGCTGATGCAAAACGTGATGATGATGATGATGATGATGATGATGATGATGATGATGATGATGATGGTGGTGATGATGATGATGATGATGATGATGATGATGATGATGATGATGATGATGATGATGATGTGTTTTCATTTTAACAGGTGAACATTGACAGCATAAACACAGATGGGAACACGGCGCTGCACGAGGCTTGCATCAGAGGCCACCACGACGTCATTGTAAAACTCATCAATGTTAAAGCTATGGCAAATATCAGAAATGCTAAAGGTATTAAACAAATTGTTAATTTATCGCTATTTTAACGCAATCTGGAATGGCTGTTCGTATTCAATCACTAAGAGACATTACTCACTCCAGAAACGAGTTGTGGGTTTTATTTATAGAAAGCATAACTGAAAGTTCTAACCTATATGAACGTTTTTTACGCTATTACCACTCCGTAAACACTTACATTTAAATTATGTCAAACTAATTCACATAATCATAACTCACAGTTGTCCCAGTTGACAATTATTTAAATATAATCCAATACTTAGCAAACGCCTAAACATACAACATACCGCCAAGCGTATGATGGAGATACAAACCAAGCTTAACGTATTCCCATGCTCAGAAATGAATAATCTCACACACTGAATCAAAGACGATGATATAATACAATAGCAAACTGTGTGAACACTATCTCAATACATACTACTTGCCCCCTTGAAAATTCCTAGTATACTAAGTATTCTCATGACTTATGATAGAAGTTTATCTCCCTTAACAAATGACTCTTAGCAGGAACTTATTGTCGGTATGTGAAGTGTCAGGACTAATAATTTTTTTTTTTTTTTAGGTCTGGGTCAACTGTCTTTGGGTCTGAGTGCACGGAGGAATAGTGGCCAGGCTTTCCTTCCCCTGGCGAACGTCGAGAGCTGATGTCGATCCCTTGTCCGACCACGCTAAAGCCATGGTCACGGCAACGTGGATTTAGCTATATGACAGTCACCAGCATAATAGTATTATAGTCAGGTATTAGTCAGATATGACTGGGCTGCCGTATGACAGTAGAGGGTACTGCCTATTTGCTGTTAGCGCTAAATATTGGGCGGGGCTCACCAGACCAGACACCGACGATGTGCCAACGGCTTCGAGCAGAGAGCACAGTCGGGCGCCTTACCCTGGTATGGGGATATACAACCTAAAGAATAAACGTCATGGCAGGACAGACCAGGGCATAAGCTTTGGTATGCAACTGGTCTAGGATCGAAGTTCCGATAGGCGGAGAGTAAGAGCATTGCTTTGCTGATCCGGCAGCTTCTGCAGCTTGTCTTGTTCCAGATGCTTTAGTGTTGTTTTTCCTCTGGAGTAAACTAGGCAGGCCGATAAGAGGGATCATGCTGCATGGGCAACACGTAGTCTCTAAACTTCAGACCAGGCAGAATGAAGCCCAGCCTGTGTGCTATGGAGAGGTTATTTTGCCGTGTTTTAATTTTTGAAGTACAATAACCATCGTCTGTCAAGACGGAAATGTGTCAGTACAATACATTTAGTAAATTTTCCCATGCCTTATAATGCGTGTATTATTACCATAGATGTTTCAGAATATCCCCCTAAGTGATGTATGAGTGAAATTATGTACGAAAGAAGAGAGCTATGAAGGATAGTCTTAGACAATCCTCCGTACACAATTCTTAATACTTTGGGGAAAACATTTCCTTTTGTCTGGCATCTTCCCTGTGGACTAATATACGCTTCTTTCAGTCCATCTCTTGTTGTTGTCACTCAGTTGTAACATTATCTTTCTCTTGCATGCTTTTCCTCCAGCTCTTTCTCCCGCACATTTTTTAACCAAGGACATACAGAAAAACCAATAAGCAAGTCCTAAAAGAGGCAAATGAAAACCGCAAACTAATTAGAGAAATTAGACATAGACAATCACATGTTTGGGGGCACGTTATGAATATAAATAAACTGGAGAACTTGGTGGCAACTGGCGAGATTGCAGGGAAAATAACAATTGCAGGGAAGGCAAAAAAGTCAACACCTGGATGGCTGGCCACGTGGTATGGTCGAGACAAGAATACTGAGCTGATCCATGACTCTCGTGATCGAGTGAGATGGCATAACATGACCGCCCATGCTTACCGATATGGTACATGATGATGATGACATTATTTAATAAGGAGTATGCCTTTTTGATGTCCGAAATGATTTAATTATATGATGCCGATCTCATTCAGTAATGTGTCCTTCAGTCACAGTTTTTGTGATACTTCTTTGTTTGTTTTCTGTTCACTCCATGTTATTCTTCGTATTCGTTAAACAAATTAAATATTACATATCATCTGCAGGAGGTTGCTGTCAATCCCAGATTGATTTTCTCGGCAATTGTATGAATGTAATTATATTTCAAAAGTTTAAATGTTGGCCTCATATTGTATTTTGTTGTCTCTGTGCTTACACAATAAAGTTATATAGAGTTAAAGTAATAATATCACTCGTGGCCCGGCGATGTCAATGTGAGGAGCTGTTTGATATTGTTGATGCATTTTTATCCCCTGCTATTTCCCTGTCTCACATTTGAAACCATCTACTATTAATTGTCCTAGTTAAGGAAACTCTTGACCTGCCCACGTCTCTTCCCATTCACGTGATATTTAAAACTGACTTGGTACTATCTGTTGATGGTCATAATTCTCCCATCAAGCCATTCTATTTGCTGTCTGTACTTTGTAATTTCTGAAATAGAGCAGGCACTTCAGAAAATGAAGAGTATCTTATGCAATACGCCACTACCAATGAAAGTAAGAAAGAGAGTGATTAAATGCTATATAGAACCAGTTATTCTGCATGGCAGTGAATCTTTGAATGTAAATGAACAAATTAGGAAAAACTTAGAAGCAACAGAGATGTGGTTTCTGAGACGAATATTGCGAATTCCTTGGACTGCCAGAGTAACTAACAACGACTGCCTGAAACAGGCTAATGAAACTAGAACATTATATACAACAATAAGAAAGAGACAAACATCTTTCTTCGGTCATGTGATGAGAAGAGAGGCATTGGAGAACATCGTGACAACTTGAAAGATTGAGGGGAAGAGAGGCAAAGGCAGACCAAGAGAAGTGATGCTGGGTGGACTGAGACGGTGGCATGGAGGAATATCATCAGCAGAGTTGATCCAGAACGTCAAAGACCGAGATCTGTGGAAAGCCATGAACGCCTACGCCAGCTGGCAGGGCACTTGATGATGATGACTTTGTATGCCTACTTTTAACGATCTTGTTCTGTTTTAGTCAATACAACGGTATCGTCTGCATTTCTAATGTTGTGTGCCAGCTTCATAAATCTGGTAGCAAATAAGTTTTCAGGAAAGTAAAGGTGGAATCGTAGTATATGCTAAATACTCCAATCTTGCATACCTGTTTCCTGTATGCTCTTATCCTCAGTGGCCTATCTATCATGTCTTTATCCATTTTCATCTTTGTCCTTATTATCAGCTACCCCCGTGTTCTTCCAGTTTTGTTTTTATTCATGTCTCCGAATGGACGATGAATATATTCACATCCTATACATGTTTCTGCTGCCCAGGAGAGACATCCCTCCATGTTGCTGCCAAATACAAATCTATACAGCCATCCACGGTCTCCTTGCTAATGGACTTCGTCATCAAAACTCATTCCTGGGAGTGCCTCAATATGTCAGACAAGTACGTCTTAGTTAGTCATGTGAGAAATAGACTTAGCCTATCAAATGAGAGATACATTTTAGTTAGCTAGTCATGTGAGAAATAAATCTTACCCAATCATATGCGAGATACATCTTAACTAGCCAATCATGTAAGAAATACGTCTTCGTTAACCAATCATATAAATCTTTGCTAGCCGATCATGTGAGACATTAATCCTAGCCAGTTATGAGAGAGATAAGTGTTAGCTAGCCAGTAGTTTGAGATAAGTTTGAAATGTTAGCCAGTCGAAAGACTCATAACAAGGAGTGTCTTCGTATATCAGATAAGTAATTCTACCATGAAGACTATTCTAGGAGTGTCCTTGAGACGTGGAGCTATGGTAGCGTAGTGGCTAGACAGGGATTTGATCCGCATTCGAATGTTTAAAATTTACCTGGGTTCCCAGATTGACCCAGCCGATAATGGAAACCGGGAATTGTCTTAGGAAGCAAAGGGGCTGGTGTGATACTTACTACATCGCCGACCAAGTGCTGATTGGTCGATAAAAATGTGCCTAGCAACGTATACCCAAGGCACCTTAAGATGTGTAATAGGGACGTTTGCTTATATCTATATATATCTATATGAAAGTGCGGTGGCAGATACTGTTGTTGGGGTGGGAAATGTTGGCCTTCACTTATTCTAGGCCATGGGTTATGAGGAGAAGTGACATGTCCCGTCCTCATTGCGTTTCTTGCGTTTCCTTCCCAGCCATTTCCTAGCGAACTTGTCTGGTACTCATTTTATGTGGCTGATTCAGACTTTCGAGGGCAACACACATTCTTCTTCTGGGTCGTCAGGCCCCAAATCCTCCGACATGGCTTCTTACGATTTTGAACTGTAGCCCAAGCTGAACATTCCGTTGAAAGGGTCCAAATTTGAGTATAGAGAAAACATGCCAAACGCTTCTGTCACGCTGTACTCCATCCCAAAAAGGACTTCCTGAAAAGCTTCCAGCAATGGTGGGGTGGCGGGAGAAGTGTGCACAGTCCTAACGTGAGTACTTTGAAGGGCATTATGGTTACACGCCTGCAGGTGAGTAACTGCATTCCTCCCGATCACAATTTCAGTTTTTACCAACAGACCTCTAGGTCAGCATGGCCGAATTGATAAGAGCGCAGGCTCTTAAATATCCGGTATGTTGATGCCGAAGTAACTGGTTCATCCCCTACACCGGTCAGTTAGACTAAAATATTGACTTCTCATCCTTGACTTACGGACGTAAATTACAAGTACCTCTGAAATCGGAGTGGATTCGCCTGATGGCCAGGGACACTGGTAATAAGGAACGGTAACCCACATGCAAAAATCAGTCCAGTGCACTAAAGTAGTAGCACATGCATGGACTATGATTGAGTTCAGAGCGAGCGAACGAAAATAAAAAAAAATCAACAGACCTTGTATGAACAGACGATGCTGACTTCTCCAACCACAATTTGTGATTCTGGAGGGCAGCATCCCCTTGGCATAGCTCACAAGCATGTTCTCATGCCTGCGATATTGTATGACTCCACATTCTAAAGAGATATAAAAGAGCCTTATTTTCTACAGCTTTAACAACAATGCATTATACATTGCTGCCAGACATGCTCGCCCCGATGTCTTGTGGGAGTTCCGGTTTGTCTCTCTGAAGGCAGAGGATAATGATGGCAATACTGCTCTACATAATTCTGTCAGGTACAGATTTGTCACAGTAGATTATGTGGTATATGTCACAATGTATGCAGTGATTGAGATGTAATATATCATATGTAGCATGTATCACAATGTATGTACTGATTGTCTTGTAATATATCATGTGTAGTATATGGCATACGCTATATGGTAAATCTGGGGACCATTATCATGTAAACTATAGTAATAACAGTAGTAGTTGTGGTTGTGGTGGTTGTTTTGATAGTAATTATAGTACTGGTAGTTGTATTGGTAGTTGTAGTAGTAGTAGTGGTAATGGTGGTGGTGGTAGTTGTAGTGGCAATAGTAGCAGTAGTGGTAGTGGTAGTTTTAATGGTAGCTGTAGTGGTAGTAGTGGTGTTTGTGGTGTTGGTGGTGTGGTCATCATCATCATCATCATCATCATCATCATCTTCCACTACTGCCGTCAAGCGTTGTGGGGAGGAATAATTTGCGTTCCAGCTCCCGGTGGGCGGCACTGGATAGTGTCATTCCGTGTGGTTTTACAATGTCTTTGTTGTCGTCAATCATAGTGGTAGTAGTAGTGGTGGTGGCGGTGGCGGTGACGGTGGTGGTGTTTATAGTAGTTGTGGTAATGTTGGTAGTCATGATGGTAACAGTAGTAGTAGCAGCAGCAGCAGCTGCAGTAGTAGTAGTAGTAGTAGTAGTAGTAGTAGTAGTAGTAGTAGTAGTAGTAGTAGTAGTAGTAGTAGTAATAGTAGTAGTAGTAGTAGTAGTAGTAGTAGTAGTAGTAGTAGTAGTAGTAGTAGTAGTAGTAGTAGTAGCAGCAGTAGTAGTAGTAGTAGTAGTAGTAGTAGTAGCAGTAGTAGTAGTAGTAGTAGTAGTAGTAGTAGTAGTAGTAGTAGTAGTAGTAGTAGTAGTAGTAGTAGTAGTAGTAATGGTGTGTTGGTGGTGGTAGTAGTACTATTACTAGTATTAGTAGAAGTAAAATTGTTTTAGGAATAGTAACAATGGTTGCAGCAATGGCAGTAGCACCAAAAGCAGCAACAGTGAAAAACATAGAGCTAATGATACTCAAATGAGATATAACCTAATCACAACGGTTTGGTTCTACAATTATGCATTTAATTTCAGACCTGGTGAGGCAGATGTTCTGGGAATAATGCTGGACATCTTCGAGGTCATGAAGAGGGACTGTGACATCAACCACAAGAACAAGATGGGCGAGACGCCATTGTTGCTGGCTACCAGGTTGAATTTGGGTTTCTGTCATGTGTGAATTTGGTGTGTTGATGATTGTTGATGTTTTCTCAGATATTTGACTGTCATGTGTGAATTTGGTGTGTAGATGATTGTTGATGTTGTCTCAGCTATTTGACTGAACATTAGTTAGTTGGAGAAAGAAGAGAATTTGTTGGACAGTTTGACAGCATGGCAGGGAGGATCAAATGATTGGCAGCACATAAGACAGAAGTTAGATGTCTGACATGATCACCAAAGTCCTACTGTTATGGATTATAAGAAGATGTACACAGAAGTCATCATGTGGAGACTGACGACATACCATGCCAGGCTGATCAGCTCAACGGATGGTATGCAGTTTCGAAACACGTTTTCGAAATTCATGCCAATTGATTTTGGTCATCATCGGTAGCTTCTGTATGGGGTAGTGCAAGTTATTTTTACATACCGACGTTTCTCCATGTCATGATTTCAAACTGGTCAGCATCTACTCTCTGGCTCTCCCCCTGCCTCTCTTCCCCTCGAACATTCTCGTTGTCACGACATATTTCAGCTTTCTGCATCACAAGCTGCGCTCAAAGATGCGCATTGCCTTCTTTTGCGAGTATCCAGTTCGCTTTGTTTGTTAATTTCTTCCGAGATAACTTCATTGCGCTTTTAATCTGTTGGTGATCTTATCATCATTCTTCTATAAATATAAACACCACGTCTCTGCAGCCAGCTTCACGACTGTGTCCTATGGTGTATCATCTGTTTCTTATCCTGCAAGAATCACTACCATCCAAACTGTATGGTGAAGTTACGGGCTGATGTCATACCCCAAATCCACACCATCCAGGTCAGTCATACGATTTTTGACACATAACTGATTCAGAAAATGTCGAGCTCTTTATCTTAGACGAAACAACACATCCATTTGCAATAAATCACCTTTTATTTGCAGTGATCAATGCCTGTTTTCAGTGATGAGGGTAGACTGTACAATAAAATTAATAAGCTGAGTTTAACATGCATTAGATACAAGATACAATATGAATATACAAATAGCCACAACTGAAGTAATGCAGATTAGCAGATATCCTGGTCCACTAAGTATACTGATAAACAGTATATCTCTGAAAAAAGTTCAAGAATTTAAATTTCGCGGAAGTTTGATCACAGAAGATGGAAGAATAAACAGATACATCGACATCAGATGTGAAAAAGCAAGTCCGCTTATATATCAACTACCACCCATAAATGTATCTATGGTGGCAAAACAACAGACAATAAATAACATACCCACACCGACCCCATGCTAGCAATGTAAAACTTGGATATAATCCATATCACACTTACGCAAAATCAACACATGTGAGGTCAGATGCTTGAGAAAAGCTGTCGACTTCACTATCCGAGGCCGAGTTAGAAATGATGTTATCAAAACAATGAGATCAACGCCTTGCGTCACATATTTTGAAAGACAGAAGACCAAATGGTTCTGCCATCTCGTTAGAATGCAACACCATCAACTACCAGCATTGGTGCTACATTAAAGAAGATCTGATACGAGAACAAGAGGATGCCCTAGAAGAAAATGGATTGACATCAAAGACATTGTAAATTCACATGGAAAAACGTTATGCAGGCCACCCATCGAGCTCTGGGGCGTCAACTATTCCTCCCCACTACGCTTGACATCAAAAGTGGATGTTTATGATGATGATGATGATGATGATGATGATGACGATGATGATGATGGTGATGATGATGATGACGACGACGATGATGATGATGATGATGATGATGATAATGATGACGACGACGACGACGACGACGACGATGATGATGATGATGATGATGATGATGATGATGATGATGATGATGATGATGATGATGATGACAATGATGATGATGACGATATAAGCTTTGACAGTATATCATGTGTAAGTGTGTAATGCCAAATGCTGACAGGTTGACCTTTGTTGATCAGAGAAGGCTTCATCCAAGGCGTGCAAAGACTGATGCTGTTCGGTGCTGACATTTCCCTTCTCAACAACGAGGGCAACAGTGTCCTTCACACGCTGACCTCGCTGACAGTCACCAGGCCTGAGAGATGTGGACACTTCTTGGCAGTCATCCAAGTGGTTTTGAACAGAGCTCCCTTGGTCAGTTTTGCCATTTTTAAGTGGTAAATTGTGAAAGATTTAAGAATAATAAAGAATATATACCGGAACCAAGTAGCAGCAATTAACATGGGAAATATAAAGGGTAGTTACGAACAGATAAAGCTAGGAGTACGACAAGGGTGTGTCTTGACACCAGATCTTTTCTCCCTGTATAGCGAAGTAATAATGAGAGAGATCAAAGAGATGCCAGGAATACTAGATGGAGGTTATAATATAAACTAGCTGACCCGGCCCGGCTTCGCCCAGACCCTGGTGGGGAGCATCTCATTTAATTCATATAAGTAGTCATATAAGTTCTCGTTCCCGTTACCGACAATCTGTCTGTCTGTCTGTCTGTCTGTCTGTCTATCTGTCTGTCTGTCTGTCTGTTTGACCCGGCCCGGCTTCGCCCAGACCCTGATGGGGAGCATCTCATTTAATTCATATAAGTAGTCATATAAGTTCCCGTTCCCAACTATCTATCTGTCTGTCTGTCTGACCCGGCCCGGCATCGCCCAACTCCTGGTGGGGAGCATCTCATTTAATTCATATAAGTAGTCATATAAGTTCCCGTTCCCGACTGTCTGTCTGTCTGTCTGTCTATCTATCTGTCTGTCTGTCTGTCTGTCTGTCTGACCCGGCCCGGCATCGCCCAACTCCTGGTGGAGAGCATCTCATTTAAATCATATAAGTAGTCCCGTTCCCGACTATCTGTCTATCTGTCTTGGGTAAATGGAGGAGGGAGGAGGAAAAGGGAGGTGGAGGAGGGAAGAGGAGGGAGGAGGAGACAGGAGACAGGAGGAATAGGAGGGAGGAGGAGGGATTAGGAAGAGGAGGGAGGAGTAGGGTGGAGGAGGAGGGGGAGGAGGAGGAGGGAGAAGGAGGGAGGAGGAGAACGCAGGAGGAGGAGGAGGGAGGAGGAGGAGGAGGAGAGGGGAGGAGGAGGAGGAGAGGGAGGAGGAGGGAGGAGGAGGAGAGAGTAGGTGGAGGGAGGAGGCGGAGGGAGCAGGAAGAGGGAGGAAGAGGGAGGAGGAAGAGGGAGAAGGAGGAGGGAGGAGAAGGAGGAGGGAGGAGGGAGGAGGAGGAGAGAGTGGGAGGAGGGAGGAGGCGGAGGGAGGAAGAGGGAGGAGGAAGAGGGAGGAGAAGAAGGGAAGAGGATGAGGGGGAGGAGGAGGAATGTGGAGGGAGGAGGTAGAGGGAGGAGGAGGAGGAGAGAGGAGGAGAGAGGAGGAGGAGGGATGAGGAGGAAGAGGGAGGAGGAGGAATGTGAAGGGAGGAGGAGGGAGGAGGTAGAGGGAGGGGGAGAATG
>OY992883.1:120602655-120692655 GCA_963921405.1 Cepaea hortensis
ATCGAGTGGGCTGACGTAGAACGGAGATCACGTCAGAATTTGTGTCAATAACAACAAAGATTCGGATCACAGAGCTCCATCAGAGAAGCAGCACGTTTAATTTGTCTGGAACTTAGAAAGATATTTTCTGGCACGACAACCGTACTCATGGCCAACACATATTAATAAAGACAACCAGAATAAGATGGCATCTTACATATCAAGATAAATATTTTGGACAGATGCAGAATACAAGAACGAGACTTAGAATGTCACAGCAGAAGGACACTTTGACAACCTTACAGAGGACAGAAGGACTGCGATACGAACTTGATAGTTGTCAGTGACTGGCATGGTTAACAAGAGTTTATTCGTACTTAATATTATGATGACAGTCCCGTCTGAAAATTACAGACACGGTCGAAATTTATTATGAATTTTGAATTATATGCACGACAATGTGGGCAAATAAACTTGGCCTCATCAACTAGTTTGCCGGCCTTCGACTCTTTGATTGCTGTTCCGTTGATGCTTCATTCACATTTGCTGGATTGTTTTCTGCAACCCTGGACCTTGTTTTATTTGAGCTTATTTGTTGAACTTATGCAGGATACATCGCAGCAGTAACATGCATTGTTTATGCTTACAACATTCATTTGACAATGTTTTTTTTCCTATGTGAATGCACTATGCTCTGATGAACGAAAGATGAATGACTGGAAGGGCCGAATGTAAGACGGGCCTGCGTGCCCAATTTGTTACCCTTCGAAAATGAAGTTTGTTCGTTCGTTCGTTCGTTCAATCGTTCGTTCGTTCGTTCGTTCTCTCTCTCTCTCTCTCTCTCTCTCTCTCTCTCTCTCTCTCTCTCTCTCTCTCTCTCTCTCTCTCTCTCTCTCCCTCTCTCGTATTCCCCCACTCTGTTTTGCTAGCTCTCTTTCTCGCTCGCACACACGATCTTTTTCTCTCTTTTAGAGAGTATAATACCCCTAAACCACGAGACAGAAGAGTGAAGACAAAACACTAGCACATCTACACTCTAGTGTAGAAGAGGAACAACGAAATGAATACATTTATTTCAGCTGCTGGTGGAGTACGGGGCAGACGTGGATGCAGCAGACGTGAGAGGAGATACTGCACTGTTGCTGGCGGCAAAATACGGCGCGGCTAAAGCTGTGCAGACCTTGGTAGGAGCTTGCTTCTATTTGATGGTTAAATTGTATATCTCACACATGAATTCCTACCTACCTAGCTACCTACCTATTTCCTACCTATCCACCTACCTGAGTACGTGCTTACATACGTATGTACGTGCGCACGTACCTGCCTACCTGCTTATCTATCAACTTACTTATGTATCTAGTTAGTTAGTTAGTCAGTCGCGGTTCCAACTTCGCGCAAAGAATTGCCCCATAATGCTCCATTCCTGTGCCAGTGAATATCACACAAAATGCACCTCACTGCCCCATTGAAAAGTGGAAGAGACAGGAGTCTCGACAAACCTGCAGCCCACACAGGTATACAATGCATAAAACCGCAGCCAGAATGCCAGCACAAAGGTCCGCCACGAAAAATACAGTTCTTCTTCTTCTTCTTCTTCGTTCATCCGGAGTTTTTTTTCGGATGTGATTGCGTTGTGCCTGTTTACAGCAGAGCTGCGTTCTTGCGCCGTTAGGCCGACACATCCGACTTCTGCAGGCATTTGTTGACCGGGTTAACCTTCCCGGGAAATACAGTTCAACTTATATATATATATATATATATATATATATATATATATATATATATATATATATATATATATATATATATATGTATATACTTATTTACCTACCTACTTAATTAGCTAACTACCTTCCAACATGAAACCGGCATCTTGCCATCTTGATACACGATAGTTTGTAACATGGAGTTAATTCCTCTCCATTGCACACAGTCTGGGTTGAATTTAGAGACCACATGTTGCCCATGCAGCAACATCCCTCTGTCGGCCTGTTTAGTTTACTCCAGAGGAAGGGTAACACCAATACATCTGTAACAAGACAAGGTGCAGAAGTTGCCGGATCAGCAAAGCAATGCTTTAACTGTCTCGCCTATCGGATCCTTGATCCTAGACTAGTTGCCGACCAAGGCTTATGGCCTGGTTTGCTCTGCCATAACATTTAGTCTTTAGGCTGCATTTCCTCGCACTAGGATGAGGCTTGTACCCTCCCAATTACGTTTCTCCGCTGGAAGCCGTTGGCACAATGTGGGGTGTCGGGTTTGGTGAGTGTCGCCCAACATTAGGTGCTAACAGAAAGCAAGCAGTACCGTCAAATGTCATCCGGTAGCTCAGTCATATCTGAGTAACTCTTGACAAATTGTATACATTATAGTATTGCCAAATATACAGTTGTCTATGCATGATTCTGACACATTGTATTTATTTATATGACTGTGACAGATTTTATATATTTATAGTAGTGTTTTTCTACATATGACTGTCACACGTTGTATATATTTATATAGTAGTGTCAAATACACAGTTATCTACCCATGACTATGACGTGGATAATATGTATTCCCATGATGCAGCTGAAACACGGTGCCAGACTGGATCACAGAAATGTGCTGGGAGAAAATGTCTGGAAGTTTGCCATCGCCAGCCACAACGACCTGATCCTGAAACTTCTTGTGGTGCACCAGATGTCACAAGCAGCAGACAGACATACTGGTGAGCTTCGTATGTCCATCTGAAAGGGTTCACTTACAGTAAATAAAAGAAAAGGACCCTGTTTCATTCCATCATGGTATACTGGGGATATGGTACTAGGATCTTATTTCTTTGACCCAACTGAACACTTGACGGCTGATGTGGTCATTATAACTTTAGCTTCTACAATATGTTGTGATGGGGAGGCTCCGTGGCGACATGGTTAAGTCGCATGACTCTCCGTGGCTAAAGTCTTGCTGGCGCGATTTGTAAGGCCACTTACCTGCGTTAGAAACACAGCTACCACCGATGTGGCAGCAGACCGTGTCGCGCTGGTTTTAACGTAATCGTATGGGAGCCGGTCATAGAGAAAGCAATGACAAACTCAATCAATCAATCAATCATGTGCCATGCCGGAAAGCATGACAAACTACTGAACGTAAAATTGCCAAGACATCAACAACAGCAGTGTTGGTGTTGACAGCGATGCCCTGTAAATAGAATGTGCACAAAAAAAGAGAGTCTAAGACAGGCGGACAAAAAGTATATAATGATACAAGTGGGAAACTACATCGAGAGAAGGAAGAACAGTAGTCAGTGCGGGCATGTGAGAGACAATATAGTGACGTAGATGCATTGCAGTCAGTTGTGATTGTGGTAGAGATAACGGTTGACTGATTGACTAATTTATGTAATCTGATTTCCACCATTTGTCTATCTTCTAGAAAATGGCCCAGACTTGAACATGTCAGCAGACGGCATCAACTCATTACTGTTTTTGGCGGCCGCCGTGGGAAATGTTTCAATGATGGCGTTGTTATTTCAGATAAAGGTTGTGGAACTGTTATTCTTTTGTTACTTAAATATCTCCATAATGAAGGTTGTAGAACTGTTATTCTTTTGTTACTTAGATATCTCTATATTGAAGGTTGTAGAACTGTTATTCTTTTGTTACTTAAATATCTCCATAATGAAGGTTGTAGAACTGTTATTCTTTTGTTACTTAGATATCTCTATATTGAAGGTTGTAGAACTGTTATTCTTTTGTTACTTAGATATCTCTATATCGAAGGTTGTAGAACTGTTATTCTTTTATTACTTAAATATCTCCATAATGAAGGTTGTAGAACTGTTATTCTTTTGTTACTTAGATATCTCCATAATGATGGTTGAACAACTGCTATTCTCTTGTTACTTAGATATCCCTATAAGGAAGGTTGTAGAACTGTTATTCTCTTGTTAGATATTTCTGTAACGGAGTGTTTCGGGTTCACCTTGGGTAGTGAGAGTGAACCACACCCGAGGTGTCTCTAGCACTCCCGTGTATTCTAGCCCCAGGGGTTGGACGAGCAGATACACTTTTTTTTTCTCTGTGGTTGATCTCAGGTTATTTAGTTACGTCTACACACCCCTCCAGATTCTAGACCCCCACTAACTACCTACACCTGTTGAACAATGAACACTTAGGCATCGTCCGAGACCACACTCAATCATTATACAAAGAGCAAGTCAACTTACATAAAGTTTATTCTACCCTTGAGAATATAGAACTGAAATGAACATCCTGATAGAAGAATCTATTTACACAAATAGAAGATAGAGTAGAGAAAGACTTAGAGATGTAGGTGTCTTCATCGAGTTGAGAAGTAGAGTGGATGCAGATGTCCCGTCCAGTCGGTCCGCCACTCACCCGGCTTCCTTCCAGTGAGATGACTAGAACCTTGGAGACCACTCCGTCTCCCGAACGTGGAACCACAACAATAGAGTCACTGCTGGACCACACTTCACTGGACCAACTGCATCTATAACACTCCCACGGAGTCACTGGTAATACAGTTCTCGAACACAACCGAGTTGGAGACAATCTTCCTGGACTTGGCTCCAAGTATTGGTTACTTCGATGAACTAAATAGTCACTGACCAACCGAATGGTCTGTCACTCATAGCACAGTCCCACTGCAGAACCGATATGGCATTGACCAATTCAATGGTCTCTTACAGTCACACTTTGTAGGATCAGATATGGCTACTGAAAAGTTACTGAGTCCTTCTAGAACACAGTTGATAATCTGGATACGGTAACAGTACATTAATAGAATCAGACATCTATTTTACGGAAACAATTCAGGTTGGACTATAATCCCATAGTCCCTTCCACCGTGTTACACTTGACACACGTCAATATTGGTGTAGTTCTTCTCAAGACCTGCCACTAGAGCTGTCCAAAGAACCATTCAAGTGTCTGAAGATTAGTTACTTCTGCGTTTAGGCAGAACCCCCGTCAAACCAGACGGACCGGTGTTCCCTGTCGAGCATGATTACTCAACATGCTGAAATGTTCCTGGCAAAAACAGAGTATCTTCTATTTTAAACGATCACAAACCATCACTTCCCACACGTGCACCTTCAGGGCAGTTGTATGTCTTGAAGCAAACTTCACGCATGGTGAATCACATTGGGTACCTGGTGTGATGGAGTCTGGCGTGATAAGTAAAGAACTGAACCCTTCGCTCTGTCACACGAAGTGGTTTCCTGCCCACAACAATTATAGTTGACTGGTTCCTCAACAGGCAAACTCCTGAAAAGGAAGAGCGACCGGTGAGAGTATACTGGCCCAAACATTAGTCCACATGCATCCTACCAATAACTACTCAACTCTCAGTCATGCTAGTTAGTTATTCATATAACCAAAGCATTATCTCTATATGGAGAGTAGTCAAGCATGGGTTCACAAATGTCAGCTGGCCTCACAGAACAGCCCGTCAAACAGAGCTAGACATCAGAATGACGAGTCTGATCATTGGTCTCACCTATCCCTAATCATCTACCAGTCGTCGCTAACGTCAGTAATGATACAAGGCTGTTATTGTTCTAATTTAATCGAACTAAACAACTAGGTAAAGAGTCCCTAGACTCGTTCCTAACATCATCAATGTACATTAAGAAACATAAATTTGATCAATATACCATCCCTCGGGATATAGGAATAGTACATGATCACATCCAATATGTACACAAGCCTGTTTGCTGGTGGGACCACCTGCCCACGCCACAGCAAACTCTTCTTATCAGACTCTGCCTTAGAGTCAAGAAGCCTTCTTGAGAATACATGTTCCCTACATGTTCCAAGGGTACCGTTCCAGTTCTGTCCTCCCAAGTGGTTTAGCCTTGGCCTGGACTGAACTTCATCGTTGGTTTGGTCTACCAACACATACTTTCATAACTTGCTTTCACATCCCCATATTCTATATTTCCCCAGTCTCATACAGCCTCCTGCATCCTTCCATACTTCCAGCACCTTAGCATTCACTCGCACTAGCGCCAGTATGAAAGAAACAGGATAGCTTAGACAAGATTTCAGAACGCATATTTACATCGCGACGGCACGCAGTGTTATCACGCGTCCAGCTATTCGGTGTTCGGAATTACCCCAGGAAGTATCACATGCTATGACCTAATATATATACACAATGTCACATCATATATATATAGATATAGCACCAAAGCCACTTACCTTTCCACAGAAATCCGCTGGTCCACACAATGAATTCACTATTAAGTTATTACACAATAGTGACATCATTCCTGGTGGCACAGAACTAAGTTCTTCCTTTACTTAGTAACTAAGCACAATTTTGTCTGAATCTCCACCTACCAACTTACCTGGTTTTCTAACCGTTCTTCTGGCTTCAGCAACTGACTGACATAATCTAAGTTTCCATCCGGCACAAGTAACTAGGTTTTATTCTAACACAGCAACCTAATAGATGCAACGATTGGCAATATATGGTACATATATTTGGAACCCAAATCGCCCACATCACATTACGGCGTTCCTAACAGCTGATTCGCGAGCACACGGTAAACAAACCCACGATTAATTGTCACCTGCGTTATCGATCGGTTTGCTAATTAGTATGCAAGGACATCCGCATAGGTAATGAGGTTAGAACAATGGCGTGTGGAACACACGTACAAAGTTAAATGATTTAACCAAATATCTACCTGGATGGTGAAACCAGCTCTCCAGTCAGCTTCCGAACTGTTCAAGGGCTTCTCAGCTTCCTTTTCATAACAGTCAGCCGAATCATGGTTGAGGTGAGACGCAACACAAAAATGGCTCACATTCAGGCCAGCGTCTGTTCTCTTCGAACAAAAGTAAGTGAATGGCTGGTTTAGCCAATTTCCCGCTTCGTGCCAACTCGATGCGCACAAGAAGCGAGTGCTTCTTGAGAAAAGATACTTTCTCGGGAAAACGTCATTCCCCGCCTAGAGTTTCTAGATCTCTCTGCACGGGAAGTTAGAGCGATACCCAGCATCACGGGTTACTCGAATTCCGGTGTTTCGAGACGATTCTAGATAATAAGTCCTCCATCGGCTTCCCTCAGTCTATTTTTAGCTGGGAAAGTCCCCGATGACGCGCCAAAATAGTGCGGGATCTTGACGACCCAAGACAGATAAACGCGTTTCGTCACATAGGCCCCCACTTTAAGAGGATCGACCCCGTCGTTCCACTTCTACGCAGAAGCTGTCTATGTCGTTCGTTCTTCCTTCTAAGAGACCGGATGGCGGGTGAGGAAGACTAACCCGTCAATATTGTATAGAATACTTTTACCACATTCGGTGGGGTGACAAGCTATTCAGTATCACGGGTGATCAACGCCTACTCCGCTACTGCGATCGGGCATCTCGCAGTATCTTGCGGACCAGAGCTCCCGTCTCGACCTGATTTAACGATCGTTACTGCCAGAGTTTACTGGACTTCTGCAACTCCAGCTTCCCCTTTCGAGGACCCAGCTGGACTGCAGTCGGTCGGATTGAGGGACCAAGGGTCGGTGTCCGTTCCGACACAACCCACCTCTTCCTACCACGGTTCTCAGTGTAGCTAGCACTGCGGGTGTTCCTTTGGCCGGTCATGTTCCCCCGAGCACCGGGCTGAACCGAAGAAGGTACCTGCACATACATATAGGACTTCCTATGGTGTGACAGGCTTTCCGCTACCTGACCTGAACCCCGAACCGTTATTTCAGCGAATCTCTGCGCCCTTGGGCTGGTGGACTTATCATCGGGCTTCCCCTCATAGCGCATGAGGAGACTGGAATGGAAAGTAGTAGACTTTCCCAGGATCACCACTCCATAGTGCTTGTGGAGCCCCACTTTATCCACTAGGAATGGGCCCTGCCACCCGATTTCGAATTCGTTCCCCTCGATTGGGAGGAGTACTAGAACTCGGTCTCCAACCTCTAAGGATATCTTCGTCTTCGTCCGTTTCTCAGGTGTGCATTTACGGCACTCCGGACAAGACCTAATATACCTGCGCACGTCGCCTGTCATTCCCGGCCACCAATAGTACCGGGATAGACATTTACTGGTTGTCCCTACAGTCAGATGTCGGGTTGGGGACCTGACATGTACCGTTCGCAGCAGATTAGCTCTGAAGCTCTCAGGAACCAACTTACGTCCCCTCTGCCTTTTCTCTGTTCCAGTCTGAATTAACTCTGACTGGTTATCAGAGTTGAACTTACCCTGAGTTAACGGGTTTCCATTGTTGGGCAACCATTCCGAACAAGGACACTCCGTCGCATCCTTGCTCCGAGCATTACTCATTCTAT
This sequence comes from Cepaea hortensis, assembly GCA_963921405.1. Classification (NCBI taxonomy): domain Eukaryota; kingdom Metazoa; phylum Mollusca; class Gastropoda; order Stylommatophora; family Helicidae; genus Cepaea; species Cepaea hortensis. The sequence continues at coordinate 120,610,936 of OY992883.1, forward strand.
CCGGGTGAGTATTTCGGAGACTTACCTTTTCAAGACCCTCATCCTCTGTATCTCTGACCTGCCTAGACTTAGGGATGCTAGGGTGTTCTGGTTCGCCCAGAAACACGTACTTCCGGCCCAGAATTAGGGGATAGAGAGGATCCGGTACGACTGCCGCCTGAATGCGTCCAGTAACGTACTTGCTCCGAATCTCCACATTGGCAATCGGGCAACGTAACGCCACAGCACTCCTACTGGCTGGCTGTATCTCCGTCATCTCCCCGGTGAGTTGCTCTGGGCCTGTCAGGTGGGATGCAATTACAGCTGAAAATTGCAATCCCGTGTCGTAGAGGCACAACACCTGTCGCCCATTCACTTCGACTCTCTCAACCACTGGAGGTCGTCTAGTTTCTCCATTCCCATCAACCGACTTCACTTTCCTGCACGATCTATCCCTAACCTCAGCAAGACAAGCAAAGTGAAAGTCCTTGGGCTTACTCTTACACTCACTCGTATTGTGAGTGCTGGACTTGCAGAATTTGCACCAACGTTCACTCCACTTCCTCTTTGGAGAACTAGGTGGGCTATTCTTACCTTGGTTGACGTTAGAGATCCTCTCTAAAGAGCCTACCTGTTTCTTTGGTTCATCAGAACCTTGGGTCTTCTTTGACTTCTTCTTTGACTTACCTTGATCCGGATCTTTCGATCTCGGATCTGTTGGACTGGTGTCCCCAGTCTCGCCATAGACTTCAACGTATCTTTCGGCTAACTTGGTGACTATATCCAATCTCTCAGCCCCATTCTCACCTAAGAAGTTTCGCAAGGGTTTAGACATTTGCATTCGCATCTGATCTACAACCATCAACTCACGCAAACTTTCATACTCCTCCTTAAATCCGGCCAAGGCCATCCATTTAAGAAGGTATGAGTTCAATCTCACACTGTATGCTGAAAACAGTTCACCAGGTTCTCGCTTCGCCGTTCGAAACTTCCTTCGGTATGAGTGCGCTGTGATCTCGAATCTCTTCAAGAGAGCCGCTTTCAATGCCGGGTAATCATTCTGTAACCCCGGTGGTAAGCGTGCATACACCTCATAACCTTCTGCACGGAGTCCCTGGGAGAGTTTCAAACACCATCTCTGTTTGTCTAGACCCATTGCAATAGACATGGCTTCATACTTCTCTAAGTATTGGTCTATCCGTTCCTTCTCGGGTTCGAACGGCTGTAAAGGCCATTTCATAGCCTGGTAGTCACGTCTACTGGTTGACTCTGAGCCAGGAGGTACACCTCCTCCCATAGCTCCATCAGTTACACCTGTAGCAGGCACTTGTGCCTCAAGTAGCTTCATTCGATACTCATGGTCACGTTTTTCTTTCTCGGCTTCCAACTCAAGCCGTTTCATTTCAGTATCAGCCGCTATCCTCTTTTCCTCAAGAGCCACTTTACTGGCTTCCAGTTCTCTTTCGGCTCTCCTCCTCTCTCTTTCCTCTTGGCGAAAATTTCTTTCCACCTCTTGGACATAGGATTTCAAAGCATCTCCTTCAAGACCAGACTTACGTCCAGTTTCCTGAACTTTGTCCAAGTCTAACTCTTGGGTAGACATGTTGACTATGATAGGTGGGTACTCAAGTATGTGTGGGTGAAGCAATACAATTAGTACTAACTAATCACCACAACACAAATGTCCGTCAGACAGTTAGGAAATAGGTAGAAGTAGTAGAATCTTATGTAGACTGTAGTAGAGGATAAAGACAAAGTCCCTATCCCTAAGTGAGAGGTCTACAACACACAAAGATCTTGGAATAATCCCGGACGGACCCCCACTCTGTAACGGAGTGTTTCGGGTTCACCTTGGGTAGTGAGAGTGAACCACACCCGAGGTGTCTCTAGCACTCCCGTGTATTCTAGCCCCAGGGGTTGGACGAGCAGATACACTTTTTTTTTCTCTGTGGTTGATCTCAGGTTATTTAGTTACGTCTACACACCCCTCCAGATTCTAGACCCCCACTAACTACCTACACCTGTTGAACAATGAACACTTAGGCATCGTCCGAGACCACACTCAATCATTATACAAAGAGCAAGTCAACTTACATAAAGTTTATTCTACCCTTGAGAATATAGAACTGAAATGAACATCCTGATAGAAGAATCTATTTACACAAATAGAAGATAGAGTAGAGAAAGACTTAGAGATGTAGGTGTCTTCATCGAGTTGAGAAGTAGAGTGGATGCAGATGTCCCGTCCAGTCGGTCCGCCACTCACCCGGCTTCCTTCCAGTGAGATGACTAGAACCTTGGAGACCACTCCGTCTCCCGAACGTGGAACCACAACAATAGAGTCACTGCTGGACCACACTTCACTGGACCAACTGCATCTATAACACTCCCACGGAGTCACTGGTAATACAGTTCTCGAACACAACCGAGTTGGAGACAATCTTCCTGGACTTGGCTCCAAGTATTGGTTACTTCGATGAACTAAATAGTCACTGACCAACCGAATGGTCTGTCACTCATAGCACAGTCCCACTGCAGAACCGATATGGCATTGACCAATTCAATGGTCTCTTACAGTCACACTTTGTAGGATCAGATATGGCTACTGAAAAGTTACTGAGTCCTTCTAGAACACAGTTGATAATCTGGATACGGTAACAGTACATTAATAGAATCAGACATCTATTTTACGGAAACAATTCAGGTTGGACTATAATCCCATAGTCCCTTCCACCGTGTTACACTTGACACACGTCAATATTGGTGTAGTTCTTCTCAAGACCTGCCACTAGAGCTGTCCAAAGAACCATTCAAGTGTCTGAAGATTAGTTACTTCTGCGTTTAGGCAGAACCCCCGTCAAACCAGACGGACCGGTGTTCCCTGTCGAGCATGATTACTCAACATGCTGAAATGTTCCTGGCAAAAACAGAGTATCTTCTATTTTAAACGATCACAAACCATCACTTCCCACACGTGCACCTTCAGGGCAGTTGTATGTCTTGAAGCAAACTTCACGCATGGTGAATCACATTGGGTACCTGGTGTGATGGAGTCTGGCGTGATAAGTAAAGAACTGAACCCTTCGCTCTGTCACACGAAGTGGTTTCCTGCCCACAACAATTATAGTTGACTGGTTCCTCAACAGGCAAACTCCTGAAAAGGAAGAGCGACCGGTGAGAGTATACTGGCCCAAACATTAGTCCACATGCATCCTACCAATAACTACTCAACTCTCAGTCATGCTAGTTAGTTATTCATATAACCAAAGCATTATCTCTATATGGAGAGTAGTCAAGCATGGGTTCACAAATGTCAGCTGGCCTCACAGAACAGCCCGTCAAACAGAGCTAGACATCAGAATGACGAGTCTGATCATTGGTCTCACCTATCCCTAATCATCTACCAGTCGTCGCTAACGTCAGTAATGATACAAGGCTGTTATTGTTCTAATTTAATCGAACTAAACAACTAGGTAAAGAGTCCCTAGACTCGTTCCTAACATCATCAATGTACATTAAGAAACATAAATTTGATCAATATACCATCCCTCGGGATATAGGAATAGTACATGATCACATCCAATATGTACACAAGCCTGTTTGCTGGTGGGACCACCTGCCCACGCCACAGCAAACTCTTCTTATCAGACTCTGCCTTAGAGTCAAGAAGCCTTCTTGAGAATACATGTTCCCTACATGTTCCAAGGGTACCGTTCCAGTTCTGTCCTCCCAAGTGGTTTAGCCTTGGCCTGGACTGAACTTCATCGTTGGTTTGGTCTACCAACACATACTTTCATAACTTGCTTTCACATCCCCATATTCTATATTTCCCCAGTCTCATACAGCCTCCTGCATCCTTCCATACTTCCAGCACCTTAGCATTCACTCGCACTAGCGCCAGTATGAAAGAAACAGGATAGCTTAGACAAGATTTCAGAACGCATATTTACATCGCGACGGCACGCAGTGTTATCACGCGTCCAGCTATTCGGTGTTCGGAATTACCCCAGGAAGTATCACATGCTATGACCTAATATATATACACAATGTCACATCATATATATATAGATATAGCACCAAAGCCACTTACCTTTCCACAGAAATCCGCTGGTCCACACAATGAATTCACTATTAAGTTATTACACAATAGTGACATCATTCCTGGTGGCACAGAACTAAGTTCTTCCTTTACTTAGTAACTAAGCACAATTTTGTCTGAATCTCCACCTACCAACTTACCTGGTTTTCTAACCGTTCTTCTGGCTTCAGCAACTGACTGACATAATCTAAGTTTCCATCCGGCACAAGTAACTAGGTTTTATTCTAACACAGCAACCTAATAGATGCAACGATTGGCAATATATGGTACATATATTTGGAACCCAAATCGCCCACATCACATTACGGCGTTCCTAACAGCTGATTCGCGAGCACACGGTAAACAAACCCACGATTAATTGTCACCTGCGTTATCGATCGGTTTGCTAATTAGTATGCAAGGACATCCGCATAGGTAATGAGGTTAGAACAATGGCGTGTGGAACACACGTACAAAGTTAAATGATTTAACCAAATATCTACCTGGATGGTGAAACCAGCTCTCCAGTCAGCTTCCGAACTGTTCAAGGGCTTCTCAGCTTCCTTTTCATAACAGTCAGCCGAATCATGGTTGAGGTGAGACGCAACACAAAAATGGCTCACATTCAGGCCAGCGTCTGTTCTCTTCGAACAAAAGTAAGTGAATGGCTGGTTTAGCCAATTTCCCGCTTCGTGCCAACTCGATGCGCACAAGAAGCGAGTGCTTCTTGAGAAAAGATACTTTCTCGGGAAAACGTCATTCCCCGCCTAGAGTTTCTAGATCTCTCTGCACGGGAAGTTAGAGCGATACCCAGCATCACGGGTTACTCGAATTCCGGTGTTTCGAGACGATTCTAGATAATAAGTCCTCCATCGGCTTCCCTCAGTCTATTTTTAGCTGGGAAAGTCCCCGATGACGCGCCAAAATAGTGCGGGATCTTGACGACCCAAGACAGATAAACGCGTTTCGTCACATAGGCCCCCACTTTAAGAGGATCGACCCCGTCGTTCCACTTCTACGCAGAAGCTGTCTATGTCGTTCGTTCTTCCTTCTAAGAGACCGGATGGCGGGTGAGGAAGACTAACCCGTCAATATTGTATAGAATACTTTTACCACATTCGGTGGGGTGACAAGCTATTCAGTATCACGGGTGATCAACGCCTACTCCGCTACTGCGATCGGGCATCTCGCAGTATCTTGCGGACCAGAGCTCCCGTCTCGACCTGATTTAACGATCGTTACTGCCAGAGTTTACTGGACTTCTGCAACTCCAGCTTCCCCTTTCGAGGACCCAGCTGGACTGCAGTCGGTCGGATTGAGGGACCAAGGGTCGGTGTCCGTTCCGACACAACCCACCTCTTCCTACCACGGTTCTCAGTGTAGCTAGCACTGCGGGTGTTCCTTTGGCCGGTCATGTTCCCCCGAGCACCGGGCTGAACCGAAGAAGGTACCTGCACATACATATAGGACTTCCTATGGTGTGACAGGCTTTCCGCTACCTGACCTGAACCCCGAACCGTTATTTCAGCGAATCTCTGCGCCCTTGGGCTGGTGGACTTATCATCGGGCTTCCCCTCATAGCGCATGAGGAGACTGGAATGGAAAGTAGTAGACTTTCCCAGGATCACCACTCCATAGTGCTTGTGGAGCCCCACTTTATCCACTAGGAATGGGCCCTGCCACCCGATTTCGAATTCGTTCCCCTCGATTGGGAGGAGTACTAGAACTCGGTCTCCAACCTCTAAGGATATCTTCGTCTTCGTCCGTTTCTCAGGTGTGCATTTACGGCACTCCGGACAAGACCTAATATACCTGCGCACGTCGCCTGTCATTCCCGGCCACCAATAGTACCGGGATAGACATTTACTGGTTGTCCCTACAGTCAGATGTCGGGTTGGGGACCTGACATGTACCGTTCGCAGCAGATTAGCTCTGAAGCTCTCAGGAACCAACTTACGTCCCCTCTGCCTTTTCTCTGTTCCAGTCTGAATTAACTCTGACTGGTTATCAGAGTTGAACTTACCCTGAGTTAACGGGTTTCCATTGTTGGGCAACCATTCCGAACAAGGACACTCCGTCGCATCCTTGCTCCGAGCATTACTCATTCTATCCGGGTGAGTATTTCGGAGACTTACCTTTTCAAGACCCTCATCCTCTGTATCTCTGACCTGCCTAGACTTAGGGATGCTAGGGTGTTCTGGTTCGCCCAGAAACACGTACTTCCGGCCCAGAATTAGGGGATAGAGAGGATCCGGTACGACTGCCGCCTGAATGCGTCCAGTAACGTACTTGCTCCGAATCTCCACATTGGCAATCGGGCAACGTAACGCCACAGCACTCCTACTGGCTGGCTGTATCTCCGTCATCTCCCCGGTGAGTTGCTCTGGGCCTGTCAGGTGGGATGCAATTACAGCTGAAAATTGCAATCCCGTGTCGTAGAGGCACAACACCTGTCGCCCATTCACTTCGACTCTCTCAACCACTGGAGGTCGTCTAGTTTCTCCATTCCCATCAACCGACTTCACTTTCCTGCACGATCTATCCCTAACCTCAGCAAGACAAGCAAAGTGAAAGTCCTTGGGCTTACTCTTACACTCACTCGTATTGTGAGTGCTGGACTTGCAGAATTTGCACCAACGTTCACTCCACTTCCTCTTTGGAGAACTAGGTGGGCTATTCTTACCTTGGTTGACGTTAGAGATCCTCTCTAAAGAGCCTACCTGTTTCTTTGGTTCATCAGAACCTTGGGTCTTCTTTGACTTCTTCTTTGACTTACCTTGATCCGGATCTTTCGATCTCGGATCTGTTGGACTGGTGTCCCCAGTCTCGCCATAGACTTCAACGTATCTTTCGGCTAACTTGGTGACTATATCCAATCTCTCAGCCCCATTCTCACCTAAGAAGTTTCGCAAGGGTTTAGACATTTGCATTCGCATCTGATCTACAACCATCAACTCACGCAAACTTTCATACTCCTCCTTAAATCCGGCCAAGGCCATCCATTTAAGAAGGTATGAGTTCAATCTCACACTGTATGCTGAAAACAGTTCACCAGGTTCTCGCTTCGCCGTTCGAAACTTCCTTCGGTATGAGTGCGCTGTGATCTCGAATCTCTTCAAGAGAGCCGCTTTCAATGCCGGGTAATCATTCTGTAACCCCGGTGGTAAGCGTGCATACACCTCATAACCTTCTGCACGGAGTCCCTGGGAGAGTTTCAAACACCATCTCTGTTTGTCTAGACCCATTGCAATAGACATGGCTTCATACTTCTCTAAGTATTGGTCTATCCGTTCCTTCTCGGGTTCGAACGGCTGTAAAGGCCATTTCATAGCCTGGTAGTCACGTCTACTGGTTGACTCTGAGCCAGGAGGTACACCTCCTCCCATAGCTCCATCAGTTACACCTGTAGCAGGCACTTGTGCCTCAAGTAGCTTCATTCGATACTCATGGTCACGTTTTTCTTTCTCGGCTTCCAACTCAAGCCGTTTCATTTCAGTATCAGCCGCTATCCTCTTTTCCTCAAGAGCCACTTTACTGGCTTCCAGTTCTCTTTCGGCTCTCCTCCTCTCTCTTTCCTCTTGGCGAAAATTTCTTTCCACCTCTTGGACATAGGATTTCAAAGCATCTCCTTCAAGACCAGACTTACGTCCAGTTTCCTGAACTTTGTCCAAGTCTAACTCTTGGGTAGACATGTTGACTATGATAGGTGGGTACTCAAGTATGTGTGGGTGAAGCAATACAATTAGTACTAACTAATCACCACAACACAAATGTCCGTCAGACAGTTAGGAAATAGGTAGAAGTAGTAGAATCTTATGTAGACTGTAGTAGAGGATAAAGACAAAGTCCCTATCCCTAAGTGAGAGGTCTACAACACACAAAGATCTTGGAATAATCCCGGACGGACCCCCACTCTGTAACGGAGTGTTTCGGGTTCACCTTGGGTAGTGAGAGTGAACCACACCCGAGGTGTCTCTAGCACTCCCGTGTATTCTAGCCCCAGGGGTTGGACGAGCAGATACACTTTTTTTTTCTCTGTGGTTGATCTCAGGTTATTTAGTTACGTCTACACACCCCTCCAGATTCTAGACCCCCACTAACTACCTACACCTGTTGAACAATGAACACTTAGGCATCGTCCGAGACCACACTCAATCATTATACAAAGAGCAAGTCAACTTACATAAAGTTTATTCTACCCTTGAGAATATAGAACTGAAATGAACATCCTGATAGAAGAATCTATTTACACAAATAGAAGATAGAGTAGAGAAAGACTTAGAGATGTAGGTGTCTTCATCGAGTTGAGAAGTAGAGTGGATGCAGATGTCCCGTCCAGTCGGTCCGCCACTCACCCGGCTTCCTTCCAGTGAGATGACTAGAACCTTGGAGACCACTCCGTCTCCCGAACGTGGAACCACAACAATAGAGTCACTGCTGGACCACACTTCACTGGACCAACTGCATCTATAACACTCCCACGGAGTCACTGGTAATACAGTTCTCGAACACAACCGAGTTGGAGACAATCTTCCTGGACTTGGCTCCAAGTATTGGTTACTTCGATGAACTAAATAGTCACTGACCAACCGAATGGTCTGTCACTCATAGCACAGTCCCACTGCAGAACCGATATGGCATTGACCAATTCAATGGTCTCTTACAGTCACACTTTGTAGGATCAGATATGGCTACTGAAAAGTTACTGAGTCCTTCTAGAACACAGTTGATAATCTGGATACGGTAACAGTACATTAATAGAATCAGACATCTATTTTACGGAAACAATTCAGGTTGGACTATAATCCCATAGTCCCTTCCACCGTGTTACACTTGACACACGTCAATATTGGTGTAGTTCTTCTCAAGACCTGCCACTAGAGCTGTCCAAAGAACCATTCAAGTGTCTGAAGATTAGTTACTTCTGCGTTTAGGCAGAACCCGCGTCAAACCAGACGGACCGGTGTTCCCTGTCGAGCATGATTACTCAACATGCTGAAATGTTCCTGGCAAAAACAGAGTATCTTCTATTTTAAACGATCACAAACCATCACTTCCCACACGTGCACCTTCAGGGCAGTTGTATGTCTTGAAGCAAACTTCACGCATGGTGAATCACATTGGGTACCTGGTGTGATGGAGTCTGGCGTGATAAGTAAAGAACTGAACCCTTCGCTCTGTCACACGAAGTGGTTTCCTGCCCACAACAATTATAGTTGACTGGTTCCTCAACAGGCAAACTCCTGAAAAGGAAGAGCGACCGGTGAGAGTATACTGGCCCAAACATTAGTCCACATGCATCCTACCAATAACTACTCAACTCTCAGTCATGCTAGTTAGTTATTCATATAACCAAAGCATTATCTCTATATGGAGAGTAGTCAAGCATGGGTTCACAAATGTCAGCTGGCCTCACAGAACAGCCCGTCAAACAGAGCTAGACATCAGAATGACGAGTCTGATCATTGGTCTCACCTATCCCTAATCATCTACCAGTCGTCGCTAACGTCAGTAATGATACAAGGCTGTTATTGTTCTAATTTAATCGAACTAAACAACTAGGTAAAGAGTCCCTAGACTCGTTCCTAACATCATCAATGTATATTAAGAAACATAAACTTGATCAATATACCATCCCTCGGGATATAGGAATAGTACATGATCACATCCAATATGTACACAAGCCTGTTTGCTGGTGGGACCACCTGCCCAAGCCATAGCAAACTCTTCTTATCAGACTCTGCCTTAGAGTCAAGAAGCCTTCTTGAGAATACATGTTCCCTACATGTTCCAAGGGTACCGTTCCAGTTCTGTCCTCCCAAGTGGTTTAGCCTTGGCCTGGACTGAACTTCATCGTTGGTTTGGTCTACCAACACATACTTTCATAACTTGCTTTCACATCCCCATATTCTATATTTCCCCAGTCTCATACAGCCTCCTGCATCCTTCCATACTTCCAGCACCTTAGCATTCACTCGCACTAGTGCCAGTATGAAAGAAACAGGATAGCTTAGACAAGATTTCAGAACGCATATTTACATCGCGACGGCACGCAGTGTTATCACGCGTCCAGCTATTCGGTGTTCGGAATTACCCCAGGAAGTATCACATGCTATGACCTAATATATATACACAATGTCACATCATATATATATAGATATAGCACCAAAGCCACTTACCTTTCCACAGAAATCCGCTGGTCCACACAATGAATTCACTATTAAGTTATTACACAATAGTGACATCATTCCTGGTGGCACAGAACTAAGTTCTTCCTTTACTTAGTAACTAAGCACAATTTTGTCTGAATCTCCACCTACCAACTTACCTGGTTTTCTAACCGTTCTTCTGGCTTCAGCAACTGACTGACATAATCTAAGTTTCCATCCGGCACAAGTAACTAGGTTTTATTCTAACACAGCAACCTAATAGATGCAACGATTGGCAATATATGGTACATATATTTGGAACCCAAATCGCCCACATCACATTACGGCGTTCCTAACAGCTGATTCGCGAGCACACGGTAAACAAACCCACGATTAATTGTCACCTGCGTTATCGATCGGTTTGCTAATTAGTATGCAAGGACATCCGCATAGGTAATGAGGTTAGAACAATGGCGTGTGGAACACACGTACAAAGTTAAATGATTTAACCAAATATCTACCTGGATGGTGAAACCAGCTCTCCAGTCAGCTTCCGAACTGTTCAAGGGCTTCTCAGCTTCCTTTTCATAACAGTCAGCCGAATCATGGTTGAGGTGAGACGCAACACAAAAATGGCTCACATTCAGGCCAGCGTCTGTTCTCTTCGAACAAAAGTAAGTGAATGGCTGGTTTAGCCAATTTCCCGCTTCGTGCCAACTCGATGCGCACAAGAAGCGAGTGCTTCTTGAGAAAAGATACTTTCTCGGGAAAACGTCATTCCCCGCCTAGAGTTTCTAGATCTCTCTGCACGGGAAGTTAGAGCGATACCCAGCATCACGGGTTACTCGAATTCCGGTGTTTCGAGACGATTCTAGATAATAAGTCCTCCATCGGCTTCCCTCAGTCTATTTTTAGCTGGGAAAGTCCCCGATGACGCGCCAAAATAGTGCGGGATCTTGACGACCCAAGACAGATAAACGCGTTTCGTCACAATTTCCATAATGAAGGGTGTAGAATTGTTATTCTTTTGTTACGTAGATATCTCTATAGTGAAGGATGTAGAACTGTTATTCTCTTGTTAGATATTTCCATAATGAAGGATGTAGAACTGTTATTCTCTTGTTAGATGTTTCCATAATGAAGGATGTAGAACTGTTATTCTCTTGTTAGATGTTTCCATAATGAAGGATGTAGAACTGTTATTCTCTTGTTAGATATTTCCATAATGAAGGATGTAGAACTGTTATTCTCTTGTTAGATATTTCCATAATGAAGGATGTAGAACTGTTATTCTCTTGTTAGATATTTCCATAATGAAGGATGTAGAACTGTTATTCTCTTGTTAGATATTTCCATAATGAAGGATGTAGAACTGTTATTCTCTTGTTAGATATTTCCATAATGAAGGATGTAGAACTGTTATTCTCTTGTTAGATATTTCCATAATGAAGGATGTAGAACTGTTATTCTCTTGTTAGATATTTCCATAATGAAGGATGTAGAACTGCTATTCTTCTGTTATTTAAGTATCTCCAGTGGGGGACGCGGCGTGGCCAGACAGTCAGTTAAGATATAGCTCTCAGAAGCAATGAGATTCATTGGGAACGAGGGCAGCGGTGCCAAGGAGGAGATAATGTAAGCTAGAGAGAGAGAGAGAGAGAGAGAGAGAGAGAGAGAGAGAGAGAGGGAGAGAGAGAGAGAGAGAGAGAGAGAGAGGGAGGGGGGGGGGAGGTCTCGTGATGTTCACGAGTGAAATTCTCTCTCTGGGACACGTGGGGTGGTCACCGCTGAAGCGACGGAGTTCGTGCTTTGTGCGACGCTTTCGACTTACTGCCATGAGGAAACAAACCGAGCAGTATGGGGTCAAACCCGGTTCAATGAAGTGTATCCTGTTGTCTTTTTAAATCCTTGTTGACATGCACACAAGAGAAATGATGTCTGAATTCGTGTACTAACACCTCCATCTGTGGGCCAGGTGAGTGGAAGTGCTACAGATGAACATGGGAATACATTTCTGCACATCGCCGCCGTGAACAACCAGCCCTTGGTCATAGAAGACTTCCACAAAATGGTTAGTAACAGATATGTGGTTAGTGGCATTACGTGGTTCTAATTGGGTATGTGAACATTACGTGACTGGGTATGTGAACATTACATGATTGGGTGTGTGAACATTACATGATTGGATGTGTTAACATTACATGATTGGGTTTGTGAACATTACATGATTGGGTGTGTGAACATTACATGATTGAGTGTGTGAACATTACATGATTGGGTGTGTGAACATTACATGATTGGGTGTGTGAACATTACATGATTGGATGTGTGAACATTACATGATTGGGTGTGTGAACATTACGTGACTGGGTATGTGAACATTACTTGATTGGGTATGTGAACATTACGTGATTGGGTGCGTGAACATTATATGATTGGGTGTGTGAACAATATATGATTGAGTAATTTAAAATTAAATGATGTTTTATTGTAAGTTGTATGATTAAGTATTTGAAAATGATATCGGTGAAAATTATAATATTGTGTATTTGAAAATTACTTGATTAAGAATTGTAACATTAAATAAATGGGCATTTGAAAATTATGGGCTTGGATATTTAAACATTGTATGACTGAATATATTAAAACTATGTGATTTAATATTTGAAAATTATATGATTGCATATTTGAAAATTATATAATAGGATATTTGAAAATGACAGGCTTGATTATTTCATATTATATGATTGATTATTTGAAAATCAACATCCATGTACCATGTGGACGGGCGCGGGTGGTAGTGGTTCGCGAATTCACGTGATCACCAAAGTCGTGGATTAAGTCTGTGTTCTCGTTCGATTGTGCTATGTTGCCAAGCCATCAAGATGCTTATCTACGTAATTGTTTTCCTCTTGCTCTTTTTCCGTAAGCTTGCCAGTTGTCACTAAGATTTCACTTGCATTTTTCCTCATAATGTGCTCAGATAGTAATGGCTGTCCTTGCATGTTTCTCTATTTAAGTAAACATGATATGATTGAGTATTTGACAATTTCATGTTTGGGTATTTAAAAATTATATGATTGCCTTCGTCGGCAACTGGTCTAGTATCGAAGCTCCAATAGGCGGGAAGTTATAGAATTGCTTCGCTGGTACAGCAGCTTCTGCAGCTTGTCTTGTTCCAGATGTATTAGTGTTACCTTTCCCCTGGAGTAAACTGGACAGTGCGAGACAGGGATCATGCTGCATGGACAAAACATGGCCTCTATAATTCAGCCTTGGCTTTGTGTTATAGAGAGGTACAAGTTCCATAACTCCATCCCCGGCCTTACCATCATGGGTTGTGGTTATTATGTTTGGTTTTTGGTAACACCATGTAACAACTATCGTCTGTCAAGACGGCAAGGTGGCAGTGATTGCATATGTTAATAAAGGGTGTATTTGTAATGATTGTGCAGTGTTTGAAAATATTGCCGGTGCAAGTTTAGTATTTTTCATGCATGTTGCATGAACTTTACAAAGAGTAAATACAAAACTTGGACCGGCAATATTTTCAAACACTGCACAGTCATTAAAAATACACCCTATACTATGTGATGTAGTATTTTCAAATTAAGTAATTTTAGAATTCTAAAATGACATGATTATGTATTATGTATATTTAAATGGCATGATTCAACATATTTAATCCCGAAGTCTCTATTGGAAGTGTGTGGTGGTGTTGAGATTGAACATATTTAATCCCGAAGTCTCTATTAGAAATGTGTGGTGGTGTTGAGATTGAACATATTTAATCCCGAAGTCTCTATTGGAAGTGTGTGGTGGTGTTGAGATTGAACATATTTAATCCCGAAGTCTCTATTAGAAATGTGTGGTGGTGTTGAGATTGAACATATTTAATCCCGAAGTCTCTATTAGAAATGTGTGGTGGTTTTGAGATTGAACATATTTAATCCCGTAGTCTCTATTGGAAGTGTGTGGTGGTGTTGAGATTGAACTTATTTAATCCCGAAGTCTCTATTGGAAGTGTGTGGTGGTGTTGAGATTGAACATATTTAATCCCGTAGTCTCTATTAGAAGTGTGTGGTGGTGTTGAGATTGAACATATTTAATCCCGAAGTCTCTATTGGAAGTGTGTGGTGGTGTTGAGATTGAACATATTTAATCCCGAAGTCTCTATTAGAAGTGTGTGGTGGTGTTGAGATTGAACATATTTAATCCCGTAGTCTCTATTAGAAGTGTGTGGTGGTGTTGAGATTGAACATATTTAATCCCGAAGTCTCTATTGGAAGTGTGTGGTGGTGTTGAGATTGAACATATTTAATCCCGAAGTCTCTATTGGAAGTGTGTGGTGGTGTTGAGATGTTGACTGTTCCTTATTCTTCTGCTGGCCTGTATCCCTCCTTGGGTGTAGCACTCAATGGAAAGCCATCCAGCCGCCCTATATTTTCCTATCCCCTGCAGCTTGCTCCCAATATTATTCATCTGTCTGTAATTCCCTTATCCGTGTATTTAGGTCTCTGACTATTTCGTTTGTCCTGTGGGTTATATTGTCCTCAGGTTTTCCTAGCGTGTGTTCTAACCGGCGCCTGCGTCTTTTTAATTTGTTTAGTTCTTTCCGTGAGCTCTACATTTGTGATTCTGTCATACCATGTTTTCCCTCTACACTGCACAAGCAACAATTAGTGACTACTTTATTAGTAATTCTTTTAGTTGTTTTCCATGTTTATGACCCATAGATTGTAGTTACAAATCCTGACTGTTCCTATAATGTATTAATTGTGCGCTATATGGCAGAAGATCTACCTAAGGACTTTGAGAGATGATATGTCAGTTTGGCTGAACTATTCGTACTATAGCCAGCTACGACGGATCAAAGCAGAGCAGGGCACTCATTTGTCTTGACAGTAGTCGACAAGTGCTGCCAAAGGCAGAGGTACCATACCCCCGTGTGGTGGATGTGAAAGTCTAGGGGGGAAAATCTGCATGTTTCTAAGATTTCTTGAAATTCTACTGATTAACATCCTCAAAAGAATTGATTCAGGAAGGAAGGAAGGAAGAAAGGAAGGAAGTTAATTAGTTAGTTACTTAGTTAGTTAGTTACTTAGTTAGTTAGTTAGTTAGTTAGTTAGTTGGTTGGTTGGTTGGTTGGTTGGTTGGTTGGTTGGTTGGTTGGTTGGTTGGGTGGGTGGTTGGTTGGTTGGTTGGTTAGTTAGTTAGTCGACAGATCATCCTCATTGCGCATCGAACCATTCATTCCATAAGTGTTCGGATCCCCTCCTCAGTAAATCCCGCAGCGTGTAGCGGCTAACGACGCCAGTTCTGTGCTGGTTTATCAATCTTCTTTGGCTTCCTGCGTAGTGTTTTGCCACCCGTCTTTTAACTTGCTTTTCACGCAGCCTGACCATGGTTGTAGATTCGTAGTCATCACTTGGTTCTCGCAAACGACTTGCTTCTCGTAGCGCATTCAGAATGTCAGCCTGGTCCATGGCGCGTCCGCCCTCCACCGCAGCCTTACCTGCGAGCTTGTCAGCCCGCTCATTTCCTTGTACACCCGCATGCCCTGGCACGAAACTAATCTTTGCCAGCCGAGACCGCTCCAGAGACAACACCCACTCTCTCCGGACCCACTCCATCTCTATCTTCCTGTGCATGCTTACTGAGTCGCTAAGGAAACAAGCCCTAGTGAATGTCTGTGTCTCGAGCCATGTTATTGCTTTCCTTACTGCCATGACTTCCAAAGACAGGCTACTTGTGGTCAAAGCAAAAGCACCAGAATCTTCCTTTACAATTCTCCTTCCGACCTGGGCCGTAAGGCTCATGAACTTCTCACTTGTCGAACGACCGATCCATCTGTGAACATGACAGCATCACCCTCTAAAATAATTAAAAGTAAAGGAAGGAAGGAAGGAAGGAAGGAATGAAGGAAGGCAGGCAGGCAGGCTGGCAGGCGGGCAGGAAGGAAGGGGGGGAGGTAGGGAGGAAGGAAGGAAGGAAGGAAAACAAGTTATCCTTTGGCATTCACATTCAGACAAGAGAAATTATGTCCTCAACAGATTAACTTACTAACATCACTATCTCTGGGACAGGTGAGTGGAACCATACGTCATTTGGTATGGCAGACGATGATGACAGTCATGATACTGATGTCCTCTACGTCATTATCCTCACTTCTCTAATACCCCGGGATATGTGGTCGGTGTCTTTCAACACTCAAACACTGAACACCCGCGAAGAAAACATCACCTGCGCAAGTCTAACCCCAACCGGTTCGTGTGTGCTGTGTTGGATCATGGCCAGCATGTATTCAGATATACGTCTCCCTAGATGTGAAAGTTCGAGTGTGCTGTGTTTGATCATGACCAGCTTGTGTTCAGATATACCTCTCCATAGATGTGAAAGTTCGTGTGTACTGTGTTTGATCATGGCCAACATGTATTCAGATATACCTCTCCATAGATGTGAAAGTTCGAGTGAGCTGTGTTGGATCATGGCCAGCATGTATTCAGATATACCTCTCCCTAGATGTGAAAGTTCGAGTGAGCTGTGTTGGATCATGGCCAGCATGTATTCAGATATACCTCTCCCTAGATGTGAAAGTTCGAGTGTGCTGTGTTGGATCATGGCCAGCATGTATTCTGATATACCTCTCCGTAGATGTGAAAGTTCGAGTGGGCTGTGTTGGATCATGGCCAGCATGTATTCAGATATACTTCTCCCTAGATGTGAAAGTTTGAGTGAGCTGTGTTGGATCATGGCCAGCATGTATTCAGATATACTTCTCCCTAGATGTGAAA
Source organism: Cepaea hortensis (assembly GCA_963921405.1). Lineage (NCBI taxonomy): Eukaryota > Metazoa > Mollusca > Gastropoda > Stylommatophora > Helicidae > Cepaea > Cepaea hortensis. The sequence goes on from OY992883.1 coordinate 120,627,936, forward strand.
GTTCGAGTCAGCTGTGTTGGATCATGGCCAGCATGTATTCAGATATACCTCTCCGTAGATGTGAAAGTTCGAGTGAGCTGTGTTGGATCATGGCCAGCATGTATTCAGATATACCTCTCCCTAGATGTGAAAGTTCGAGTGAGCTGTGTTGTATCATGGCCAACATGTATTCAGATATACCTCTCCCTAGATGTGAAAGTTCGTGTGTGCTGTGTTGGATCATGACCAGCTTGTGTTCAGATATACCTCTCCATAGATGTGAAAGTTCGTGTGTACTGTGTTTGATCATGGCCAACATGTATTCAGATATACCTCTCCATAGATGTGAAAGTTCGAGTGAGCTGTGTTGGATCATGGCCAGCATGTATTCAGATATACCTCTCCCTAGATGTGAAAGTTCGAGTGAGCTGTGTTGGATCATGGCCAGCATGTATTCAGATATACCTCTCCCTAGATGTGAAAGTTCGAGTGTGCTGTGTTGGATCATGGCCAGCATGTATTCTGATATACCTCTCCGTAGATGTGAAAGTTCGAGTGGGCTGTGTTGGATCATGGCCAGCATGTATTCAGATATACTTCTCCCTAGATGTGAAAGTTTGAGTGAGCTGTGTTGGATCATGGCCAGCATGTATTCAGATATACTTCTCCCTAGATGTGAAAGTTCGAGTCAGCTGTGTTGGATCATGGCCAGCATGTATTCAGATATACCTCTCCGTAGATGTGAAAGTTCGAGTGAGCTGTGTTGGATCATGGCCAGCATGTATTCAGATATACCTCTCCCTAGATGTGAAAGTTCGAGTGAGCTGTGTTGTATCATGGCCAACATGTATTCAGATATACCTCTCAGTAGATGTGAAAGTTCGTGTGTGCTGTGTTGGATCATGGCCAGCTTGTGTTCAGATATACCTCTCCGTAGATGTGAAAGTTCGAGTGTGCTGTGTTGGATCATGGCCAGCATGTATTCATATATACCTCTCCGTAGATGTGAAAGTTCGAGTGAGCTGTGTTGGATCATGGCCAGCATGTGTTCAGATATACTTCTCCCTAGATGTGAAAGTTCGAGTGAGCTGTGTTGGATCATGGCCAGCATGTATTCAGATATACTTCTCCCTAGATGTGAAAGTTCGAGTCAGCTGTGTTGGATCATGGCCAGCATGTATTCAGATATACCTCACCGTAGATGTGAAAGTTCGAGTGAGCTGTGTTGGATCATGGCCAGCATGTATTCAGATATACCTCTCCCTAGATGTGAAAGTTCGAGTGAGCTGTGTTGGATCATGGCCAGCTTGTATTCAGATATACTTCTCCCTAGATGTGAAAGTTCATGTGTGCTGTGTTGGATCATGGCCAGCATGTATTCAGATATACCTCTCCCTAGATGTGAAAGTTCGTGTGTGCTATGTTGGATAATGGCCAGCTTGTATTCAGATATACCTCTTCCTAGATGTGAAAGTTCGAGTGAGCTGTGTTGGGTCATGGCCAGCTTGTGTTCAGATATACCTCTCCCTAGATGTGAAAGTTCGAGTCAGCTGTGTTGGATCATGGCCAGCTTGTGTTCAGATATACCTCTCCCTAGATGTGAAAGTTCGAGTCAGCTGTGTTGGATCATGGCCAGCTTGTGTTCAGATATACCTCTCCCTAGATGTGAAATTTCGAGTCAGCTGTGTTGGATCATGACCAGCTTGTGTTCAGATATACCTCTCCCTAGATGTGAAAGTTCGAGTGAGCTGTGTTGGATCATGGCCAACATGTATTAAGATATACTTCTCTCTAGATGTGAAAGTTCGAGTGAGCTGTGTTGGGTCATGGCCAACTTGTAGTCAGATGTACCACACCATAGATGTGAAAGTTCGTGTGTCCTGTGTTTGATCATGGCCAGCTTGTATTCAGATATACCTCTCCATAGATGTAAAAGTTCGTGTGTGCTGTGTTGTATCATGGCCAGCATGTATTCAGATATACCTCTCCCTAGATGTGAAAGTTCGAGTCAGCTGTGTTGGATCATGGCCAGCTTGTATTCAGATATACCTCTCCATAGATGTGAAAGTTCGTGTGTCATGTGTTTGATAATGGCCAGCTTGTATTCAGATATACCTCTCCATAGATGTGAAAGTTCGTGTGTACTGTGTTTGATCATGGCCAACATGTATTCAGATATACCTCTCCATAGATGTGAAAGTTCGAGTCAGCTGTGTTGGATCATGGCCAGCTTGTGTTCAGATATACCTCTCCCAAGATGTGAAAGTTCGAGTGTGCTGTGTTGGATCATGGCCAACATGTAATCAGATATACCTCTCCGTAGATGTGAAAGTTCGAGTGTGCTGTGTTGGATCATGGCCAGCTTGTGTTCAGATATACCTCTCCCAAGATGTGAAAGTTCGAGTGTGCTGTGTTGGGTCATGGCCAGCTTGTATTCAGATATACCTCTCCCTAGATGTGAAAGTTCGAGTGTGCTGTGTTGGATCATGGCCAACATGTAATCAGATATACCTCTCCCTAGATGTGAAAGTTCGAGTGTGCTGTGTTGGGTCATGGCCAGCTTGTATTCAGATATACCTCTCCCTAGATGTGAAAGTTCGAGTGTGCTGTGTTGGATCATGGCCAGCTTGTGTTCAGATATACCTCTCCATAGATGTGAAAGGTCATGTGTGCTGTGTTGGATAATGGCCAGCATGTATTCAGATACACCTCTCCCTAGATGTGAAAGTTCGAGTCAGCTGTGTTGGGTCATGGCCAGCTTGTGTTCAGATATACCTCTCCCTAGATGTGAAAGTTCGTGTGTGCTGTGTTGGATCATCGCCAGCATGTATTCAGATATACTTCTCCCTAGATGTGAAAGTTCGAGTCAGCTGTGTTGGATCATGGCCAGCATGTACTCAGATATACCTCTCCCTAGATGTGAAAGTTCGTGTGTGCTGTGTTGTATCATGGCCAACATGTATTCAGATATACCTCTCCCTAGATGTGAAAGTTCGTGTGTGCTGTGTTGTATCATGGCCAGCTTGTGTTCAGATATACCTCTCCATAGATGTGAAAGTTCGAGTGACCTGTGTTGGATCATGGCCAGCATGTATTCAGATTTCAGATATACCTCTCCCTAGATGTGAAAGTTCGAGTCAGCTGTGTTGGATCATGGCCAGCTTGTATTCAGATATACCTCCCCATAGATGTGAAAGTTCGTGTGTACTGTGTTTGATCATGGCCAACATGTATTCAGATATACCTCTCCCTAAATGTGAAAGTTCTTCTTCTTCTTCTTCGTTCATCCGGAGTTTTTTTTCGGACGTGATTGCGTTGTGCCTGTCCACAGCAGAGCTGCGTTCTTGCGCCGTTAGGCCGACACATCCGACTTCTGCGGGCATTTGTTGACCGGGTTAACCTTCCCGGGGATGTGAAAGTTCGAGTGTGCTGTGTTGGATCATGGCCAGCTTGTATTCAGATATACCTCTCGCTAGATGTGAAAGTTCGTGTGTGCTGTGTTGGATCATGGCCAGCTTGTATTCAGATATACCTCTCCCTAGATGTGAAAGTTCGTGTGTGCTGTGTTGGATCATGGCCAACATGTATTCAGATATACCTCTCCATAGATGTGAAAGTTCGAGTGTGCTGTGTTGGGTCATGGCCAGCTTGTATTCAGATATACCTCTCCCTAGATGTGAAAGTTCGAGTTTGCTGTGTTGGATCATGGCCAACATTTAATCAGATATACCTCTCCCTAGATGTGAAAATTCGAGTGTGCTGTGTTGGGTCATGGCCAGCTTGTATTCAGATATACCTCTCTCTAGATGTGAAAGTTCGTGTGTGCTGTGTTGGATCATGGCCAGCTTGTGTTCAGATATACCTCTCCCTAGATGTGAAAGTTCATGTGTGCTGTGTTGGATAATGGCCAGCATGTATTCAGATACACCTCTCCCTAGATGTGAAAGTTCGAGTCAGCTGTTTTGGGTCATGGCCAGCTTGTGTTCAGATATACCTCTCCCTAGATGTGAAAGTTCGTGTGTGCTGTGTTGGATCATGGCCAACATGTAATCAGATATACCTCTCCTTAGATGTGAAAGTTCGTGTGTGCTGTGTTGTATCATGGCAGCTTGTGTTCAGATATACCTCTCCATAGATGTGAAAGTTCGAGTGTGCTGTGTTGGATCATGGCCAGCATGTATTCAGATATACTTCTCCCTAGATGTGAAAGTTCGAGTCAGCTGTGTTGGATCATGGCCAGCATGTATTCAGATTAACCTCTCCCTAGATGTGAAAGTTCGTGTGTGCTGTGTTGGATCATGGCCAACATGTAATCAGATATACCTCTCCTTAGATGTGAAAGTTCGTGTGTGCTGTGTTGTATCATGGCAGCTTGTGTTCAGATATACCTCTCCATAGATGTGAAAGTTCGAGTGTGCTGTGTTGGATCATGGCCAACATGTATTCAGATATACCTCTCCCTAGATGTGAAAGTTCGTGTGTGCTGTGTTGGATCATGGCCAGCTTGTATTCAGATATACCTCTCCCTAGATGTGAAAGTTCGTGTGTGCTGTGTTGGATCATGGCCAGCTTGTATTCAGATATACCTCTCCCTAGATGTGAAAGTTCGAGTGTGCTGTGTTGGATCATGGCCAACATGTATTCAGATATACCTCTCCGTAGATGTGAAAGTTCGAGCCAGCTGTGTTGGATCATGGCAGCTTGTGTTCAGATATACCTCTCCCTAGATGTGAAAGTTCGTGTGTACTGTGTTGGATAATGGCCAGCTTGTATGCAGAGATGTAAAGTTACGGTACCGCTCTTGCATCCCCCGCTAGTTTTTGGGACGGAGAAGGGGAAGCAAAGCTCTGCAACAGTCTCAATAAATAGACACGGTACTTTCGAATGGGGTATGGAGGAAGGTCTCTTCACCGACGTCCCTACGATCCATGCAAGATTTTGTCAAGGCTCAGCCGCCAGTGTGTCAGACTTACGAGTTACTAGCCCGTCTTCCTAAAGAATTCTCAGCAATCACTGAACACACCCCCTTTAATTAAAAGAATGTTTCTGTAAAGTGACAACAGCTTAAGTTCGAACCAGTTCAGGAACGAAGAAGAAGAACCTGACTGAACCAGTTAACTTGATAGCTATTGTGCACAGAGCATGTCGTCCTTTAGCTCAGTGAATACACTCGACTGTACGTCTAACGCATGGGATACAACCGTTCACATGGAAGTCAGGCAGTATTAACTTCGGCTATGTAGCTTTCGCATATCTGTTACATAGTTGTATCAGTGCAGTCAGCGTGACTTGCGCTAGAATTTCCTGGCGCTAGGAGCGTAGTTCGCTTATTAGATCAGCTGACCTTCAGCGTTGACTTCTCTTTCAGAAAGCAATAGGAAACAGCTGATCGTAAACTTGCCTAGAACATCAATCTGGGTCTTGCTTTGATTCCAACGACCCGCAAAGGACATGTAGCATTTGACACTCAACCTTTGACACTTACACTTATCGCCGGTGCTACGGAGTTCGTGCACCGAGCTGAGATTCTCCGGACTCAGGCTTGAGTTAGGAGGAGAACGGAGCACTTATGGGTTACACCCGTGTGCTGTGATGTTGATCCATCGACTAAAACTAAACTAAAACTAGACACTCAACCTTGACGTCACTAGAAGTCCAGCAAAAGCAGCAATGCTGATGCAAAACGTGATGATGATGATGATGATGATGATGATGATGATGATGATGATGATGATGATGATGATGATGATGATGTGTTTTCATTTTAACAGGTGAACATTGACAGCATAAATACAGATGGGAACACCGCGCTGCACGAGGCTTGCATCAGAGGCCACCACGACGTCATTGTAAAACTCATCAATGTTAAAGCTATGGCAAATATCAGAAATGCTAAAGGTATTAAACAAATTGTTAATTTATCTCTATTTTAACGCAATCTGGAATGGCTGTTCCTATTCAATCACCAAGAGATATTACTCACTCCAGAAACGAGTTATGGGTTTTATTATAGTAAACATAACTGAAATTTCTAACCTATATGAACGTTTTACGCTATTACCACTCCGTAAACACTTACATTTACATTATGTCAAACTAATTCACATAATCATAACTCACAGTTGTCCCAGTTGACAATTATTTAAATATAATCCAATACATAGCAAACGCCTAAACATACAACATGCCGTCAAGAGTAAGATGGAGATATAAACCAAGCTTAACGTATTCCGATACTCAGAAATGAATAATCTCACACACTGAATCAAAGACGATGATATAATACAATCGCAAACTGTGTGAACACTATCTCAATACAGACTACTTGCTCCCATGAAAAATCCTAGTATACTAAGTATTCTTGAAGTTTATCTCCCTTAACAAACGACTCTTAGCAGGAACTTATTGTCGGTATGTGAAGTGTCAGGACCAATATTTTTTTTTTAGGTCTGGGTCAACTGTCTTTCGGTCTGAGTACACGTAGGAATAGTGGCCAGGCTTTCCTTCCTATGGCGAACGTCGAGAGCTGACGTCGATCTCTTGTCCAACCACGCTAAAGCCATGGTCACGGCAACATATATTTAGCCATATTACAGTCACCAGAACAATAGTATTATAGTCAGGTATTAGTCAGATATGACTGGGCTGCCGTATGACAGTAGAGGATACAGTCTATTTTCTGTTAGCGCTAAATGTTGGGCGGCGCTCACCAGACCAGACACCGACGATGTGCCAACGGCTTCGAGCAGAGAGCACAGTCGGGCGCCTTACCCTGGTATGAGGATATACAACCTAAAGACTAAACGTCATGGCAGCACAGACCACGCCATAAGTCTTGGTATGCAACTGGTCTAGGATCGAAGCCATTACTTTTCCTCTGGAGTAAACTAGGCAGGCCGATAAGAGGGATCATGCTGCATGGGCAACACGTAGTCTCTAAACTTCAGACCAGATAGAATGAAGCCCAATCAGTGTGCTGTGGAGAGGTTATTATGCCGTGTTTTAATTTGTGAAGCACAATAACCATCGCCTGTCAAGACGGAAATGTGTCAGTATAATACATTTAGTAACTTTTCCCATGCTTTATAATGCATGTATTATTTTCATTGATGTTTCAGAATATCCCCCTAAGTGATGTATGAGTGAAATAATGTACGAAAAGAGAGAGCTATGAAGGATAGTCTTAGACAATCCTCCGTACACAATTCTTTATCCATCCATCCATCATGTGCCATGCCGGTAAACGTGGGCGGTCATGTTCTGCCATCTCACCAGAGTCGTGGATCAGCTCCGTGTTTCTGTCTCGACCATGCCACAAGGCTAAGCCATCCACGTACTTGCTTCTAGGTCTTCCCCTTGGTCTGTTCCCTCGATCTTACCAGTTGTCACCAAGTTCTCCAAATCATTTCTTCTCATAACATGCCCAAAACATTGTGACTGTCTACGTCTAATGTCTCTAATCAGTTTACGACCTTCATTTGTTTCTTGAAGGACTTGTTCATTGGTTTTTCTGACTGTCCATGGTATTCTTTGCATTTTCCTCAGAAACCACTTAATACTTTAGGGAAAACACTTCCTTTTGTCTGGCATCTTCCCGGTGGACTAATATACGCTTCTTTCAGTCCACCTCTTGTTGTTGTCACTCAGTTGTAACATTATCTTTCTCTTGCATGCTTCTCCTCCAGCTCTTTCTCCGGCATGTTTTTTAACCAAGGACAGACAGAAAAACCAATAAGCAAGTCCTAAAAGAGGCAAATGAAAACCGCAAACTAATTAGAGAAATTAGACATAGACAATCGCATGTTTGGGGGCACGTTATGAATATAAATAAACTGGAGAACTTGGTGGCAACTGGCGAGATTGCAGGGAAAATAACAATTGCAGGGAAGACAAAAAAGTCAATACCTGGATGGCTGGCCACGTGGTATGGTCGAGACAAGAATACAGAGCTGATCCATGACTCTTGTGATCGAGTGAGATAGCAAAACATGACCGCCCAAGCTTACCGACATGGCACATGATGATGATGACATTATTTAATAAGGAGTATGCCTTTTTGATGTCCGAAATGATTTAATTGTAATTTGTATGATGCCGATCTCATTCAGTAATGTGTCCTTCAGTCACAGTTTTTGTGATACTTCTTTGTTTGTTTTCTGTTCACTCCATGTTATTCTTCGTATTCGTTAAACAAATTAAATATTACATATCATCTGCAGGACGTTGCTGTCAATCCCAGATTGATTTTCTCGGCAATTGTATGAATGTAATTATATTTCAAAAGTTTAAATGTTGGCCTCATATTGTTTTTTTGTTGTCTCTGTGCTTACACAATAAAGTTATATAGAGTTAAAGTAATAATATCACTCGTGGCCCGGCGATGTCAATGTGAGGAGCTGTTTGATATTGTTGATGCATTTTTATCCCCTGCTATTTCCCTGTCTCACATTTGAAACCATCTACTATTAATTGTCCTAGTTAAGGAAACTCTTGACCTGCCCACGTCTCTTCCCATTCACGTGATCTTTAAAACTGACTTGGTACTATCTGTTGATGGTCATAATTCTCCCTTCAAGCCATTCTATTTGCTGTCTGTACTTTGTAATTTCTGAAATAGAGCAGGCACTTCAGAAAATGAAGAGTATCTTATGCAATACGCCACTACCAATGAACGTAAAAAAGAGAGTGATTAAATGCTATATAGAACCAGTTATTCTGCATGGCAGTGAATCTTTGAATGTAAATGAACAAATTAGGAAAAACTTAGAAGCAACAGAGATGTGGTTTCTGAGACGAATATTGCGAATTCCTTGGACTGCCAGAGTAACTAACAACGACTGCCTGAAACAGGCTAATGAAACTAGAACATTATATACAACAATAAGAAAGAGACAAACATCTTTCTTCAGTCATGTGATGAGAAGAGAGGCATTGGAGAACATCGTGACAACTTGAAAGATTGAGGGGAAGAGAGGCAAAGGCAGACCAAGAGAAGTGATGCTGGGTGGACTGAGACGGTGGCATGGAGGAATATTATCAGCAGAGTTGATCCAGAACGTCAAAGACCGAGATCTGTGGAAAGCCATGAACGCCTACGCCAGCTGGCAGGGCACTTGATGATGATGACTTTGTATGCCTACTTTTAACGATCTTGTTCTGTTTTAGTCAATACAACGGTATCGTCTGCATTTCTAATGTTGTGTGCCAGCTTCATAAATCTGGTAGCAAATAAGTTTTCAGGAAAGTAAAGATGGAATCGTAGTATATGCTAAATACTCCAATCGTGCATACCTGTTTCCTGTATGCTCTTATCCTCAGTGGCCTATCTATCATGTCTTTATCCATTTTCATCTTTGTCCTTATTATCAGCTACCCCCGTGTTCTTCCAGTTTTGTTTTTATTCATGTCTCCGAATGGACGATAAATATATTCACATCCTATACATGTTTCTGCTGCCCAGGAGAGACATCCCTCCATGTTGCTGCCAAATGCAAATCTATACAGCCATCCACGGTCTCCTTGCTAATGGACTTCGTCATCAAAACTCATTCCTGGGAGTGCCTCAATATGTCAGACAAGTACGTCTTAGTTAGTCATGTGACAAATAGACTTAGCCTATCAAATGAGAGATACATTTTAGTTAGCTAGTCATGTGAGAAATAAATCTTACCCAATCATATGCGAGATACATCTTAACTAGCCAATCATGTAAGAAATACGTCTTCGTTAACCAATCATATAAATCTTTGCTAGCCGATCATGTGAGACATTAATCCTAGCCAGTTATGAGAGAGATAAGTGTTAGCTAGCCAGTAGTTTGAGATAAGTTTGAAATGTTAGCCAGTCGAAAGACTCATAACAAGGAGTGTCTTCGTATATCAGATAAGTAATTCTACCATTAAGACTATTCTAGGAGTGTCCTTGAGACGTGGAGCTGTGGTAGCGTAGTGGCTAGACAGGGATTTGATCCGCATTCGAATGTTTAAAATGTACCTGGGTTCCCAGATTGACCCAGCCTATAATGGAAACCAGGAATTGTCTTAGGAAGTAAAGGGCTTGTGTGATACTGAATACATCACCGACCAAGTGCTGATTGGTCGATAAAAATGTGCCTAGCAACGTATGCCCAAGGCATCTTAAGATGTGTAATAGGGACGTTTGCTTATATATATATATATATATATATATATATATATATATATATATATATATATATATATATATATATATATATATATATATATATATATATGATAGTGTTGTGGCAGATATTGTTGTTGGGGTGGGAAATGTTGGCCTTCACATATTCTAGGCCATGGGTTATGAGGAGAAGTGACATGTCCCATCCTCATTGCGTTTCTTGCGTTTCCTTCCCAGCCATTTCCTAGCGAACTTGTCTGGTACTCATTTTATGTGGCTGATTCAGACTTTCGAGGGCAACACACATTCTTCTTCTGGGTCGTCAGGCCCCAACTCCCCCGACATGGCTTCTTACGATTTTGAACTGTAGCCCAAGCTGAACATTCCGTTGAAAGGGTCCAAATTTGAGTATAGAGAAAACATGCCAAACGCTTCTGTCACGCTGTACTCCATCCCAAAAAGGACTTCATGAAAAGCTTCCAGCAATGGTGGGGTGGCGGGAGAAGTGTGCACAATCCCAACGTGAGTATTTTGAAGGGCATTATGGTTACACGCCTGCATGTGAGTAATTGCATTTCTCCCGATCACAATTCCAGTTTTTACCAACAGACCTTAGTTCAGCATGGCCCAATTGATAAGAGCGCCGGCTTTTAAATATCCGGTATGTTGATGCCGAAGTAGCAGGTTCAACTCCTACACCGGTTAGTTAGACCAAAATATTGACTTCTCGTCCTTGACTTACGGACGTAAATTACAAGTACCTCTGAAATCGGAATGGATTCGCCTGATGGCCAGGGACACTGGTAATAAGGAAAGGTAACCCACACGCAAAAATCAGTCCAGTGCACTAGAGTAGTAGCACATGCATGGACTATGCTTGAGTTCAGAGCGAGCTAACGACAATAAAAACATCAACAGACCTTGTATGAACAGACGATGCTGACTTCTCCAACCACAATTTGTGATTCGTGAGGGCAGCATCCCTTTGGCATAGCTCACAAGCATGTTCTCATGCCTGCCATATCGCATAACTATTCACCCCAAAGAGATATAAAAGAGCCTTATTTTCCACAGCTTTAACAACAATGCATTACACATTGCTGCCAGGCATGCTCGCCCCGATGTCTTGTGGGAGTTCCGGTTTGTCTCTCTGAAGGCACAGGATAATGATGGCAATACTGCTCTACATAATGTTGTCAGGTACAGATTTGTCACAGTAGATTATGTGGTATATGTCACAATGTATGTAGTGATTGTCTTGAAATATATCATGTGTAGTATATGGCATATGCTATATGGTAAATTTGAGTCCATTATCATGTAAACTATAGTAATAACAGTAGTAGTTGTGGTTGTGGTGGTTGTTTTGATAGTAATTATAGTACTGGTAGTTGTATTGGTAGTTGTAGTAGTAGTAGTGGTGATGGTGGTGGTGGTAGTTGTAGTGGCAATAGTAGCAGTAGTGGTAGTGGTAGTTTTAATGGTAGCTGTAGTGGTAGTAGTGGTGTTTGTGGTGTTGGTGGTGTGGTCATCATCATCATCATCATCATCATCATCATCATCATCATCATTATCATCATCATCATCTTCCACTACTGCCGTCAAGCGTTGTGGGGAGGAATAATTTGCGTTCCAGCCCCCGGTGGGCGGCACTGGATAGTGTCATTCCGTGTGGTTTTACAATGTCTTTGTTGTCGTCAATCATAGTGGTGGTAGTAGTAGCGGTGGCGGTGGCGGTGACGGTGGTGGTGTTTATAGTAGTTGTGGTAATGTTGGTAGTCATGATGGTAACAGTAGTAGTAGCAGCAGCAGCAGCTGCAGTAGTAGTAGTAGTAGTAGTAGTAGTAGTAGTAGTAGTAGTAGTAGTAGTAGTAGTAGTAGTAGTAGTAGTAATAGTAGTAGTAGTAGTAGTAGTAGTAGTAGTAGTAGTAGTAGTAGTAGTAGTAGTAGCAGCAGTAGTAGTAGTAGTAGTAGTAGCAGCAGCAGTAGTAGTAGTAGTAGTAGTAGTAGTAGTAGTAGTAGTAGTAGTAGTAGTAGTAGTAGTAGTAGTAGTAGTAGTAGTAGTAGTAGTAGTAGTAGTAGTAGTAGTAGTAGTAATGGTGTGTTGGTGGTGGTAGTAGTACTAGTACTAGTATTAGTAGAAGTAAAATTGTTTTAGGAATAGTAACAATGGTTGCAGCAATGGCAGTAGCACCAAAAGCCGCAACAGTGTAAAACATAGAGCTAATGATACTCAAATGAGATATAACCTAATCACAACGGTTTGGTTCTACAATTATGCATTTAATTTCAGACCTGGTGAGGCAGATGTTCTGGGAATAATGCTGGACATCTTCGAGGTCATGAAGAGGGACTGTGACATCAACCACAAGAACAAGATGGGCGAGACGCCATTGTTGCTGGCTGCCAGGTTGAATTTGGGTTTCTGTCATGTGTGAATTTGGTGTGTTGATGATTGTTGATGTTTTCTCAGCTATTTGACTGTCATGTGTGAATTTGGTGTGTAGATGATTGTTGATGTTGTCTCAGCTATTTGACTGAACATTAGTTAGTTGGAGAAAGAAGAGAATTTGTTGGACAGTTTGACAGCATGGCATGGAGGATCAAATGATTGGCAGCACATAAGACAGAAGTTAGATGTCTGACATGATCACCAAAGTCCTACTGTTATGGATTATAAGAAGATGTACACAGAAGTCATCATGTGGAGACTGACGACATACCATGCCAGGCTGATCAGCTCAACGGATGGTATGCAGTTTCTAAACACGTTTTCGAAATTCATGCCAATTGATTTTGGTCATCATCGGTCGCTTCTGTATGGGGTAGTGCAAGTTATTTTTACATACCGACGTTTCTCCATGTCATGATTTCAAACTGGTCAGCATCTACTCTCTGGCTCTCCCCCTGCCTCTCTTCCCCTCGAACATTCTCGTTGTCACGACATATTTCAGCTTTCTGCATCACAAGCTGCGCTCAAAGATGCGCATTGCCTTCTTTTGCGAGTATCCAGTTCGCTTTGTTTGTTAATTTCTTCCCAGATAACTTCATTGCGCTTTTAATCTGTTGGTGATCTTATCATCATTCTTCTATAAATATAAACACCACGTCTCTGCAGCCAGCTTCACGACTGTGTCCTATGGTGTATCATCTGTTTCTTATCCTGCAAGAATCACTACCATCCACACTGTATGGTGAAGTTACGGGCTGATGTCATACCCCAAATCCACACCATCCAGGTCAGTCATACGATTTTTGACACATAACTGATTCAGAAAATGTCGAGCTCTTTATCTTAGACGAAACAACACATCCATTTGCAATAAATCACCTTTTATTTGCAGTGATCAATGCCTGTTTTCAGTGATGAGGGTAGACTGTACAATAAAATTAATAAGCTGAGTTTAACATGCATTAGATACAAGATACAATATGAATATACAAATAGCCACAACTGAAGTAATGCAGATTAGCAGATATCCTGGTCCACTAAGTATACTGATAAACAGTATATCTCTGAAAAAAGTTCAAGAATTTAAATTTCGCGGAAGTTTGATCACAGAAGATGGAAGAATAAACAGATACATCGACATCAGATGTGAAAAAGCAAGTCCGCTTATATATCAACTACCACCCATAAATGTATCTATGGTGGCAAAACAACAGACAATAAATAACATACCCACACCGACCCCATGCTAGCAATGTAAAACTTGGATATAATCCATATCACACTTACGCAAAATCAACACATGTGAGGTCAGATGCTTGAGAAAAGCTGTCGACTTCACTATCCGAGGCCGAGTTAGAAATGATGTTATCAAAACAATGAGATCAACGCCTTGCGTCACATATTTTGAAAGACAGAAGACCAAATGGTTCTGCCATCTCGTTAGAATGCAACACCATCAACTACCAGCATTGGTGCTACATTAAAGAAGATCTGATACGAGAACAAGAGGATGCCCTAGAAGAAAATGGATTGACATCAAAGACATTGTAAATTCACATGGAAAAACGTTATGCAGGCCACCCATCGAGCTCTGGGGCGTCAACTATTCCTCCCCACTACGCTTGACATCAAAAGTGGATGTTTATGATGATGATGATGATGATGATGATGATGATGATGATGATGATGACGACGATGATGATGATGGTGATGATGATGATGACGACGACGATGATGATGATGATGATGATGATGATGATGATGATGATGATGATGATGATGATGATGACGACGATGATGATGATGATGATGATGATGATGATGATGATGATGATGATGATGATGATGATGATGATGATGATGATGATGATGATGATGATGACAATGATGATGATGACGATGTAAGCTTTGACAGTATATCATGTGTAAGTGTGTAATGCCAAATGCTGACAGGTTGACCTTTGTTGATCAGAGAAGGCTTCATCCAAGGCGTGCAAAGACTGATGCTGTTCGGTGCTGACATTTCCCTTCTCAACAACGAGGGCAACAGTGTCCTTCACACGCTGACCTCGCTGACAGTCACCAGGCCTGAGAGATGTGGACACTTCTTGGCAGTCATCCAAGTGGTTTTGAACAGAGCTCCCTTGGTCAGTTTTGCCATTTTTAAGTGGTAAATTGTGAAAGATTTAAGAATAATAAAGAATATATACCGGAACCAAGTAGCAGCAATTAACATGGGAAATATAAAGGGTAGTTACGAACAGATAAAGCTAGGAGTACGACAAGGGTGTGTCTTGTCACCAGATCTTTTCTCCCTGTATAGCGAAGTAATAATGAGAGAGATCAAAGAGATGCCAGGAATACTAATATAAACTAGCTGACCCGGCCCGGCTTCGCCCAGACCCTGATGGGGAGCATCTCATTTAATTCATATAAGTTCTCGTTCCCGTTACCGACTGTCTGTCTGTCTGTCTGTCTGTCTGTCTGTCTGTCTGTCTGTCTGTCTGTCTGTCTGTCTGTCTGACCCGGCCCGGCATCGCCCAACTCCTGGTGGGGAGCATCTCATTTAATTCATATAAGTAGTCATATAAGTTCCCGTTCCCGACTATCTATCTGTCTGTCTGTCTGTCTGTCTGTCTGTCTGTCTGTCTGTCTGTCTGTCTGTCTGTCTGTCTGTCTGTCTGACCCGGCCCGGCATCGCCCAACTCCTGGTGGGGAGCATCTCATTTAATTCATATAAGTAGTCATATAAGTTCCCGTTCCCGACTGTCTGTCTGTCTGTCTGTCTATCTATCTGTCTGTCTGTCTGTCTATCTGACCCGGCCCAGCCCATGGTGGAGAGCATCTCATTTAAATCATATAAGTAGTCATATAAGATCCCGTTCCCGACTATCTGTCTGTCTGTCTGTCTTGGGTAAATGGAGGAGGGAGGAGGAAGAGGGAGGTGGAGGAGGGAAGAGGAGGGAGGAGGAGACAGGAGACAGGAGGAATAGGAGGGAGGAGGAGGGATTAGGAAGAGGAGGGAGGAGTAGGGTGGAGGAGGAGGGGGAGGAGGAGGAGGGAGGAGGAAGAGGGAGAAGGAGGGAGGAGGAGAACGCAGGAGGAGGAGGGAGGAGGAGGAGGAGGAGAGGGAGGAGGAGGAGGAGAGGGAGGAGGAGGGAGGAGGAGGAGAGAGTAGGTGGAGGGAGGAGGCGGAGGGAGCAGGAAGAGGGAGGAAGAGGGAGGAGGAAGAGGGAGAAGGAGGAGGGAGGAGAAGGAGGAGGGAGGAGGAAGGAGGAGGAGAGAGTGGGAGGAGGGAGGAGGCGGAGGGAGGAAGAGGGAGGAGGAAGAGGGAGGAGAAGGAGGGAAGAGGATGAGGGGGAGGAGGAGGAAGAGGGAGGAGGAATGTGACGGGAGGAGGAGGGAGGAAGTAGAGGGAGGAGGAGGAGGAGGGAGGAGGAGAGAGGAGGAGGAGGGATGAGGAGGAAGAGGGAGGAGGAGGAATGTGAAGGGAGGAGGAGGGAGGAGGAGGAGGGATGAGGAGGAGAGGGAGGAGGGGGAGAAGGAGGGAGGAAGAAGGAGGAGGGAGGTGGGGGGATGCGGGGGAGGAGGGAGGGGGAGGAGGAGAAGGGAGGAGAAGTGAGGAGGAGGGCGAAAGAGGAAGGAAGATGAGGGCGAGGAGGGAGGAGGAGGGAGGAGGAGGAGGAAGAGGGAGGAGGAGGGAGGAGGAAGAGAGTGGAGGAGGGAGGAGGAGGGAGGAAGAGATAGGCGGAGAGAGGAGGAGGAGGGAGGAGGAGTAGGGATGAATAGGAGGGAGGAGGAGGGAGGAGGAGGGATTAAGAGAAGAAGGGGGAAAGGGGAGAAGGAGGAGGGAGGAGGAGGGAGGAGGAAGAGGGATGAGGAGGAGGAGGAGGAGGAGGAGGAGGTGGAGGGAGGGAGGAGGGAGGTGGGAGGAGGAGGGGAGGAGGGTGAAGGAGGAGGAGGAGAGGGGGAGGGAGGGAGGAGAAGGAGGAGGAGGAGGAGGGAGGAGGAGAAGGAGGAGGGAGGAGGAGAAGGAAGGAGGAGGGAGGAGGAGGAGGAGAGGGAGGAGGAGGAGGTGGAGGGAGAGGGAGGAGGAGGAAGAGGAGAGGAGGAGGGAAGGAGGAGGAGGGATGAGGAGGAGGAGGAGGAGGGAGGAGGAAGGAGGAGGAAGGGAGGGAGGAGGGAGAGGGAGGAGGTGGAGGAGGAAGGGGGGAGGAGGAGGAGAGGAGGGAGGAGGAGGAGAGGAGGGGAGGGGGAGGTGGGGGGGGGGGGGGAGAGAGGAGGAGGAGGATGGGGAGGGGGAGGAGGAGGGGAGGAGAGGAGGAGGCGGATGGGGAGGAGGGCGGAGGATGGAGGAGGGGAGAGGAAGGAGGAGGAGGAGGGAGGGAGGAGGGGAGGAGGGGAGGAGGAGGTGAGAGAGGGAGGAGGGAGGAGGAGTAGTGAGGGAGGAGGAGGTGGCTGAGGTCTAGTGTCTTCTCTTTGGTCCTTCTTTTGATTGTTCTTCCCTTACAACTGTAGATAACTTCCTTACACCATTAAAAGATGAATTGTTATTGATATTGCCACCGCGTGGCCGTGGTTGAATGCCTACGCCAGCCGGCACGGCACTTGATGATGATGATGATTGCCGTGTGACGATTCTGTGTAGTCACGTCATTTTCTTCCCTTTCCCTAGCGTTTTGGTTCGGGGATTCTTTCATCATCATCATCATATATTTACGTACGTATTTTGGGAATGGGAGGAGGGAGGAGGAGGAAGAAGAAAAAAAAAATACGACAGTTGGCAGCGCTGGAATGAAAGGAAGGCGTGTAGAAAATTTCATCTCAATCGGATGGGCCGTTCGCGAACGTATAAAGGACATACATACATACAGACAGACAGACAGACGGAGATCCTAATTTATATATAAGATAATATACGCTATGCAGATGACACAGTATTGGTGGCGGATAATTCAACAGACCTACAACAATTGTTGGCCATTGTAGCAACAGAGAGTGCAAGGAAAGGACTCTCCTTGAATATCAAGAAAACAATAACAATGGTGATATCAAAGAAAATGGTGACACCAAAATGTAACATAGAAATATAAGGGAAAATTCTTAACCAAGTGGATAATTTTAGATACCTAGGGGCATTTATAACATCAGATGGAACACGTACAACAGAGATTAAGAGCAGAATAGGGCAAGCAAAGGCCGAATTTCAGAAAATGAAGAGTATGTTATTTGTTTTGTTGTTTGTGCATCAAGAATGATGATGACTATTCAGTTCATCCAGTGGGGTTAAAAGTATGGAGCTGTGAGTTCTAAGTTGGCTGATAAGGTCTAATTTGGCTCGAAATGTTCTTTGACAATGTGGGCAAAGAATGCTTGACGTTCCAGGAGAAAGAGTATCTTATGCAATAAAGTCACTATCACTGAATGTAAGAAAGAGAGTGCTGAAATGCTATGTAGAACCAGTTTTGCTGTATAGCAGTGAATCTTGGAATGTAAATGAACAAATTAAGAAGAAATTAGAAGCAACAGAGATGTGGTTCCTGAGACGAATGTTGCGAATTCCTTGGACTGCCAAAGTAACTAACAACGACTGCCTGAAACAGGCTAACGAAACTAGAACATTATCTACAACAATAAGAAAGAGACAAACAGCTTTATTCGGTCATGTGCTGAGAAGAGAGGCATTGGAGAACATCGTAACATCTGGAAAGATCGAGGGGAAGAGAGGCGGAGGTAGACCAAGAGAACTGATGCTGGATGGATTGAGACGGTGGCATGGAGGAGTGTCAGCAGCGGAATTGATCCAGAAAACCAAAGACAGAGATCTATGGAGAGCCATGAATGCCTACGCCAGCCGGAAGGGAATTTAATGATGATGATAATGAAATGGTTGGAAGTCATCCGGATGGTCTTGGACAGAGAACTCTTGGTAAGGTGTTGTAATTTTTTTTAATGTTGCATATCCCTTACAGGACGTTGCAGTCAACACAAGAATTTTTCAGCTGCTGTTGATGTACTAGGCAAGTTTTTATGTTCAGTAGTTTGCCTTTGCTTATTGAACGACCGGCTCACATACCCCCGTTAGTTACTAGCGCGACGTGAACCGCTGCAGATTTTCGCAGCTGCTGTTTCCCCCACGTGGATATACGGGATTACGAACAATGTCGTTAACTCCTTGGCCAGAGAGACCTTTTCTCGTTGCAATTGATATCTGCACTATTCATGTTTATTCTATCCATGTTTATTGTCTCATTAGTACGTGGTAAAATGTGATTGATCATGCAATGGCGGGAATGTTATTTTGTATTGCCCTGACGTCCCTAGTGGCGCCAGCATAAATTGGTATCTGGAAATGTTCGCGAAAGTAAAGGCGATCGGCATGGTATCGACCGCATCACGCACTGGGTGGTGATTGGTCTAAAATATGTGGGTTGCGCACCATGTAACCAATACACCCATGGCCTGGAAGCGGCTTCTTTAATGTCTGTTTGTTTACAAACTATGATAAAGCGACCAAACAGAGAGATCTGGCTTGTCTATCTATGGTTCATGGCGTTAGGCAGAAGACCTACGAATATACGGGATTACTGTAAGAATACAGGTTGTGTGCATGCTCAGTGGTATAGACTTCTGTTGGTTACAGCTTGATCTTAAGAAACAAAGAAACCATTTTAGACTTGTCCGACCTGGGAGCAGCAGCACCACAACATTTAGGGTAGCACCCAAACAAACTATGACAAATGCTGTTACCGCAAAACGTATGTACCCCCAGGCAGCTGAAGAACCGGGCCCTATCCCTTGAAAGTGTTTAACCACAGAACTAAAAGGGGAAAAAAGTCAGCGAAACTCATACAAGAGACAACATTGCAGATTTAGATACATTTCAAGCGAACGAAAGAAGACCAAAATAAGTTCGCCCCGATAAACATTCGAACCCATGACGGCCAGCCCGACAGGCAAACGTCTACTGACTACACTATCGCTGTTTCCCAGGAGATGTGGGCTAGCATAAATTGCTGAGGTGTGTGGAGCTACGGAGCTCTCGTGTCTTTAGCGACGCGTTGTATTCACGTGGAAGCGCACCTCGTTTGAATCAGGGTCAGTGTGTGACAGTTATAGCTATCAGTTTGTATGAGTCTAGTTTGTGACTTCTTTTTTTTTTTCTTTAACCGATTTAACAGCAAACAGAAAGTATGTTTGTACCATGCATGGTGCGCAATCACATGTACAAGTATTATAATATAAATTTCCATTCATTGAGTATTGAAATTGGGGAAGATACCACGATATAAAACAAATAACACAATAAACCTAGTATGGCGATATATCGTCCTTCTGTTCAAATGGAAGGTCACATTTGGAGATATATTATCCTTCGGCACTAAATTAGTTATTCTATTTCGTTCAGTGCACATCAATGCCCGTGAACTCATGTCTAATGCTGTTGCAATTGTTTCAAGGTTTCATTAGATGTACTTTATATAAATGAAACCGAGAAAGAGTGTGTATAATGAAAAATGTAACATCAATTTTTTTCAGTGGTACTGTCTTAGGCAGAGCAGGAAAATCACAGAGCATGATCAAGACTCCCAGTTTGTGAAAAGACGCGCCATTTTAAAACTGACAACTGAGATAGCCAATAATTGTGGGTTGACTGTCCTTGACCTCGCTTGCCAGGTTGGTGCCTGTGAAGTCATCAAGTTGCTGGTCTCTATGGAGAATGTTATGGCTTTCAAGGTCAGTTGTTAAGTTGAATTGATATTTATATGCAGGAAGAGGAAATTGAAGAGAGGAAAGAAGAAACCAAGAGGTAAAAGAAGGGGAGTGACTGTAGCAGGAGATAAATATAAAAAGGAAGCTATTAGAATGAGAAACGGGCATTTGTGTGGAGGAAGGGGGAAGTGGGAAGATGGAAGATGAAAATAAGAGGAGAAACGAGAAGAGGTAACACAATTGTATAGCGTTAAAAGGAATGAAAGAGAAAAAGTAAGCTAGAAGAAAGAGGAAGTAAAGATTGGAAAATAGAACAGGAAAATGAAATAGGGCGAGGATGGTGTCATTGTGGAGGGTTAGATGGAGAATGGAGAACATAAAAAGCACATGATAAAGCAATGAGATTGGGAAATATATGAGATAAAAGAATGTGACAGAATGAAAGGATAACAGAAATAAAGCACAGAAAAAGTGTAGAAACAGAAAAGAAAAGAAAATAGGAGTGAATAGGTTTGCATTAAATAAATACAGTGATACCTCGGGTTACGAACTTAATTCGTTCCAGAACTCGGTTCGTAACCCGAAACGTTCGTAACCTGAAACATTGAAATCAATTAAATGAAGACAATCCGTTTCAAGATGAAAGAATCGTTCCTTTTTATTAACATCCGGTCGTTTACCTGACAAAACGCAAAGAATACGTGTGTGTCACGCATTAAATAAAGAGAAAGGAAACAACCAAATGAAGTAAATGTAAAATTAAAAAAAAAAAAAAGAGTTCGTCTATCTTTATTACCAAGAAAACGATCATGGGAAATTTGTCACTTTCTTTGTTATTCTGAATCATTAGTTTCAGGAGTATCTTGTCGCTGTTTCTTGGCAGCCGAGATGGAATCTTTCTGCACCAAGAAACTATCAAGGGAAATTTGTCGCTTCTTTCGCTGGAGAATCTTTCTGAAGTTGACCATCGTGTTATCATTCATCTGGTTTACTGCCCTATTAGCAACAAGTTTGGATGACAGTTCACAAAAAAGTCTTCGACATCTGCCCACTTGCTGCAAATTTCCTTAATCCTGGCAGTTGAAACGGTCACTGACTCCTCATAATCGGACGACTGCTCCTCCTTTTATGTCTTTAGCTGTTCATTCTGAAGATCCACAAGCTCATCTATAGTACTGTTTGTAATGTACGTGATCGTTTGTCTCCAACGTTACACCTTGCTCTCTCTCTCTCTATCTCTCTCTCTCTCTCTCTCTCTCGCTCTCTCTCTCTCTCTCTCGCTCTCTCTCTCTCTCTCTCTCTCTCTCTCTCTCTCTCGCCTTCGTTCGTAACCAGAGCACTGTTCGTTACCCGAGACATAAAATTGTCGAAGTTGTTGTTCGTAACCTGAATTGTTTGTGACCTAATTCGTTCGTAACTCGAGGTACCATTGTAAAAGTTAACTGCATGTTCTTTACAAGAAGTGGAACTCAACCCCAGTGTTGACTGCCTTTTTGTCATTTTCAAGGCAATGTTATGTTCAGTAGTTTCCAATTGCTTTCTCGGCCCTGCCTACGCTCATAATTTTGTGATAGTCAACCCAAGGAGTTCTGCTCCTAGCTGCTGTCTCCGAGCCCGATATGTCGGTATTGTGACGCTGTCTTGACTAGCCCTTGGCCACCGACCACACATTTAATTGTGATGTTGTATTGACTACCTCCAGGCAACAGAGACATTTGATTGTGATGTTGTATTGACTACCTCTAGACAACAGACCAGACATTTGATTGTGATGTTGTATTGACTACCTACAGGCCACAGATCAGACATTTGATTGTGTTTTATTGACTACCTCTAGACAATAGACCAGACATTTGATTGTGATGTTGTATTGACTACCTCTAGACAACAGACCAGACATTTGATTGTGTTTTATTGACTACCTCTAGACAACAGACCAGACATTTGATTGTGTTTTATTGACTACCCCTAGACAACAGACCAGACATTTGATTGTGTTTTATTGACTACCTCTAGACAACAGACCAGACATTTGATTGTGTTCTATTGACTACCTCTAGACAACAGACCAGACATTTGATTGTGATGTTGTATTGACTACCTCTAGACAACAGACCAGACATTTAATTGTGATGTTGTATTGACTATCTCTAGACAACAGACCAGACATTTGATTGTGATGTTGTATTGACTACCTCTAGGCCACAGACCAGACATTTAATTGTGATGATGTATTGGCTACCTCTAGGCCACAGACCAAACATTTAATTGTGATGTTGTATTGACTACCTCCAGGCAACAGAGACATTTGATTGTGATGTTGTATTGACTACCTCTAGACAACAGACCAGACATTTGATTGTGATTTTGTATTGACTACCTCTAGACAACAGACCAGACATTTGATTGTGATGTTGTATTGACTACCTACAGGCCACAGATCAGACATTTGATTGTGTTTTATTGACTACCTCTAGACAATAGACCAGACATTTGATTGTGATGTTGTATTGACTACCTCTAGACAACAGACCAGACATATGATTGTGTTTTATTGACTACCTCTAGACAACAGACCAGACATTTGATTGTGTTTTATTGACTACCCCTAGACAACAGACCAGACATTTGATTGTGTTTTATTGACTACCTCTAGACAACAGACCAGACATTTGATTGTGTTCTATTGACTACCTCTAGACAACAGACCAGACATTTGATTGTGATGTTGTATTGACTACCTCTAGACAACAGACCAGACATTTAATTGTGATGTTGTATTGACTATCTCTAGACAACAGACCAGACATTTGATTGTGATGTTGTATTGACTACCTCTAGACAACAGACCAGAATTTGATTGTGATGTTGTATTGACTACCTCTAGGCTACAAACCAGACATTTAATTGTGATGTTGTATTGACTAGTCCTAGGCCACAGACCAGACATTTAATTGTGATGTTGTATTGACTACCTCCAGGCCACAGACCAGACATTTGATTGTGATGTTGTATTGACTACCTCCAGCCCACAGACCAGACATTTAATTGTGATGTTGTATTGACTACTTCTAGGCCACAGATAAGACATTTAATTGTGATGTTGTATTGACTACCTCTAGGTTACAGACCAGACATTTAATTGTGATGTTGTATTGACTACCTCCAGGCCACAGATAAGACATTTAATTGTGATGTTGTATTGACTACCTCCAGGCCACAGAGACATTTAATTGTGATGTTGTATTGATTACCTCTAGGTTACAGACCAGACATTTAATTGTGTGGTTGTATTGACTACCTCCAGGCCACAGACCAGACATTTGATTGTGATGTTGTATTGACTACCTCTAAGCCACAGATAAGTCATTTAATTGTGATGTTGTATGGACTACCTCCAGGCCACAGGCCAGACATTTGATTGTGATGTTGTATTGACTACCTCTAGGCCACAGACCGGACATTTAATTGTGATATTGTATTGACTACCTCTAGGCCACATATAAGACATTTAATTGTGATGTTGTATTGACTACCTCCAGGCCACAGACTAGACATTTAATTGTGATGTTGTATTGACTACCTCTAGGCCACAGACCAGACATTTAATTGTGATGTTGTATTGACTACCTCTAGGCCACAGACCAGACATTTAATTGTGATGTTGTATTGACTACCTCTAGGCCACAGACCAGACATTTAATTGTGATGTTGTATTGACTACCTCCAGGCCACAGACTAGACATTTAATTGTGATGTTATATTGACTACCTCTAGGCCACAGATAAGACATTTAATTGTGATATTGTATTGACTACCTCCAGGCCACAGACCAGACATTTAATTGTGATGTTGTATTGACTACCTCTAGGCCACAGATAAGACATTTAATTGTGATGTTGTATTGACTACGTCTAGGCCACAGACCGGACATTTAATTGCGATGTTGTATTGACTACCTCCAGGCCACAGATAAGACATTTAATTGTGATGTTGTATTGACTACCTCCAGGCCACAGACCAGACATTTAATTGTGATGTTGTATTGACTACCTCTAGGCCACATATAAGACATTTAATTGTGATGTTGTATTGACTACCTCCAGGCCACAGACTAGACATTTAATTGTGATGTTGTATTGATTACCTCCAGGCCACAGACCAGACATTTAATTGTGATGTTGTATTGACTACCTCTAGGCCACAGATAAGACATTTAATTGTGATGTTGTATTGACTACCTCCAGGCCACAGACCAGACATTTAATTGTGATGTTGTATTGATTACCTCTAGGTTACAGACCGGACATTTAATTGCGATGTTGTATTGACTACCTCTAGGCCACAGATAAGACATTTAATTGTGATGTTGTATTGACTACCTCCAGGCCACAGACTAGACATTTAATTGTGATGTTGTATTGATTACATCCAGGCCACAGACCAGAAATTTAATTGTGATGTTGTATTGACTACCTCTAGGTTACAGACCAGACATTTAATTGTGATGTAGTATTGACTACCTCCAGGCCACAGACCAGACATTTAATTGTGATGTTGTATTGACTACCTCTAGGCCACAGACCAGTCATTTAATTGTGATGTTGTATTGACTACCTCTAGGCCACAGATAAGACATTTAATTGTGATGTTGTATTGACTACCTCTAGGTTACAGACCAGACATTTAATTGTGATGTTGTAATGACTACCTTCAGGCCACAGACCAGACATTTAATTGTGATGTTGTATTGACTACCTCCAGGCCACAGACCAGACATTTAATTGTGATGTTGTATTGACTACCTCCAGGCCACAGACCGGTCATTTAATTGTGATGTTGTATTGACTACCTCTAGGTTACAGACCGGCCATTTAAATGTGATGTTGTATTGAGTACCTCTAGGTTACAGACCAGACATTTAATTGTGATGTTGTATTGACTACCTCCAGGCGACAGATCAGACATTTGATTGTGATGTTGTATTGACTACCTCTAGGTTACAGACCATACATTTAATTGTGATGTTGTATTGACTACCTCTAGGCCACAGATAAGACATTTAATTGTGATGTTGTATTGACTACCTTCAGGCCACAGACCAGACATTTGATTGTGATGTTGTATTGACTACCTCTAGGCCACAGATAAGACATTTAATTGTGATGTTGTATTGACTACCTCTATGCCACAGACCAGACATTTAATTGTGATGTTGTATTGACTACCTCTAGGCCACATATAAGACATTTGATTGTGATGTTGTATTGACTACCACTAAGTTACAGATCAGACATTTAATTGTGATGTTGTATTGACTAAATCCAGGCCACAGACTAGACATTTAATTGTGATGTTGTATTGATTACCTCCAGGCCACAGACCAGACATTTAATTGTGATGTTGTATTGACTACCTTCAGGCCACAGACCAAACATTTGATTGTGATGTTGTATTGACTACCTCTAGGCCACAGATAAGACATTTAATTGTGATGTTGTATTGACTACCTCCATTCCACAGAGACATTTAATTGTGATGTTGTATTGATTACCTCTAGGTTACATACCAGACATTTAATTGTGATGTTGTATTGACTACCTCTAGGCCACAGATAAGACATTTAATTGTGATGTTGTATTGACTACCTCTAGGCCACAGACCAGACATTTAATTGTAATGTTGTATTGACTACCTCTAGGCCACAGATAAGACATTTAATTGTGATGTTGTATTGACTACCTCCAGGCCACAGACCAGACATTTAATTGTGATGTTGTATTGACTACCTCTAGGTCACATATAAGACATTTAATTGTGATGTTGTATTGACTACCTTCAGGCCACAGACTAGACATTTAATTGTGATGTTGTATTCATTACCTCCAGGCCACAGACCAGACATTTAATTGTGATGTTGTATTGATTACCTCTAGGTTACAGACCAGACATTTAATTGTGATGTTGTATTGACTACCTCCAGGCCACAGACCAGACATTTAATTGTGATGTTGTATTGACTACCTCTAGGCCACATATAAGACATTTAATTGTGATGTTGTATTGACTACCTTCAGGCCACAGACTAGACATTTAATTGTGATGTTGTATTCATTACCTCCAGGCCACAGACCAGACATTTAATTGTGATGTTGTATTGATTACCTCTAGGTTACAGACCAGACATTTAATTGTGATGTTGTATTGACTACCTCCAGGCCACAGACCAGACATTTAATTGTGATGTTGTATTGACTACCTCTAGGCCACATATAAGACATTTAATTGTGATGTTGTATTGACTACCTCCAGGCCACAGACTAGACATTTAATTGTGATGTTGTATTGATTACCTTCAGGCCACAGACCAGACATTTAATTGTGATGTTGTATTGACTACCTCTAGGCCACAGATAAGACATTTAATTGTGATGTTGTATTGACTACCTCTAGGCCACAGACCAGACATTTAATTGTGATGTTGTATTGACTACCTCTAGGCCACAGATAAGACATTTAATTGTGATGTTGTATTGACTACCTCCAGGCCACAGACCAGACATTTAATTGTGATGTTGTATTGACTACCTCTAGGTCACATATAAGACATTTAATTGTGATTTTGTATTGACTATCTCCAGGCCACAGATAAGACATTTAATTGTGATGTTGTATTGACTACCTCCAGGCCACAGACTAGACATTTAATTGTGATGTTGTATTGACTACCTCTAGGCCACATATAAGACATTTAATTGTGATGTTGTATTGACTACCTCCAGGCCACAGACCAGACATTTAATTGTGATGTTGTATTGATTACCTCTAGGTTACAGACCGGACATTTAATTGTGATGTTGTATTGACTACCTCTAGGTTACAGACCAGACATTTAATTGTGATGTTGTATTGACTACCTCCAGGCCACAGATCAGACATTTGATTGTGATGTTGTATTGACTACCTCTAGGTTACAGACCATACATTTAATTGTGATGTTGTATTGACTACCTTCAGGCCACAGACCAGACATTTGATTGTGATGTTGTATTGACTACCTCTAGGCCACAGATAAGACATTTAATTGTGATATTGTATTGACTACCTCTAGGTTACAGACCATACATTTAATTGTGATGTTGTATTGACTACCTCTAGGCCACAGACCAGACATTTGATTGTGAGACTATGTTGACTACTCGCCCTTGACTTGGAGACGTAAATTACAAGTACTTCAGAAGTCGGGGTGGGTTTGCCTGATGGCGAGGGACACTGATAACATAGAAAGCTAATGTACACGCAGAAATCTGTCTAATGCATTAGAAGTAGTTGCATGTGTATGGACTACTCTTGAGTTCAAAGCGAGCAAACGCGCGCAAAAAACAAACAAACAAACAAACAAACAAACAACAACAACAACAACGACATATTAAGCAGGTGTGTTTGTGAAATAATGAAAACATCATGTATGACCAGATAGGACAGATGACCAGGTATGATGTCACCAACATCATTCCGAGAACCATCGGCTCCCCCAGCAAAAAGGTTGTCCCTCGGACAAGCTGCCTCACCTGGCTCCTGGTCAGCGGCAGGACACTGCCCCAGAATGCCTCCAAGGTATTGGACATCCAGGTAGGTCCCATTTATTTCTTTATTTCTTTTGTTTTTGTGTTTTTGGTTTATTTTGCGTTCACTCGCTTTGACTTTAAGCGTAGTCCATTCGTGCGCTGCTAACCCTAATGCATTGGACTGCTGTTTGCGTGAGGATTAGCCTTATCTATTACAAGACAATGTTTACAATGTAAACAGCTCACATACTGCATATACATATCACTAAGTGGGAGACCCCAACAAGCCAGGGCTAGTGTATTCAGCTCACGTACTGCGAATACTTATCAATATAAGTGGGAGTCCGCTACAAGCCAGCAGCTAGTGTATTTAGCTCACATACTAAAGGTACTTATCTGTACATGGGAGAAGCGCACTGCTGCTGGGTAGAAATGACGGGGCATGTTAGTGTAGTTAACAGGGGGCTACCCTGATCATGTCATAAGCGAGGCCAAATGACAGCTCGGGGCCTGCATTCGTCCGCCACTCACACAGGACAGGACATGTCACTTATCCCTCCCTGCATCCAGGCCGCCCACACCGGACAGGACTAGACACACTCCCCTACCTGCATCCAGGCCGCCCACACAGGACAGGACTAGTCACCCCTACCTGCATCCCGGCCGCCCACACCGGACAGGACTAGTCACCCCTACCTGCATCCAGGCCGCCCACACCGGACAGGACTAGACACCCCTACCTGCATCCAGGCCGCCCACACCGGACAGGACTAGACACCCCTACCTGCATCCAGGCCGCCCACACACGACAGGACTAGACAACCCTACCTGCATCCAGGCCGCCCACACACGACAGGACTAGTTACCCCTACCTGCATCCCGACCGCCTACACACGACAGGCCTAGTCACCCCTCCCTGCATCCAGGCCGCCCACACACGACAGGACTAGACACCCCTCCCTGCATCCAGGCCGCCCACACAGGACAGGACTAGACACCTCTACCTGCATCCAGGCCGCCCACACAGGACAGGACTAGACACCCCTACCTGCATCCAGGCCGCCCACACAGGACAGGACTAGACACTTTCCCCTCCCTGCATCCAGGCCTACAACATGTGATGTCCTACCAGATCACTGACTCGTAGCGGGAAATTGCTTCCGGGCATGTATGGTTTGTTTGTTATAGAGAGCAATATATATATATATATACGTACACTGTAGCAATATATAGACTCACTCTGAAAATCTCACTGAATGCTTTTGGAATTCATCATGACACCTGGGAGACTGCAGCCAGAGACCGAAATTCGTGGCGTGCACCATTACGCAAGGGTGCAGTCATATGTGAGGCAACCAGGACTGCAAGAGCTGTGAAGAAAAGGCAGGACAGAAAAACCACTGCTGAAAATCCTCCTCCAGAAACGTCAAGCATTCTTTGCCCACATTGTCAAAGAACATTTCGAGCCAAAATAGACCTTATCAGCCATCTTAGAACCCACGGCTCCACACCTTCAACCCCACTGGATGAAATGAATGGTCATCATCATTCTTGATGGACAAACAACATATTGACGTACAATGTAGCAATATATAGACATACACTGTAGCAATATATAGACATACACTGTAGCAATATATAGACATACATGTAGCAATATATAGACATACACTGTAGCAATATATAGACATACACTGTAGCAATATATAGACATACACAGTAGCAATATATGGACATACACTGTAGCAATATATGGACATACACTGTAGCAATATATATACGTACACTGTAGCAATATATGGACATACACTGTAGCAATATATATACGTATACTGTAGCAATATATGGACATACACTGTAGCAATATATAGACATAAACTGTAGCAATATATGGACATACACTGTAGCAATATATAGACATACACTGTTGCAATATATGGACATACACTGTAGCAATATATAGACATACACTGTAGCAATATATGGACATAAACTGTAGCAATATATAGACACCCACTCGCTGACACTTTAGTATGTATGGTTTGTTTTATATGTAGCAATATATAGATGTTCACTCGCTGACACGTTAGTATGATAAGCAACGTGAAGACAGGAATGTTTCGGGCAAAGTGGTAGGCTTCAATTTAACAATCAACAATATGGAACATCTGTTGGATTTCCCCCCAGGAGATGATGGAGTGCTGGGAATCAAGCAGGCGGATATATTAAATGTGTCTACACTACTCGGTGGAGTCTTGGTGTACCATCAGGCAGATGTGGTCGGGGGCCTCTGGGATCGTGGGTATAGTGCCGTGGAACAAATAGATCATCACGGACGGGGGAGAATGGTGCTGCAGGGAGTGACCAGAGGATCTGGTCGACACTCAGTTCTCCAAGGAACAACCGGAGGAACACATAATCAGAATGATATCGGCATCATTAGTAATGGGACTCTTCGCCGGATGTTAAAGATGAGGACGCAGCACGTATGGAAATGTCACGAGCACTGCGATGTTGGTTCTTGACTCAACTCAACTCAACTCAACTCAACTCAGCTCAGCTCAACTCAGCTCGCTTAAACAGACATTTCTATGTGCAGTTAGGTTCCTCTATATTTATATTAATTAGTCAAGCAGTTTAAAAAAAAAAACAGAAAGAAAGACAGAAACAAACAAACAAACAAACAAACAAATAAACAAACAAACGACTGAAAGATAAAAAATATTGATCCTGTTACCCACAGCCGTTCCGCGACATCGAGGCTGCCTACGGAGCTGTGGCAAACTGGAGTTACGCCATCCTGATGGCCCTGCACATCCTGTACATGAGCCTGTTCAGGTAGTCCACTATCTCGGGTCTGTTTATGGCCTGGGTTATGGTTTGTTGCCTCACACCTATACCACAATATCCTCCTTACCTCCCCCACTTCGTCTACCTGCTTTCCTTCAATGGAGCCAAGACTGTTAATTCACGCCAAATCCTCATATTGTCGCCATATCCTACATATTTATACATTTTTTTCGCATATCTTTTACAGGACATCGTTGTCAAAACCAGCATCTTTCAGCTGATTGTTGATTTCTTGCCAAGATTACGCTCAGTAGTTTGCCATTGCTATTTCTACATGCCTTCCTCATATTTATTTACCCTTCACTGGAGCCAAGGCTCTTAATACACGCCAACTTCTCATACTTTTGACATATCCTACATATTTCTAATTGTCCTCCCCATGTTTATTCATCTCTATCTCCAGTTCTCGTCTTCGTGTTGTAAGTCTTCCCCGATTCATGTTACCCTGTGGTTTCCAGAGAAAAGACTGTCTAGTTGCACTATTATCGGGTTTTCTCGGTGTGCGTCCAATACAGCGCCAACGTCTTCTCCTCACCTCTTGCCTCGCTGGAACTTGTTTTGTTTTCGTTTTTGTTTGTTTGTTTTGTTTTAATATCTTGGCTCCATACTTAAAACCAAAAGGGGACTGTTCAAATGAAGTTAGAAGCAGGTTGGCAATGGCAATGCAAAGTATAGACACTATCAACAACCGGTGACACGACACTTCTAACAAGTTAAAGTAACATTTATGAGAACATACAATTTCCTGTGAAATCATACAGCTGTGAGACTCTGGCCATTTCAGAATCATTCTAAACGAAAATATGGACTTTCAAACTTAAATGAGACAGAAAGGTTCAGAAAACATTTTGGACAAAGAAGAAAAAATGCTGACATTCATCAAGATCTGAACGTGGAAGAAATCTGGTTCATTAATATCATCGTGTATCTAAATCATTAACTCATTCATACTCTCTCTCTCTCTCTCTCTCTCTCTCTCTCTCTCTCTCTTCTCTCTCTCTCTCTCTATCTCTCTTCTCTCTCTCTCTCTCTCTCTCTCTCTCTCTCTCAACACAACACACATGCACACACAGAAAGAGAGAGAGAGAGAGACGGAAAGAGAGTGAGAGAATGAAAGAGAGAGAGAAGGAGATAGTTAAAGAGAGAGAGATGTATAAAGAGAGAGAGGGAAAAAACGAGACAGAAAGAGAGAGGGAGGGAGAGAGAAAGAGAGAACGAGAGATAGGGGAGGAGAAAGAGAGAGAGGAAAAAAAAGAGAGAGAGAGAGAGAGAGAGAGAGAGAGAGAGAGAGAGAGAGAGAGAGAGAGAGAGAGAGAGAGAGAGAGAGCCAGACAAAGATTGCGAGAAGTTAGAAGTTAGCTACAGGCTGTAACTCATCAAGACCAGAGAGGCACTCAAACGCAGAAGTGAACTGTAAACATCGGTGACGTCAATTATGTGCAGTCTCTTGAGGAACTGTGAACATTATTTGTACATATCATTTTATAACATGCAATATAAATGTTAGACGTATCGATTAACTGCAATGTGAAGTTATCCGTGGATCATACTAGGGGTTATCTTATCCGCCGGATCATACTAGGAGTTATCTTATCTGTCGGATCATACTAGGGTTTATCTTATCTGTCGGATCATACTTGGGGTTATCTTATCCGTCGGATCATAAGAGGGGTTATCTTATCTGTCGGATCATACTAGGGGTTATCTTATCCGCCGGATCATACTAGGGGTTATCTTATCCGCCGGATCATACTAGGGGTTATCTTATCCGCCGGATCATACTAGGGGTTATCTTATCCGCCGGATCATACTAGGGGTTATCTTATCCGCCGGATCATACTAGGGGTTATCTTATCCGCCGGATCATACTAGGGGTTATCTTATCTGTCGGATCATACTAGGGGTTATCTTATCCGCCGGATCATACTAGGGGTTATCTTATCCGCCGGATCATACTAGGGGTTATCTTATCCGCCGGATCATATTAGGGGTTATCTTATCTGTCGGATCATACTAGGGTTTATCTTATCCGCCGGATCATACTAGGGGTTATCTTATCCGCCAGATCATAGTAGGGGTTATCTTATCTGTCGGATCATACTAGGGTTTATCTTATCTGTCGGATCATACTTGGGGTTATTTTATCCGTCGGATCATAAGAGGGGTTATCTTATCCGTCGGATCATACTAGGGGTTATCTTATCCGCCGGATCATACTAGGGGTTATCTTATCCGCCGGATCATACTAGGGGTTATCTTATCCGCCGGATCATACTAGGGGTTATCTTATCTGTCGGATCATACTAGGGGTTATCTTATCCGCCGGATCATACTAGGGGTTATCTTATCCGCCGGATCATACTAGGGGTTATCTTATCCGCCGGATCATACTAGGGGTTATCTTATCTGTCGGATCATACTAGGGTTTATCTTATCCGCCGGATCATACTAGGGGTTATCTTATCCGCCGGATCATACTAGGGGTTATCTTATCTGTCGGATCATACTAGGGTTTATCTTATCTGTCGGATCATACTTGGGGTTATTTTATCCGTCGGATCATAGTAGGGGTAATCTTATCCGTCGGATCATAGTAGGGGTTATATTATCCGTCGGATCATACTTGGGGTTATCTTATCCGTCGAATCATAGAGGGGTTATATTATCCGTCGGATCATACTTGGGGTTATCTTATCCGTCGGATCATAAGAGGGGTTATCTTATTCGTCGGATCATACTTGGGGTTATCTCAGCTCAGTTTTTAAACACTTTAACATAGAATATGTATTCTAACACACACATGCTATGAATATTCTGCTGAGGGCTGGTTTTCTCTTGTTGAATTCTGCCATGGCATGTTGAGCAAAGCCTACATTGTATGATTTCCAACTGCAGCGTACACACGGAACTATCTGTATGTTGCCATTGTTTGATAACACCGGCCAGAGATCAGGGCTGCGTTTGACATCATACGGGACCGAGATAAAATATAAATATTTCTTAAAATTGTGTTCTCAGATAGATTCAAGCCTTCCCTAGCTGTGCCGTCCACGTGACAGGCGACATGTTTCCCTAGCTGTGCACAGTCGGTCTGGGTGGATACAAGCATGTCTCCCTAGATATGCCCAGTCTGTCTGGATGGATATAAACAGGTCTCCATAGATATGCCCAGTCTGTCTGGATGACAGGCAATAGATATCCCTGATATCCCCAGCTGTGCCCAGTCTGTGTGGATGGAAGGCATTAGGTATCCCTGATATCCCCAGCTGTGCCCAGTCTGTGTAGATGGAAGGCATTAAATAGCACTGATATCCTCAGCTGTGCCCAGTCTGTCTGGATGACAGGCAGTAGATATCCCTGATATCCCCAGCTGTACGCAGTTTGTGTGGATGGAAGGCAGTAGATATCCCTGATATCCCCAACTGTGCCCAGTCTGTCTTGATGACAGGCAGTAGATATCCCTGATATCCCTAGCTGTGCTCAGTCTGTCTGGATGACAGGCAGTAGATATCCCTGATATCCCTAGCTGTGCCCAGTCTGTCTGGATGACAGACAGTAGATATCCCTGATATCCCTAGCTGTGCCCAGTCTGTCTGGATGACAGGCAGTAGATATCCCTGATATCCCCAGCTGTGCCCAGTCTGTCTGGATGGAAGGCAGTAAATAGCACTGATATCCCCAGCTGTGCCCAGTCTGTGTGAATGGAAGGCAGTAGATATCCCTAATATCCCTAGATGTGCCCAGTCTGTGTGAATGGAAGGCAGTAGATATCCCTAACATCCCCAGCTGTGCCCAGTCTGTGTGGATGGAAGGCAGTAAATAGCACTGATATCCCTAGCTGTGCGTAGTCTGTGAGGATGGAAGGCAGTAGATATCCCTAATATCCCTAGATGTGCCCAGTCTGTGTGAATGGAAGGCAGTAGATATCCCTAACATCCCCAGCTGTGCCCAGTCTGTGTGGATGGAAGGCAGTAAATAGCACTGATATCCCTAGGTGTGCGTAGTCTGTGAGGATGGAAGGCAGTAGATATCCCTAATATCCCTAGATGTGCCCAGTCTGTGTGAATGGAAGGCAGTAGATATGTCTGATATCCTCAGCTGTGCCCGGTATGTCTGATGGGAGGTAGTAGATATCCCTGATATCCCCAGCTGTGTCCAGTCTGTCTGGATGACAGGCAGTAGATATCGCTGATATCCCAGCTGTGTCCAGTCTACCAGGAAGGCAGGAGATTTTTGTCTGACGTAGTATTTTCCTTATCTCTTAAACTGTCTGAATAGGGGACTCCTGTGTGTATGTACGCTTCCATAGGCGAGGCTCTTGAAGTCTTAAGAACATGTGAGCTCCTCTATTGCTACACGTAGTTTTGTGTTAGTGAACTTTTTGTTATAAGACTTTGTAAAACCGCGAATGGTTCATCTCAGCAGGAACTTCATATTAATCTTGTTTCTTAAATGTCCACAGTTGGTCAGGACTGGCTTTATTAAATGATTCTCGGCTGAGGCCTGGAGATAGGAGTGTCAGTAACTCTGCTCTGGTGACCTACATTGTGGTGCCCCTGGAACCGCTGATAATCTTCTTGTACACCATTTACAGACTGATCAAGTATTGTTGTTGGTCTGGGGATGTCCCAAACAGGTACGTCATTCTAGGAAACCTGTGATTTAAGATACTCAGCCAACTAGACAATAAAGCAAGGTATCTCAGCTAAGACCACAGGACACCAACGTTACAAGAGCATTTGCTAAGAATTTGTTTTATTGATGTTGGTCATCATGTTTGTTCGAAGCCTACTATCTCTTTTATAGTCCATGACATGTGGCATTATCATTATGTATTTCCCCGGCCTCTTGTCTCTCCTCTTGTAGCCCATGCCTTAAGCCCATATTGGTTATCATGTTTTGTCTACAGTCTGCTGTCTCATCTCTCATAGTTCATGCCATACGTTTTGGTTATCATGTGTGTCTACAGAATCCTGTCTCATCTCTCATAGTTCATGCCATTCGGTTTTGGTTATCATGTGTGTCCACAGAATCCTGTATCATCTCTCATAGTTCATGCCATTTGATTTTGGTTATCATGTTTGTCTACAGAATCCTGTCTCATCTCTCATAGTTCATGCCATACGTTTTGGTTATCACGTTTGTCTACAGAATCCTGTCTCATCTCTCATAGTTCATGTCATACGTTTTGGTTATCACGTTTGTCCACAGAATTCTATCTGCATGTTACCAGCTATTTATATTGCAAATGATTAACCAGGCTACTATCTGTAGGTGTCAATCATCTTCCCTCTTTGTGATGCCTCATCGTTTATTGGTACACCTGAAAGTTCAGTATCACTCTGTTGCTCTGCTACACTTATTACAGACATCTTGTTATCAAGCTTACATGTGATATGTGCGAGTGTATCCGTGATCTTACAGTGAGAATGGTTGTATATCTACTACTGTTTGCTGGTTATGACTTCTATCTGCGCATTTAAATCCCCCAGCTACTTTATTTATGATCTCTCCTCCCTCCACTGCTCATACTTGGTTCCGAATTTCTCCAACATCCTGGGTTCTCGTCTGGTGTCCGTGGCTTCCTTCAATCGTGTCTTAAATGCCTTTGCGATGGAGTGTCTATTTATGTGATATGACACTTATAGAAGGTTATCGATTAGTAATGTGCACTGGAACCTGCTATTTTTCTGACAGTGTTAACAGTAGAATGACCAGAAATAAAACTTTTAGCTGCATTTCCCAGGTACTGATATGTATTGCTGCTAGCCAAGTTTGACCTCCTGTACTTTCCTATTCTATGTTAGGTTTCGTTATTAATGCTTCGACCTGACCCCCGAGTTATGGTTGACTTAGATACGACGACGATCTGTACACGGTCCCCTCTGTTATATTAATCAGTGCAGCACGATTAACTGACATGGGCACAGCCTGGGTACTTTTAATCATCATCATCATACATGCAACATCAACAACACCAAGCCTCCGTCATCATAACCACACATCTTTCATAATCATCATCATAATTATCATCATCATCATCTCATTATCATCATCACCATCATCATCACCATCACATCATCATCATCACAACCACCACCACCTTCCGTTTATTCCAGAAACAAGCTGTCACAGACCACGCACATGCTGAAGACCAGCCTGGCAGTTCTGATCACCCTCGTCTACTCCCTGTTTGTCGTCATGTGGATCATCATGTACATCGCAGATTTCCGGTTCATGGACATCTTTCTGTCAATTGCCCTGTGTCTGGGTAAGTTCTGTCAGTCGCCCTGTGTCTGGGTAAGTTGTATCAATAGCACCTTGTTTAGTTCTGTCAATATTTCTTTGCTTAATTATGACAACAGCTCTGTGATTAGTCCTTGTGTAGTTCTGTCATTAGCCACAATGTTTAGTTCTGTCATTAGAATTGTGTTTAGTTCCATGAGTAGTCCTTTGTTTAGTTCTGTCAGTAGTTTTGTATAGTTCTGTCATTAGACCTTCATTTAGTTCTCTCATTAGTCCTTTGTTTAGTTCTCTCATTAGACCATTGTTTAGTTCTGTCATTAGACCTTTGTTTAGCTATCTTATTAGTCCTTTATTTAGTTCTCTTATTGTACCATTGTTTAGTTCTTTCATTAGACCATTCCTTAGTTCTCTCATTAGTCCTTTGTTTAGTTCTCTCATTAGACTTTTGTTTAGTTCTGTCATTAACCCCATGGTTTAGTTCTCTCATTAGACCTTTGTTTAGTTCTGTCATTAACCCCATGGTTTAGTTCTCTCATTAGACTTTTGTTTAGTTCTGTCATTAATCCCATGGTTTAGTTCTCTCATTAGACCTTTGTTTAGTTCTGTCATTAACCCCATGGTTTAGTTCTCTCATTAGACCTTTGTTTAGTTCTGTCATTAACCCCATGGTTTAGTTCTCTCATCAGAACTTTGTTTAGTTCTGTCATTAACCCCATGGTTTAGTTCTCTCATTAGACCTTTGTTTAGTTCTGTCATTAACCCCATGGTTTAGTTCTCTCATTAGACCTTTGTTTAGTTCTGTCATTAACCCCATGGTTTAGTTCTCTCATTAGACCTTTGTTTAGTTCTCTCATTAACCTCATGGTTTAGTTCTCTCATTAGACATTTGTTTAGTTCTGTCATTAACCCCATGGTTTAGTTCTCTCATTAGACTTTTGTTCAGTTCTGTCATTAACCCCATGGTTTAGTTCTCTCATTAGACCTTTGTTTAGTTCTGTCATTAACCCCATGGTTTAGTTCTCTCATTAGATCTTTGTTTAGTTCTGTCATTAACCCCATGGTTTAGTTCTCTCATTAGAACTTTGGTTAGTTCTGTCATTAACCCCATGGTTTAGTTCTCTCATTAGATCTTTGTTTAGTTCTGTCATTAACCCCATGGTTTAGTTCTCTCATTAGACCTTTGTTTAGTTCTGTCATTAGCCCCATGGTTTAGTTCTCTCATTAGATCTTTGTTTAGTTCTGTCATTAACCCCATGGTTTAGTTCTCTCATTAGACCTTTGTTTAGTTCTGTCATTAACCACATGGTTTAGTTCTCTCATTAGATCTTTGTTTAGTTCTGTCATTAGCCCCATGGTTTAGTTCTCTCATTAGACCTTTGTTTAGTTCTGTCATTAGCCTCATGGTTTAGTTCTCTCATTAGACCTTTGTTTAGTTCTGTCATTAACCCCATGGTTTAGTTCTCTCATTAGACCTTTGTTTAGTTCTGTCATTAACCCCATGGTTTAGTTCTCTCATTAGATCTTTGTTTAGTTCTGTCATTAGCCCCATGGTTTAGTTCTCTCATTAGACCTTAGTTTAGTTCTGTCATTAGTCT
Source organism: Cepaea hortensis (assembly GCA_963921405.1). Lineage (NCBI taxonomy): Eukaryota > Metazoa > Mollusca > Gastropoda > Stylommatophora > Helicidae > Cepaea > Cepaea hortensis. The sequence continues at coordinate 120,666,479 of OY992883.1, forward strand.
CATGGTTTAGTTCTCTCATTAGACCTTTGTTTAGTTCTGTCATTAACCCCATGGTTTAGTTCTCTCATTAGACCTTTGTTTAGTTCTGTCATTAACCCCATGGTTTAGTTCTCTCATTAGACCTTAGTTTAGTTCTGTCTTTAACCCCATGGTTTAGTTCTCTCATTAGATCTTTGTTTAGTTCTGTCATTAGCCCCATGGTTTAGTTCTCTCATTAGACCTTTGTTTAGTTCTGCCATTAACACCATGGTTTAGTTCTCTCATTAGACCTTTGTCTAGTTCTGTCATTAACCCCATGGTTTAGTTCTCTCATTAGACCTTTGTTTAGTTCTGTCATTAGCCTCATGGTTTAGTTCTCTCATTAGACCTTTGTTTAGTCCTGTCATTACCCCATGGTTTAGTTCTCTCATTAGACCTTTGTTTAGTTCTGTCATTAACCCCATGGTTTAGTTCTCTCATTAGACCTTTGTTTAGTTCTGTCATTAACCACATGGTTTAGTTCTCTCATTAGACCTTTGTTTAGTTCTGTCATTAACCCCATGGTTTAGTTCTCTCATTAGACCTTTGTTTAGTTCTGTCATTAACACCATGGTTTAGTTCTCTCATTAGACTTTTGTTTAGTTCTGTCATTAACCCCATGGTTTAGTTCTCTCATCAGAACTTTGTTTAGTTCTGTCATTAACCCCATGGTTTAGTTCTCTCATTAGACCTTTGTTTAGTTCTGTCATTAACCCCATGGTTTAGTTCTCTCATTAGACTTTTGTTTAGTTCTGTCATTAATCCCATGGTTTAGTTCTCTCATTAGACCTTTGTTTAGTTCTGTCATTAACCCCATGGTTTAGTTCTCTCATTAGACCTTTGTTTAGTTCTGTCATTAACCCCATGGTTTAGTTCTTTCATCAGAACTTTGTTTAGTTCTGTCATTAACCCCATGGTTTAGTTCTCTCATTAGACCTTTGTTTAGTTCTGTCATTAACCCCATGGTTTAGTTCTCTCATTAGACCTTTGTTTAGTTCTGTCATTAACCCCATGGTTTAGTTCTCTCATTAGACCTTTGTTTAGTTCTCTCATTAACCTCATGGTTTAGTTCTCTCATTAGACCTTTGTTTAGTTCTGTCATTAACCCCATGGTTTAGTTCTCTCATTAGACTTTTGTTCAGTTCTGTCATTAACCCCATGGTTTAGTTCTCTCATTAGACCTTTGTTTAGTTCTGTCATTAACCCCATGGTTTAGTTCTCTCATTAGATCTTTGTTTAGTTCTGTCATTAACCCCATGGTTTAGTTCTCTCATTAGAACTTTGGTTAGTTCTGTCATTAACCCCATGGTTTAGTTCTCTCATTAGATCTTTGTTTAGTTCTGTCATTAACCCCATGGTTTAGTTCTCTCATTAGACCTTTGTTTAGTTCTGTCATTAGCCCCATGGTTTAGTTCTCTCATTAGATCTTTGTTTAGTTCTGTCATTAACCCCATGGTTTAGTTCTCTCATTAGACCTTTGTTTAGTTCTGTCATTAACCACATGGTTTAGTTCTCTCATTAGATCTTTGTTTAGTTCTGTCATTAGCCCCATGGTTTAGTTCTCTCATTAGACCTTTGTTTAGTTCTGTCATTAGCCTCATGGTTTAGTTCTCTCATTAGACCTTTGTTTAGTTCTGTCATTAACCCCATGGTTTAGTTCTCTCATTAGACCTTTGTTTAGTTCTGTCATTAACCCCATGGTTTAGTTCTCTCATTAGATCTTTGTTTAGTTCTGTCATTAGCCCCATGGTTTAGTTCTCTCATTAGACCTTAGTTTAGTTCTGTCATTAGCCTCATGGTTTAGTTCTCTCATTAGATCTTTGTTTAGTTCTGTCATTAACCCCATGGTTTAGTTCTCTCATTAGACCTTTGTTTAGTTCTGTCATTAACCCCATGGTTTAGTTCTCTCATTAGACCTTAGTTTAGTTCTGTCTTTAACCCCATGGTTTAGTTCTCTCATTAGATCTTTGTTTAGTTCTGTCATTAGCCCCATGGTTTAGTTCTCTCATTAGACCTTTGTTAAGTTCTGCCATTAACCCCATGGTTTAGTTCTCTCATTAGACCTTTGTCTAGTTCTGTCATTAACCCCATGGTTTAGTTCTCTCATTAGACCTTTGTTTAGTTCTGTCATTAGCCTCATGGTTTAGTTCTCTCATTAGACCTTTGTTTAGTCCTGTCATTACCCCATGGTTTAGTTCTCTCATTAGACCTTTGTTTAGTTCTGTCATTAACCCCATGGTTTAGTTCTCTCATTAGACCTTTGTTTAGTTCTGTCATTAACCACATGGTTTAGTTCTCTCATTAGACCTTTGTTTAGTTCTGTCATTAACCCCATGGTTTAGTTCTCTCATTAGACCTTTGTTTAGTTCTGTCATTAACACCATGGTTTAGTTCTCTCATTAGATCTTTGTTTAGTTCTGTCATTAGCCCCATGGTTTAGTTCTCTCATTAGATCTTTGTTTAGTTCTGTCATTAACCCCATGGTTTAGTTCTCTCATTAGACCTTTGTTTAGTTCTGTCATTAACCCCATGGTTTAGTTCTCTCATTAGATCTTTGTTTAGTTCTGTCATTAACCCCATGGTTTAGTTCTCTCATTAGACCTTTGTTTAGTTCTGTCATTAGCCCCATGGTTTAGTTCTCTCATTAGATCTTTGTTTAGTTCTGTCATAAACCCCATGGTTTAGTTCTGTCATTAGCCTCATGGTTTAGTTCTGTCATGAGCCCCATGGTTTATGTCTCTCATTAGACCTTTGTTTAGTTCTGTCATTAGCCCCATGGTTTAGTTCTCTCAATAGATCTTTGTTTAGTTCTGTCATTAGCCCCATGGTTTAGTTCTCTCATTAGATCTTTGTTTAGTTCTGTCATTAGCCCCATGGTTTAGTTCTCTCATTAGACCTTTGTTTAGTTCTGTCATTAACCTCATGGTTTAGTTCTTTCATTAGACCTTTGTTTAGTTCTATCATTAGCCCCATGGTTTAGTTCTCTCATTAGATCTTTGTTTAATTCTGTCATTAGCCCCATGGTTTAGTTCTCTCATTAGACCTTTGTTTAGTTCTGTCATTAACCCCATGGTTTAGTTCTCTCATTAGATCTTTGTTTAGTTCTGTCATTAACCTCATGGTTTAGTTCTCTCATTAGACCTTAGTTTAGTTCTGTCATTAGCCCCATGGTTTAGTTCTGTCATTAGCCCCATGGTTTAGTTCTGTCATTAGCCCCATGGTTTAGTTCTCTCATTAGATCTTTGTTTAGTTCTATCATTAGCCCCATGGTTTAGTTCTGTCATTAGCCCCATGGTTTAGTTCTCTCATTAGATCTTTGTTTAGATCTGTCATTAGCCCCATGGTTTAGTTCTCTCATTAGATCTTTGTTTAGTTCTGTCATTAACCCCATGGTTTAGTTCTCTCATTAGACCTTAGTTTAGTTCTGTCATTAGCCCCATGGTTTAGTTCTCTCATTAGATCTTAGTTTAGTTCTGTCATTAACCCCATGGTTTAGTTCTGTCATTAGCCTCATGGTTTAGTTCTCTCATTAGACCTTAGTTTAGTTCTGTCTTTAACCCCATGGTTTAGTTCTCTCATTAGATCTTTGTTTAGTTCTGTCATTAACCCCATGGTTTAGTTCTCTCATTAGACCTTAGTTTAGTTCTGTCATTAGCCCCATGGTTTAGTTCTCTCATTAGACCTTAGTGTAGTTCTGTCATTAACCCCATGGTTTAGTTCTGTCATTAGCCTCATGGTTTAGTTCTCTCATTAGACATTAGTTTAGTTCTGTCATTAACCCCAAGGTTTAGTTCTCTCATTAGATCTTTGTTTAGTTCTGTCATTAACCCCATGGTTTAGTTCTCACATTAGACCTTAGTTTAGTTCTGTCATTAACCCCATGGTTTAGTTCTGTCATTAGCTTCATGGTTTAGTTCTGTCATTAGCCCCATGGTTTAGTTCTCTCATTAGACCTTTGTTTAGTTCTGTCATTAGCCCCATGGTTTAGTTCTCTCATTAGATCTTTGTTTAGTTCTATCATTAGCCCCATGGTTTAGTTCTCTCATTAGACCTTAGTTTAGTTCTGTCATTAGCCTCATGGTTTAGTTCTCTCATTAGACCTTTGTTTAGTTCTGTCATTAACCCCATGGTTTAGTTCTCTCATTAGACCTTTGTTTAGTTCTGTCATTAACCCCATGGTTTAGTTCTCTCATTAGACCTTAGTTTAGTTCTGTCTTTAACCCCATGGTTTAGTTCTCTCATTAGATCTTTGTTTAGTTCTGTCATTAGCCCCATGGTTTAGTTCTCTCATTAGACCTTTGTTTAGTTCTGCCATTAACCCCATGGTTTAGTTCTCTCATTAGACCTTTGTCTAGTTCTGTCATTAAGCCCATGGTTTAGTTCTCTCATTAGACCTTTGTTTAGTTCTGTCATTAGCCTCATGGTTTAGTTCTCTCATTAGACCTTTGTTTAGTCCTGTCATTACCCCATGGTTTAGTTCTCTCATTAGACCTTTGTTTAGTTCTGTCATTAACCCCATGGTTTAGTTCTCTCATTAGACCTTTGTTTAGTTCTGTCATTAACCACATGGTTTAGTTCTCTCATTAGACCTTTGTTTAGTTCTGTCATTAACCCCATGGTTTAGTTCTCTCATTAGACCTTTGTTTAGTTCTGTCATTAACACCATGGTTTAGTTCTCTCATTAGATCTTTGTTTAGTTCTGTCATTAGCCCCATGGTTTAGTTCTCTCATTAGATCTTTGTTTAGTTCTGTCATTAACCCCATGGTTTAGTTCTCTCATTAGACCTTTGTTTAGTTCTGTCATTAACCCCATGGTTTAGTTCTCTCATTAGATCTTTGTTTAGTTCTGTCATTAACCCCATGGTTTAGTTCTCTCATTAGACCTTTGTTTAGTTCTGTCATTAGCCCCATGGTTTAGTTCTCTCATTAGATCTTTGTTTAGTTCTGTCATACACCCCATGGTTTAGTTCTGTCATTAGCCTCATGGTTTAGTTCTGTCATGAGCCCCATGGTTTATGTCTCTCATTAGACCTTTGTTTAGTTCTGTCATTAGCCCCATGGTTTAGTTCTCTCAATAGATCTTTGTTTAGTTCTGTCATTAGCCCCATGGTTTAGTTCTCTCATTAGATCTTTGTTTAGTTCTGTCATTAGCCCCATGGTTTAGTTCTCTCATTAGACCTTTGTTTAGTTCTGTCATTAACCTCATGGTTTAGTTCTCTCATTAGACATTTGTTTAGTTCTGTCATTAGCCCCATGGTTTAGTTCTCTCATTAGATCTTTGTTTAATTCTGTCATTAGCCCCATGGTTTAGTTCTCTCATTAGACCTTTGTTTAGTTCTGTCATTAGCCCCATGGTTTAGTTCTCTCATTAGACCTTTGTTTAGTTCTGTCATTAACCCCATGGTTTAGTTCTCTCATTAGATCTTTGTTTAGTTCTGTCATTAACCTCATGGTTTAGTTCTCTCATTAGACCTTAGTTTAGTTCTGTCATTAGCCCCATGGTTTAGTTCTGTCATTAGCCCCATGGTTTAATTCTGTCATTAGCCCCATGGTTGAGTTCTCTCATTAGATCTTTGTTTAGTTCTATCATTAGCCCCATGGTTTAGTTCTGTCATTAGCCCCATGGTTTAGTTCTCTCATTAGATCTTTGTTTAGTTCTGTCATTAGCCCCATGGTTTAGTTCTCTCATTAGATCTTTGTTTAGTTCTGTCATTAACCCCATGGTTTAGTTCTCTCATTAGACCTTAGTTTAGTTCTGTCATTAGCCCCATGGTTTAGTTCTCTCATTAGATCTTAGTTTAGTTCTGTCATTAACCCCATGGTTTAGTTCTGTCATTAGCTTCATGGTTTAGTTCTCTCATTAGACCTTAGTTTAGTTCTGTCATTAACCCCATGGTTTAGTTCTCTCATTAGATCTTTGTTTAGTTCTGTCATTAACCCCATGGTTTAGTTCTCTCATTAGACCTTAGTTTAGTTCTGTCATTAGCCCCATGGTTTAGTTCTCTCATTAGACCTTAGTGTAGTTCTGTCATTAACCCCATGGTTTAGTTCTGTCATTAGCCTCATGGTTTAGTTCTCTCATTAGACATTAGTTTAGTTCTGTCATTAACCCCAAGGTTTAGTTCTCTCATTAGATCTTTGTTTAGTTCTGTCATTAACCCCATGGTTTAGTTCTCACATTAGACCTTAGTTTAGTTCTGTCATTAACCCCATGGTTTAGTTCTGTCATTAGCCTCATGGTTTAGTTCTGTCATTAGCCCCATGGTTTAGTTCTCTCATTAGACCTTTGTTTAGTTCTGTCATTAGCCCCATGGTTTAGTTCTCTCATTAGATCTTTGTTTAGTTCTGTCATTAGCCCCATGGTTTAGTTCTGTCATTAACCCCATGGTTTAGTTCTCTCATTAGACCTTTGTTTAGTTCTGTCATTAGCCCCATGGTTTAGTTCTATCATTATATCTTTGTTTAGTTCTGTCATTAACCCCATGGTTTAGTTCTCTCATTAGACCTTTGTTTAGTTCTGTCATTAACCCCATGGTTTAGTTCTCTCATTAGACCTTTGTTTAGTTCTGTCATTAGCCCCATGGTTTAGTTCTCTCATTAGATCTTTGTTTAGTTCTTTCATTAGCCCAATGGTTTAGTTCTCTCATTAGACCTTTGTTTAGTTCTGTCATTAACCCCATGGTTTAGTTCTCTCATTAGACCTTTGTTTAGTTCTGTCATTAGCCCCATTGTTTAGTTCTCTCATTAGACCTTTGTTTAGTTCTGTCATTAACCCCATGGTTTAGTTCTCTCATTAGACCTTTGTTTAGTTCTGTCATTAACCCCATGGTTTAGTTCTCTCATCAGATCTTTGTTTAGTTCTGTCATTAACCCCATGGTTTAGTTCTCTCATTAGACCTTTGTTTAGTTCTGTCATTAACCCCATGGTTTAGTTCTCTCATTAGACCTTTGTTTAGTTCTGTCATTAACCCCATGGTTTAGTTCTCTCATTAGATCTTTGTTTAGTTCTGTCATAAACCCCATGGTTTAGTTCTGTCATTAGCCTCATGGTTTAGTTCTGTCATGAGCCCCATGGTTTATGTCTCTCATTAGACCTTTGTTTAGTTCTGTCATTAGCCCCATGGTTTAGTTCTCTCAATAGATCTTTGTTTAGTTCTGTCATTAGCCCCATGGTTTAGTTCTCTCATTAGATCTTTGTTTAGTTCTGTCATTAGCCCCATGGTTTAGTTCTCTCATTAGACCTTTGTTTAGATCTGTCATTAACCTCATGGTTTAGTTCTCTCATTAGACCTTTGTTTAGTTCTGTCATTAGCCCCATGGTTTAGTTCTCTCATTAGATCTTTGTTTAATTCTGTCATTAGCCCCATGGTTTAGTTCTCTCATTAGACCTTTGTTTAGTTCTGTCATTAGCCCCATGGTTTAGTTCTCTCATTAGACCTTTGTTTAGTTCTGTCATTAACCCCATGGTGTAGTTCTCTCATTAGATCTTTGTTTAGTTCTGTCATTAACCTCATGGTTTAGTTCTCTCATTAGACCTTAGTTTAGTTCTGTCATTAGCCCCATGGTTTAGTTCTGTCATTAGCCCCATGGTTTAGTTCTGTCATTAGCCCCATGGTTTAGTTCTCTCATTAGATCTTTGTTTAGTTCTGTCATTAGCCCCATGGTTTAGTTCTCTCATTAGATCTTTGTTTAGTTCTGTCATTAACCCCATGGTTTAGTTCTCTCATTAGACCTTAGTTTAGTTCTGTCATTAGCCCCATGGTTTAGTTCTCTCATTAGATCTTAGTTTAGTTCTGTCATTAACCCCATGGTTTAGTTCTGTCATTAGCCTCATGGTTTAGTTCTCTCATTAGACCTTAGTTTAGTTCTGTCATTAACCCCATGGTTTAGTTCTCTCATTAGATCTTTGTTTAGTTCTGTCATTAACCCCATGGTTTAGTTCTCTCATTAGACCTTAGTTTAGTTCTGTCATTAGCCCCATGGTTTAGTTCTCTCATTAGACCTTAGTGTAGTTCTGTCATTAACCCCATGGTTTAGTTCTGTCATTAGCCTCATGGTTTAGTTCTCTCATTAGACATTAGTTTAGTTCTGTCATTAACCCCAAGGTTTAGTTCTCTCATTAGATCTTTGTTTAGTTCTGTCATTAACCCCATGGTTTAGTTCTCACATTAGACCTTAGTTTAGTTCTGTCATTAACCCCATGGTTTAGTTCTGTCATTAGCCTCATGGTTTAGTTCTGTCATTAGCCCCATGGTTTAGTTCTCTCATTAGACCTTTGTTTAGTTCTGTCATTAGCCCCATGGTTTAGTTCTCTCATTAGATCTTTGTTTAGTTCTGTCATTAGCCCCATGGTTTAGTTCTGTCATTAACCCCATGGTTTAGTTCTCTCATTAGACCTTTGTTTAGTTCTGTCATTAGCCCCATGGTTTAGTTCTATCATTATATCTTTGTTTAGTTCTGTCATTAACCCCATGGTTTAGTTCTCTCATTAGACCTTTGTTTAGTTCTGTCATTAACCCCATGGTTTAGTTCTCTCATTAGACCTTTGTTTAGTTCTGTCATTAGCCCCATGGTTTAGTTCTCTCATTAGATCTATGTTTAGTTCTTTCATTAGCCCAATGGTTTAGTTCTCTCATTAGACCTTTGTTTAGTTCTGTCATTAACCCCATGGTTTAGTTCTCTCATTAGACCTTTGTTTAGTTCTGTCATTAGCCCCATTGTTTAGTTCTCTCATTAGACCTTTGTTTAGTTCTGTCATTAACCCCATGGTTTAGTTCTCTCATTAGACCTTTGTTTAGTTCTGTCATTAACCCCATGGTTTAGTTCTCTCATCAGATCTTTGTTTAGTTCTGTCATTAACCCCATGGTTTAGTTCTCTCATTAGACCTTTGTTTAGTTCTGTCATTAACCCCATGGTTTAGTTCTCTCATTAGACCTTTGTTTAGTTCTGTCATTAACCCCATGGTTTAGTTCTCTCATTAGACCTTTGTTTAGTTCTCTCATTAACCTCATGGTTTAGTTCTCTCATTAGACCTTTGTTTAGTTCTGTCATTAACCCCATGGTTTAGTTCTCTCATTAGACTTTTGTTCAGTTCTGTCATTAACCCCATGGTTTAGTTCTCTCATTAGACCTTTGTTTAGTTCTGTCATTAACCCCATGGTTTAGTTCTCTCATTAGATCTTTGTTTAGTTCTGTCATTAACCCCATGGTTTAGTTCTCTCATTAGACCTTTGGTTAGTTCTGTCATTAACCCCATGGTTTAGTTCTCTCATTAGATCTTTGTTTAGTTCTGTCATTAACCCCATGGTTTAGTTCTCTCATTAGACCTTTGTTTAGTTCTGTCATTAGCCCCATGGTTTAGTTCTCTCATTAGATCTTTGTTTAGTTCTGTCATTAACCCCATGGTTTAGTTCTCTCATTAGACCTTTGTTTAGTTCTGTCATTAACCCCATGGTTTAGTTCTCTCATTAGATCTTTGTTTAGTTCTGTCATTAGCCCCATGGTTTAGTTCTCTCATTAGACCTTTGTTTAGTTCTGTCATTAGCCTCATGGTTTAGTTCTCTGATTAGACCTTTGTTTAGTTCTGTCATTAACCCCATGGTTTAGTTCTCTCATTAGACCTTTGTTTAGTTCTGTCATTAACTCCATGGTTTAGTTCTCTCATTAGATCTTTGTTTAGTTCTGTCATTAGCCCCATGGTTTAGTTCTCTTATTAGACCTTAGTTTAGTTCTGTCATTAGCCTCATGGTTTAGTTCTCTCATTAGACCTTTGTTTAGTTCTGTCATTAACCCCATGGTTTAGTTCTCTCATTAGACCTTTGTTTAGTTCTGTCATTAGCCCCATGGTTTAGTTCTCTCATTAGATCTTTGTTTAGTTCTGTCATAAACCCCATGGTTTAGTTCTGTCATTAGCCGCATGGTTTAGTTCTGTCATGAGCCCCATGGTTTATGTCTCTCATTAGACCTTTGTTTAGTTCTGTCATTAGCCCCATGGTTTAGTTCTCTCAATAGATCTTTGTTTAGTTCTGTCATTAGCCCCATGGTTTAGTTCTCTCATTAGATCTTTGTTTAGTTCTGTCATTAACCCCATGGTTTAGTTCTCTCATTAGACCTTTGTTTAGTTCTCTCATTAACCTCATGGTTTAGTTCTCTCATTAGACCTTTGTTTAGTTCTGTCATTAACCCCATGGTTTAGTTCTCTCATTAGACTTTTGTTCAGTTCTGTCATTAACCCCATGGTTTAGTTCTCTCATTAGACCTTTGTTTAGTTCTGTCATTAACCCCATGGTTTAGTTCTCTCATTAGATCTTTGTTTAGTTCTGTCATTAACCCCATGGTTTAGTTCTCTCATTAGACCTTTGGTTAGTTCTGTCATTAAACCCATGGTTTAGTTCTCTCATTAGATCTTTGTTTAGTTCTGTCATTAACCCCATGGTTTAGTTCTCTCATCAGACCTTTGTTTAGTTCTGTCATTAGCCCCATGGTTTAGTTCTCTCATTAGATCTTTGTTTAGTTCTGTCATTAACCCCATGGTTTAGTTCTCTCATTAGACCTTTGTTTAGTTCTGTCATTAACCCCATGGTTTAGTTCTCTCATTAGATCTTTGTTTAGTTCTGTCATTAGCCCCATGGTTTAGTTCTCTCATTAGACCTTTGTTTAGTTCTGTCATTAGCGTCATGGTTTAGTTCTCTGATTAGACCTTTGTTTAGTTCTGTCATTAACCCCATGGTTTAGTTCTCTCATTAGACCTTTGTTTAGTTCTGTCATTAACCCCATGGTTTAGTTCTCTCATTAGATCTTTGTTTAGTTCTGTCATTAGCCCCATGGTTTAGTTCTCTCATTAGACCTTAGTTTAGTTCTGTCATTAGCCTCATGGTTTAGTTCTCTCATTAGACCTTTGTTTAGTTCTGTCATTAACCCCCTGGTTTAGTTCTCTCATTAGACCTTTGTTTAGTTCTGTCATTAACCCCATGGTTTAGTTCTCTCATTAGACCTTAGTTTAGTTCTGTCTTTAACCCCATGGTTTAGTTCTCTCATTAGATCTTTGTTTAGTTCTGTCATTAGCCCCATGGTTTAGTTCTCTCATTAGACCTTTGTTTAGTTCTGCCATTAACCCCATGGTTTAGTTCTCTCATTAGACCTTTGTCTAGTTCTGTCATTAACCCCATGGTTTAGTTCTCTCAATAGACCTTTGTTTAGTTCTGTCATTAGCCTCATGGTTTAGTTCTCTCATTAGACCTTTGTTTAGTCCTGTCATTACCCCATGGTTTAGTTCTCTCATTAGACCTTTGTTTAGTTCTGTCATTAACCCCATGGTTTAGTTCTCTCATTAGACCTTTGTTTAGTTCTGTCATTAACCCCATGGTTTAGTTCTCTCATTAGACCTTTATTTAGTTCTGTCATTAACCCCATGGTTTAGTTCTCTCATTAGACCTTTGTTTAGTTCTGTCATTAACACCATGGTTTAGTTCTCTCATTAGATCTTTGTTTAGTTCTGTCATTAGCCCCATGGTTTAGTTCTCTCATTAGATCTTTGTTTAGTTCTGTCATTAACCCCATGGGTTAGTTCTCTCATTAGACCTTTGTTTAGTTCTGTCATTAACCCCATGGTTTAGTTCTCTCATTAGATCTTTGTTTAGTTCTGTCATTAACCCCATGGTTTAGTTCTCTCATTAGACCTTTGTTTAGTTCTGTCATTAGCCCCATGGTTTAGTTCTCTCATTAGATCTTTGTTTAGTTCTGTCATAAACCCCATGGTTTAGTTCTGTCATTAGCCTCATGGTTTAGTTCTGTCATGAGCCCCATGGTTTATGTCTCTCATTAGACCTTTGTTTAGTTCTGTCATTATCCCCATGGTTTAGTTCTCTTAATAGATCTTTGTTTAGTTCTGTCATTAGCCCCATGGTTTAGTTCTCTCATTAGATCTTTGTTTAGTTCTGTCATTAGCCCCATGGTTTAGTTCTCTCATTAGACCTTTGTTTAGTTCTGTCATTAACCTCATGGTTTAGTTCTCTCATTAGACCTTTGTTTAGTTCTGTCATTACCCCCATGGTTTAGTTCTCTCATTAGATCTTTGTTTAGATCTGTCATTAGCCCCATGGTTTAGTTCTCTCATTAGACCTTTGTTTAGTTCTGTCATTAGCCCCATGGTTTAGTTCTCTCATTAGACCTTTGTTTAGTTCTGTCATTAACCCCATGGTTTAGTTCTCTCATTAGATCTTTGTTTAGTTCTGTCATTAACCTCATGGTTTAGTTCTCTCATTAGACCTTAGTTTAGTTCTGTCATTAGCCCCATGGTTTAGTTCTGTCATTAGCAACATGGTTTAGTTCTGTCATTAGCCCCATGGTTTAGTTCTCTCATTAGATCTTTGTTTAGTTCTGTCATTAGCCCCATGGTTTAGTTCTGTCATTAGCCCCATGGTTTAGTTCTCTCATTAGATCTTTTTTTAGTTCTGTCATTAGCCCCATGGTTTAGTTCTCTCATTAGATCTTTGTTTAGTTCTGAAATTAACCCCATGGTTTAGTTCTCTCATTAGACCTTAGTTTAGTTCTGTCATTAGCCCCATGGTTTAGTTCTCTCATTAGATCTTAGTTTATTTCTGTCATTAACCCCATGGTTTAGTTCTGTCATTAGCCTCATGGTTTAGTTCTCTCATTAGACCTTAGCTTAGTTCTGTCATTAATCCCATGGTTTAGTTCTCTCATTAGACCTTTGTTTAGTTCTGTCATTAGCCCCATGGTTTAGTTCTCTCATTAGATCTTTGTTTAGTTCTGTCATAAACCCCATGGTTTAGTTCTGTCATTAGCCTCATGGTTTAGTTCTGTCATGAGCCCCATGGTTTATGTCTCTCATTAGACCTTTGTTTAGTTCTGTCATTAGCCCCATGGTTTAGTTCTCTCAATAGATCTTTGTTTAGTTCTGTCATTAGCCCCATGGTTTAGTTCTCTCATTAGATCTTTGTTTAGTTCTGTCATTAGCCCCATGGTTTAGTTCTCTCATTAGACCTTTGTTTAGTTCTGTCATTAACCTCATGGTTTAGTTCTCTCATTAGACATTTGTTTAGTTCTGTCATTACCCCCATGGTTTAGTTCTCTCATTAGATCTTTGTTTAGTTCTGTCATTAGCCCCATGGTTTAGTTCTCTCATTAGACCTTTGTTTAGTTCTGTCATTAGCCCCATGGTTTAGTTCTCTCATTAGACCTTTGTTTAGTTCTGTCATTAACCCCATGGTTTAGTTCTCTCATTAGATCTTTGTTTAGTTCTGTCATTAACCTCATGGTTTAGTTCTCTCATTAGACCTTAGTTTAGTTCTGTCATTAGCCCCATGGTTTAGTTCTGTCATTAGCAACATGGTTTAGTTCTGTCATTAGCCCCATGGTTTAGTTCTCTCATTAGATCTTTGTTTAGTTCTGTCATTAGCCCCATGGTTTAGTTCTGTCATTAGCCCCATGGTTTAGTTCTCTCATTAGATCTTTTTTTAGTTCTGTCATTAGCCCCATGGTTTAGTTCTCTCATTAGATCTTTGTTTAGTTCTGAAATTAACCCCATGGTTTAGTTCTCTCATTAGATCTTTGTTTAGTTCTGTCATTAGCCCCATGGTTTAGTTCTGTCATTAACCCCATGGTTTAGTTCTCTCATTAGACCTTTGTTTAGTTCTGTCATTAGCCCCATGGTTTAGTTCTATCATTATATCTTTGTTTAGTTCTGTCATTAACCCCATGGTTTAGTTCTCTCATTAGACCTTTGTTTAGTTCTGTCATTAACCCCATGGTTTAGTTCTCTCATTAGACCTTTGTTTAGTTCTGTCATTAGCCCCATGGTTTAGTTCTCTCATTAGATCTTTGTTTAGTTCTTTCATTAGCCCAATGGTTTAGTTCTCTCATTAGACCTTTGTTTAGTTCTGTCATTAACCCCATGGTTTAGTTCTCTCATTAGACCTTTGTTTAGTTCTGCCATTAGCCCCATTGTTTAGTTCTCTCATTAGACCTTTGTTTAGTTCTGTCATTAACCCCATGGTTTAGTTCTCTCATTAGACCTTTGTTTAGTTCTGTCATTAACCCCATGGTTTAGTTCTCTCATCAGATCTTTGTTTAGTTCTGTCATTAACCCCATGGTTTAGTTCTCTCATTAGACCTTTGTTTAGTTCTGTCATTAAGCCCATGGTTTAGTTCTCTCATTAGACCTTTGTTTAGTTCTGTCATTAACCCCATGGTTTAGTTCTCTCATTAGACCTTTGTTTAGTTCTCTCATTAATCTCATGGTTTACTTCTCTCATTAGACCTTTGTTTAGTTCTGTCATTAACCCCATGGTTTAGTTCTCTCATTAGACTTTTGTTCAGTTCTGTCATTAACCCCATGGTTTAGTTCTCTCATTAGACCTTTGTTTAGTTCTGTCATTAACCCCATGGTTTAGTTCTCTCATTAGATCTTTGTTTAGTTCTGTCATTAACCCCATGGTTTAGTTCTCTCATTAGACCTTTGGTTAGTTCTGTCATTAACCCCATGGTTTAGTTCTCTCATTAGATCTTTGTTTAGTTCTGTCATTAAACCCATGGTTTAGTTCTCTCATTAGACCTTTGTTTAGTTCTGTCATTAGCCCCATGGTTTAGTTCTCTCATTAGATCTTTGTTTAGTTCTGTCATTAACCCCATGGTTTAGTTCTCTCATTAGACCTTTGTTTAGTTCTGTCATTAACCCCATGGTTTAGTTCTCTCATTAGATCTTTGTTTAGTTCTTTCATTAGCCCCATGGTTTAGTTCTCTCATTAGACCTTTGTTTAGTTCTGTCATTAGCCTCATGGTTTAGTTCTCTGATTAGACCTTTGTTTAGTTCTGTCATTAACCCCATGGTTTAGTTCTCTCATTAGACCTTTGTTTAGTACTGTCATTAACCCCATGGTTTAGTTCTCTCATTAGATCTTTGTTTAGTTCTGTCATTAGCCCCATGGTTTAGTTCTCTCATTAGACCTTAGTTTAGTTCTGTCATTAGCCTCATGGTTTAGTTCTCTCATTAGACCTTTGTTTAGTTCTGTCATTAACCCCATGGTTTAGTTCTCTCATTAGACCTTTGTTTAGTTCTGTCATTAGCCCCATGGTTTAGTTCTCTCATTAGATCTTTGTTTAGTTCTGTCATAAACCCCATGGTTTAGTTCTGTCATTAGCCTCATGGTTTAGTTCTGTCATGAGCCCCATGGTTTATGTCTCTCATTAGAACTTTGTTTAGTTCTGTCATTAGCCCCATGGTTTAGTTCTCTCAATAGATCTTTGTTTAGTTCTGTCATTAGCCCCATGGTTTAGTTCTCTCATTAGATCTTTGTTTAGTTCTGTCATTAACCCCATGGTTTAGTTCTCTCATTAGACCTTTGTTTAGTTCTCTCATTAACCTCATGGTTTAGTTCTCTCATTAGACCTTTCTTTAGTTCTGTCATTAACCCCATGGTTTAGTTCTCTCATTAGACTTTTGTTCAGTTCTGTCATTAACCCCATGGTTTAGTTCTCTCATTAGACCTTTGTTTAGTTCTGTCATTAACCCCATGGTTTAGTTCTCTCATTAGATCTTTGTTTAGTTCTGTCATTAACCCCATGGTTTAGTTCTCTCATTAGACCTTTGGTTAGTTCTGTCATTAACCCCATGGTTTAGTTCTCTCATTAGATCTTTGTTTAGTTCTGTCATTAACCCCATGGTTTAGTTCTCTCATCAGACCTTTGTTTAGTTCTGTCATTACCCCCATGGTTTAGTTCTCTCATTAGATCTTTGTTTAGTTCTGTCATTAACCCCATGGTTTAGTTCTCTCATTAGACCTTTGTTTAGTTCTGTCATTAACCCCATGGTTTAGTTCTCTCATTAGATCTTTGTTTAGTTCTGTCATTAGCCCCATGGTTTAGTTCTCTCATTAGACCTTTGTTTAGTTCTGTCATTAGCGTCATGGTTTAGTTCTCTGATTAGACCTTTGTTTAGTTCTGTCATTAACCCCATGGTTTAGTTCTCTCATTAGATCTTTGTTTAGTTCTGTCATTAGCCCCATGGTTTAGTTCTCTCATTAGACCTTAGTTTAGTTCTGTCATTAGCCTCATGGTTTAGTTCTCTCATTAGACCTTTGTTTAGTTCTGTCATTAACCCCCTGGTTTAGTTCTCTCATTAGACCTTTGTTTAGTTCTGTCATTAACCCCATGGTTTAGTTCTCTCATTAGACCTTAGTTTAGTTCTGTCTTTAACCCCATGGTTTAGTTCTCTCATTAGATCTTTGTTTAGTTCTGTCATTAGCCCAATGGTTTAGTTCTCTCATTAGACCTTTGTTTAGTTCTGCCATTAACCCCATGGTTTAGTTCTCTCATTAGACCTTTGTCTAGTTCTGTCATTAACCCCATGGTTTAGTTCTCTCATTAGACCTTTGTTTAGTTCTGTCATTAGCCTCATGGTTTAGTTCTCTCATTAGACCTTTGTTTAGTCCTGTCATTACCCCATGGTTTAGTTCTCTCATTAGACCTTTGTTTAGTTCTGTCATTAACCCCATGGTTTAGTTCTCTCATTAGACCTTTGTTTAGTTCTGTCATTAACCCCATGGTTTAGTTCTCTCATTAGACCTTTATTTAGTTCTGTCATTAACCCCATGGTTTAGTTCTCTCATTAGACCTTTGTTTAGTTCTGTCATTAACACCATGGTTTAGTTCTCTCATTAGATCTTTGTTTAGTTCTGTCATTAGCCCCATGGTTTAGTTCTCTCATTAGACCTTTGTTTAGTTCTGTCATTAACCCCATGGTTTAGTTCTCTCATTAGACCTTTGTTTAGTTCTGTCATTAACCCCATGGTTTAGTTCTCTCATTAGATCTTTGTTTAGTTCTGTCATTAGCCCCATGGTTTAGTTCTCTCATTAGACCTTTGTTTAGTTCTGTCATTAGCGTCATGGTTTAGTTCTCTGATTAGACCTTTGTTTAGTTCTGTCATTAACCCCATGGTTTAGTTCTCTCATTAGACCTTTGTTTAGTTCTGTCATTAACCCCATGGTTTAGTTCTCTCATTAGATCTTTGTTTAGTTCTGTCATTAGCCCCATGGTTTAGTTCTCTCATTAGACCTTAGTTTAGTTCTGTCATTAGCCTCATGGTTTAGTTCTCTCATTAGACCTTTGTTTAGTTCTGTCATTAACCCCCTGGTTTAGTTCTCTCATTAGACCTTTGTTTAGTTCTGTCATTAACCCCATGGTTTAGTTCTCTCATTAGACCTTAGTTTAGTTCTGTCTTTAACCCCATGGTTTAGTTCTCTCATTAGATCTTTGTTTAGTTCTGTCATTAGCCCAATGGTTTAGTTCTCTCATTAGACCTTTGTTTAGTTCTGCCATTAACCCCATGGTTTAGTTCTCTCATTAGACCTTTGTCTAGTTCTGTCATTAACCCCATGGTTTAGTTCTCTCATTAGACCTTTGTTTAGTTCTGTCATTAGCCTCATGGTTTAGTTCTCTCATTAGACCTTTGTTTAGTCCTGTCATTACCCCATGGTTTAGTTATCTCATTAGACCTTTGTTTAGTTCTGTCATTAACCCCATGGTTTAGTTCTCTCATTAGACCTTTGTTTAGTTCTGTCATTAACCCCATGGTTTAGTTCTCTCATTAGACCTTTATTTAGTTCTGTCATTAACCCCATGGTTTAGTTCTCTCATTAGACCTTTGTTTAGTTCTGTCATTAACACCATGGTTTAGTTCTCTCATTAGATCTTTGTTTAGTTCTGTCATTAGCCCCATGGTTTAGTTCTCTCATTAGATCTTTGTTTAGTTCTGTCATTAACCCCATGGGTTAGTTCTCTCATTAGACCTTTGTTTAGTTCTGTCATTAACCCCATGGTTTAGTTCTCTCATTAGATCTTTGTTTAGTTCTGTCATTAACCCCATGGTTTAGTTCTCTCATTAGACCTTTGTTTAGTTCTGTCATTAGCCCCATGGTTTAGTTCTCTCATTAGATCTTTGTTTAGTTCTGTCATAAACCCCATGGTTTAGTTCTGTCATTAGCCTCATGGTTTAGTTCTGTCATGAGCCCCATGGTTTATGTCTCTCATTAGACCTTTGTTTAGTTCTGTCATTAGCCCCATGGTTTAGTTCTCTCAATAGATCTTTGTTTAGTTCTGTCATTAGCCCCATGGTTTAGTTCTCTCATTAGATCTTTGTTTAGTTCTGTCATTAGCCCCATGGTTTAGTTCTCTCATTAGAACTTTGTTTAGTTCTGTCATTAACCTCATGGTTTAGTTCTCTCATTAGACCTTTGTTTAGTTCTGTCATTACCCCCATGGTTTAGTTCTCTCATTAGATCTTTGTTTAGTTCTGTCATTAGCCCCATGGTTTAGTTCTCTCATTAGACCTTTGTTTAGTTCTGTCATTAGCCCCATGGTTTAGTTCTCTCATTAGACCTTTGTTTAGTTCTGTCATTAACCCCATGGTTTAGTTCTCTCATTAGATCTTTGTTTAGTTCTGTCATTAACCTCATGGTTTAGTTCTCTCATTAGACCTTAGTTTAGTTCTGTCATTAGCCCCATGGTTTAGTTCTGTCATTAGCAACATGGTTTAGTTCTGTCATTAGCCCCATGGTTTAGTTCTCTCATTAGATCTTTGTTTAGTTCTGTCATTAGCCCCATGGTTTAGTTCTGTCATTAGCCCCATGGTTTAGTTCTCTCATTAGATCTTTTTTTAGTTCTGTCATTAGCCCCATGGTTTAGTTCTCTCATTAGATCTTTGTTTAGTTCTGAAATTAACCCCATGGTTTAGTTCTCTCATTAGACCTTAGTTTAGTTCTGTCATTAGCCCCATGGTTTAGTTCTCTCATTAGATCTTAGTTTAGTTCTGTCATTAACCCCATGGTTTAGTTCTGTCATTAGCCTCATGGTTTAGTTCTCTCATTAGACCTTAGCTTAGTTCTGTCATTAACCCCATGGTTTAGTTCTCTCATTAGATCTTTGTTTAGTTCTGTCATTAACCCCATGGTTTAGTTCTCTCATTAGACCTTAGTTTAGTTCTGTCATTAGCCCCATGGTTTAGTTCTCTCATTAGACCTTAGTTTAGTTCTGTCATTAACCCCATGGTTTAGTTCTGTCATTAGCCTCATGGTTTAGTTCTCTCATTAGACATTAGTTTAGTTCTGTCATTAACCTCAAGGTTTAGTTCTCTCATTAGATCTTTGTTTAGTTCTGTCATTAACCCCATGGTTTAGTTCTCACATTAGACCTTAGTTTAGTTCTGTCATTAACCCCATGGTTTAGTTCTGTCATTAGCCTCATGGTTTAGTTCTGTCATTAGCCCCATGGTTTAGTTCTCTCATTAGACCTTTGTTTAGTTCTGTCATTAGCCCCATGGTTTAGTTCTCTCATTAGATCTTTGTTTAGTTCTGTCATTAGCCCCATGGTTTAGTTCTGTCATTAACCCCATGGTTTAGTTCTCTCATTAGACCTTTGTTTAGTTCTGTCATTAGCCCCATGGTTTAGTTCTAACATTATATCTTTGTTTAGTTCTGTCATTAACCCCATGGTTTAGTTCTCTCATTAGACCTTTGTTTATTTCTGTCATTAACCCCATGGTTTAGTTCTCTCATTAGACCTTTGTTTAGTTCTGTCATTAGCCCCATGGTTTAGTTCTCTCATTAGATCTTTGTTTAGTTCTTTCATTAGCCCAATGGTTTAGTTCTCTCATTAGACCTTTGTTTAGTTCTGTCATTAACCCCATGGTTTAGTTCTCTCATTAGACCTTTGTTTAGTTCTGTCATTAGCCCCATTGTTTAGTTCTCTCATTAGACCTTTGTTTAGTTCTGTCATTAACCCCATGGTTTAGTTCTCTCATTAGACCTTTGTTTAGTTCTGTCATTAGCCCCATGGTTTAGTTCTCTCATTAGACCTTTGTTTAGTTCTGTCATTAACCCCATGGTTTAGTTCTCTCATTAGACCTTTGTTTAGTTCTGTCATTAGCCTCATGGTTTAGTTCTCTCATTAGACCTTTGTTTAGTTCTGTCATTAGCCCCATGGTTTAGTTCTCTCATTAGACCTTTGTTTAGTTCTGTCATTAACCCCATGGTTTAGTTCTCTCATTAGACCTTTGTTTAGTTCTGTCATTAACCCCATGGTTTAGTTCTCTCATTAGACCTTTGTTTAGTTCTGTCATTAACCCCATGGTTTAGTTCTCTCATTAGACCTTTGTTTAGTTCTGTCATTAACCCCATGATTTAGTTCTCTCATTAGATCTTTGTTTAGTTCTGTCATTAGCCCCATGGTTTAGTTCTCTCATTAGACCTTTGTTTAGTTCTGTCATTAACCTCATGGTTTAGTTCTCTCATTAGATCTTTGTTTAGTTCTGTCATTAGCCCCATGGTTTAGTTCTCTCATTAGACCTTTGTTTAGTTCTGTCATTAACCCCATGGTTTAGTTCTCTCATTAGACCTTTGTTTAGTTCTGTCATTAAGCCCATGGTTTAGTTCTCTCATTAGATCTTTGTTTAGTTCTGTCATTAGCCCCATGGTTTAGTTCTCTCATTAGATCTTTGTTTAGTTCTGTCATTAGCCCCATGGTTTAGTTCTGTCATTAGCCCCATGGTTTAGTTCTCTCATTAGATCTTTGTTTAGTTCTGTCATTAGCCCCATGGTTTAGTTCTCTCATTAGATCTTTGTTTAGTTCTGTCATTAGCCCCATTGTTTAGTTCTCTCATTAGACCTTTGTTTAGTTCTGTCATTAGCCCCATGGTTTAGTTCTCTCATTAGACCTTTGTTTAGTTCTGTCATTAGCCCCATGGTTTAGTTCTCTCATTACACCATTGTTTAGTTCTCTCATTAGACCTTTGTTTAGTTCTGTCATTAGCCCCATGGTTTAGTTCTCTCATTAGACCTTTGTTTAGTTCTGTCATTAACCTCATGGTTTAGTTCTCTCATTAGACCTTTGTTTAGTTCTCTCAGTAGCCCCATGGTTTAGTTCTCTCATTACACCATTGTTTAGTTCTCTCATTAGACCTTTGTTTAGTTCTATCATTAGCCCCATGGTTTAGTTCTCTCATTAGACCTTTGTTTAGTTCTGTCATTAGCCCCATGGTTTAGTTCTCTCATTACCCCATTGTTTAGTTCTCTCATTAGACCTTTGTTTAGTTCACTCATTAGACCTTTGTTTAGTTCTCTTATTAGACCTTTGTTTAGTTCTCTCAGTAGCCCCATGGTTTAGTTCTCTCATTACACCATTGTTTAGTTCTCTCATTAGACCTTTGTTTAGTTCTGTCATTAGCCCCATGGTTTAGTTCTCTCATTAGACCTTTGTTTAGTTCTGTCATTAACCCCATGGTTTAGTTCTCTCATTAGACCTTTGTTTAGTTCTGTCATTAGCCTCATGGTTTAGTTCTCTCATTAGACCTTAGCTTAGTTCTGTCATTAACCCCATGGTTTAGTTCTCTCATTAGATCTTTGTTTAGTTCTGTCATTAACCCCATGGTTTAGTTCTCTCATTAGACCTTAGTTTAGTTCTGTCATTAGCCCCATGGTTTAGTTCTCTCATTAGACCTTAGTTTAGTTCTATCATTAACCCCATGGTTTAGTTCTGTCATTAGCCTCATGGTTTAGTTCTCTCATTAGACATTAGTTTAGTTCTGTCATTAACCCCAAGGTTTAGTTCTCTCATTAGATCTTTGTTTAGTTCTGTCATTAACCCCATGGTTTAGTTCTCACATTAGACCTTAGTTTAGTTCTGTCATTAACCCCATGGTTTAGTTCTGTCATTAGCCTCATGGTTTAGTTCTGTCATTAGCCCCATGGTTTAGTTCTCTCATTAGACCTTTGTTTAGTTCTGTCATTAGCCCCATGGTTTAGTTCTCTCATTAGATCTTTGTTTAGTTCTGTCATTAGCCCCATGGTTTAGTTCTGTCATTAACCTCATGGTTTAGTTCTCTCATTAGACCTTTGTTTAGTTCTGTCATTAGCCCCATGGTTTAGTTCTAACATTATATCTTTGTTTAGTTCTGTCATTAACCCCATGGTTTAGTTCTCTCATTAGACCTTTGTTTAGTTCTGTCATTAACCCCATGGTTTAGTTCTCTCATTAGACCTTTGTTTAGTTCTGTCAATAGCCCCATGGTTTAGTTCTCTCATTAGATCTTTGTTTAGTTCTTTCATTAGCCCAATGGTTTAGTTCTCTCATTAGACCTTTGTTTAGTTCTGTCATTAACCCCATGGTTTAGTTCTCTCATTAGACCTTTGTTTAGTTCTGTCATTAGCCCCATTGTTTAGTTCTCTCATTAGACCTTTGTTTAGTTCTGTCATTAACCCCATGGTTTAGTTCTCTCATTAGACCTTTGTTTAGTTCTGTCATTAGCCCCATGGTTTAGTTCTCTCATTAGACCTTTGTTTAGTTCTGTCATTAACCCCATGGTTTAGTTCTCTCATTAGACCTTTGTTTAGTTCTGTCATTAGCCTCATGGTTTAGTTCTCTCATTAGACCTTTGTTTAGTTCTGTCATTAGCCCCATGGTTTAGTTCTCTCATTAGACCTTTGTTTAGTTCTGTCATTAACCCCATGGTTTAGTTCTCTCATTAGACCTTTGTTTAGTTCTGTCATTAACCCCATGGTTTAGTTCTCTCATTAGACCTTTGTTTAGTTCTGTCATTAACCCCATGGTTTAGTTCTCTCATTAGACCTTTGTTTAGTTCTGTCATTAACCCCATGGTTTAGTTCTCTCATTAGATCTTTGTTTAGTTCTGTCATTAGCCCCATGGTTTAGTTCTCTCATTAGACCTTTGTTTAGTTCTGTCATTAACCTCATGGTTTAGTTCTCTCATTAGATCTTTGTTTAGTTCTGTCATTAGCCCCATGGTTTAGTTCTCTCATTAGACCTTTGTTTAGTTCTGTCATTAACCCCATGGTTTAGTTCTCTCATTAGACCTTTGTTTAGTTCTGTCATTAACCCCATGGTTTAGTTCTCTCATTAGATCTTTGTTTAGTTCTGTCATTAGCCCCATGGTTTAGTTCTCTCATTAGATCTTTGTTTAGTTCTGTCATTAGCCCCATGGTTTAGTTCTGTCATTAGCCCCATGGTTTAGTTCTCTCATTAGATCTTTGTTTAGTTCTGTCATTAGCCCCATGGTTTAGTTCTCTCATTAGATCTTTGTTTAGTTCTGTCATTAGCCCCATTGTTTAGTTCTCTCATTAGACCTTTGTTTAGTTCTGTCATTAGCCCCATGGTTTAGTTCTCTCATTAGACCTTTGTTTAGTTCTGTCATTAGCCCCATGGTTTAGTTCTCTCATTACACCATTGTTTAGTTCTCTCATTAGACCTTTGTTTAGTTCTGTCATTAGCCCCATGGTTTAGTTCTCTCATTAGACCTTTGTTTAGTTCTGTCATTAACCTCATAGTTTAGTTCTCTCATTAGACCTTTGTTTAGTTCTCTCAGTAGCCCCATGGTTTAGTTCTCTCATTACACCATTGTTTAGTTCTCTCATTAGACCTTTGTTTAGTTCTATCATTAGCCCCATGGTTTAGTTCTCTCATTAGACCTTTGTTTAGTTCTGTCATTAGCCCCATGGTTTAGTTCTCTCATTACACCATTGTTTAGTTCTCTCATTAGACCTTTGTTTAGTTCACTCATTAGACCTTTGTTTAGTTCTCTTATTAGACCTTTGTTTAGTTCTCTCAGTAGCCCCATGGTTTAGTTCTCTCATTACACCATTGTTTAGTTCTCTCATTAGACCTTTGTTTAGTTCTGTCATTAGCCCCATGGTTTAGTTCTCTCATTAGACCTTTGTTTAGTTCTGTCATTAACCCCATGGTTTAGTTCTCTCATTAGACCTTTGTTTAGTTCTGTCATTAGCCTCATGGTTTAGTTCTCTCATTAGACCTTTGTTTAGTTCTGTCATTAGCCCCATGGTTTAGTTCTCTCATTAGACCTTTGTTTAGTTCTGTCATTAACCCCATGGTTTAGTTCTCTCATTAGATCTTTGTTTAGTTCTGTCATTAACCCCATGGTTTAGTTCTCTCATTAGACCTTTGTTTAGTTCTGTCATTAACCCCATGGTTTAGTTCTCTCATTAGACCTTTGTTTAGTTCTGTCATTAACCCCATGGTTTAGTTCTCTCATTAGATCTTTGTTTAGTTCTGTCATTAGCCCCATGGTTTAGTTCTCTCATTAGACCTTTGTTTAGTTCTGTCATTAACCTCATGGTTTAGTTCTCTCATTAGATCTTTGTTTAGTTCTGTCATTAGCCCCATGGTTTAGTTCTCTCATTAGACCTTTGTTTAGTTCTGTCATTAACCCCATGGTTTAGTTCTCTCATTAGACCTTTGTTTAGTTCTGTCATTAACCCCATGGTTTAGTTCTCTCATTAGATCTTTGTTTAGTTCTGTCATTAGCCCCATGGTTTAGGTCTCTCATTAGATCTTTGTTTAGTTCTGTCATTAGCCCCATGGTTTAGTTCTGTCATTAGCCCCATGGTTTAGTTCTCTCATTAGATCTTTGTTTAGCTCTGTCATTAGCCCCATGGTTTAGTTCTCTCATTAGATCTTTGTTTAGTTCTGTCATTAGCCCCATTGTTTAGTTCTCTCATTAGACCTTTGTTTAGTTCTGTCATTAGCCCCATGGTTTAGTTCTCTCATTAGACCTTTGTTTAGTTCTGTCATTAACCCCATGGTTTAGTTCTCTCATTACACCATTGTTTAGTTCTCTCATTAGACCTTTGTTTAGTTCTGTCATTAGCCCCATGGTTTAGTTCTCTCATTAGACCTTTGTTTAGTTCTGTCATTAACCTTATGGTTTAGTTCTCTCATTAGACCTTTGTTTAGTTCTCTCAGTAGCCCCATGGTTTAGTTCTCTCATTACACCATTGTTTAGTTCTCTCATTAGACCTTTGTTTAGTTCTATCATTAGCCCCATGGTTTAGTTCTCTCATTAGACCTTTGTTTAGTTCTGTCATTAGCCCCATGGTTTAGTTCTCTCATTACACCATTGTTTAGTTCTCTCATTAGACCTTTGTTTAGTTCTCTCATTAGACCTTTGTTTAGTTCTCTCATTAGACCTTTGTTTAGTTCTCTCAGTAGCCCCATGGTTTAGTTCTCTCATTACACCATTGTTTAGTTCTCTCATTAGACCTTTGTTTAGTTCTGTCATTAGCCCCATGGTTTAGTTCTCTCATTAGACCTTTGTTTAGTTCTGTCATTAACCCCATGGTTTAGTTCTCTCATTAGACCTTTGTTTAGTTCTGTCATTAGCCCCATGGTTTAGTTCTCTCATTAGACCTTTGTTTAGTTCTCTCAGTAGCCCCTTGGTTTTTTGTTCTGTGATTAGCCTTATTATTTAGTTATGTCATTAACTCCATTGTTTAATTCTGTCATTATTCCCCATTGTTTAGTTCTGTCATTAAGTTCATTGTTTAATTCTGTCATTATTCCCCATTGTTTAATTCTGTCATTATTCCCCATTGTTTAGTTCTGTTATTAACCCCGTTGTTTAGTTCTATCATTAGCCCTTTTGTTTAGCGTTAATTAAAAATCTAACAATAGTATGTAATTTTGAGTTCTATTGTTTCACATTTTCTACTGCAGGCTGGATGCTGTCTATAGCCTTCACTAGAGGTTTCAAGGTGATCAACTACTTCTGGCGCTTGATTCAGATTATGATTGTCCGCGATGTGTTCAAGTTTCTGGTCATCTACTTGTTCATTCTGCTGGCTTTCTCGTTTGCCTTCCATGCTCAATTTGAAGGTTGTATATTTTCAGATGATGAATGTGCTATTGTTATTGATGATGATGATGATGATGATGATGATGATGATGATGATGATGATGATGATGATGATGATGTTGAAGGTCGTTACTTTAGCTGTTGTTGTCGTTTTAAGTGTTGTTGTTCTTGTTGTTATCTTGTTGCTGTTGCTATTGTTGCTGCTTCTGCTGTTATCATTTCTTCTTCTTCTTTGCGTTCATCCGGAGTGTTTTTTCAGATGTGATTGCGGGTGTCTAGTTAGGCACCCTTGGGTCGAAACCCTTAGGCCAACACATCCGACTTTTAGCATGCTGTTTTGACCAGGTTAGCATTCCTGGGAGACTCACTTTTAGTGGTACCGTCCACATCCCAGCAGGTCAAGTTGGAACAGCCGAAGACTTCACGGTCATCCCTCAAAGGAAGGCAGGGACAGTCCATGGCATTTTCCGCCATCCAGGGTG
>OY992883.1:120695155-120760155 GCA_963921405.1 Cepaea hortensis
TCCTATATTATTGTGTTATCCAGTATTATCTTTGATGTTTGTTCGTCTTAAATACGTCCAACAG
Source organism: Cepaea hortensis (assembly GCA_963921405.1). Classification (NCBI taxonomy): domain Eukaryota; kingdom Metazoa; phylum Mollusca; class Gastropoda; order Stylommatophora; family Helicidae; genus Cepaea; species Cepaea hortensis. The sequence goes on from OY992883.1 coordinate 120,695,220, forward strand.
GTGTTTCAATTTGAACAATACATGTGATGTGTCTTTTAATTGCTTCAGTCCAAGTATTATTCATTTGTTCACTACATATGATAAATAACTCTGCACTATGCACCTGACGAGATACAGCGAACTATGCGAGGCAATAAATCGTGCAATCTATTATTTGTGACGTCTGAGTTTAAACAAGTCTAAGCTATGCCAGTTGTGAATATTACTTTACCAGATTCAGCACCAAACAAAAATTAGGGTTTTACTAAACAAAAATTAGTTTTTAACTAAACAAAAATGGATGGCGGAAAATGGAAGTAGGGGTGTGTGACAGCTAAGGCTTAAAGGTTGTTTATATGGTAGCAGGCATGTTGTATATGGTGTATTTTTAATGACTATGGGGTTTTTAAAATATTGCCGTTCCAAGTTTTGTATTCGCCTTCTGTGGAGTTCATGCAACATAATAGGTAAATACAAAACTCGGAACGGCAATATTAAAAAAAAAAAACACAGTCATTAAAAATACTCCCTGTATTATAACGCAATGAGAAAATTGCAGCTATTTATAAAATCATGATAAATACGGGAAATCGCTTAAGACGGTTAATCAATGGTACTAAATCAGTGAAGAAGCCTTCTTTCGCTGTTATAATTAAAAGTGGAATCAAGAGAAACAATTTTGCTTTCAAATAACATTTGTTCAGTTTTCTATGAATTATTTTCTTTGATGGTTTCCTTGCTCAGGTGTTGTACATTTTGTACATGATCCTGGCAACCATCGTCCTCTTGAACATCCTCATTGCAATGATGAACGACTCCTACCAGGAGATACTACAGGTAACTTCCTTTGATAACATAAAGGTAGTATTTAATAGTTATTGGAACCAGGATAGAGAACGAACGAACGAACGAACGAACGAACGAGCGAGCGAATGAACGAAAGAGCAAGCGAACGAACAAAAAAGAACGAACGAAGTTTATTTGCAAAAGGTCACATGAGGAGGTCAGCATAACCGAATGGATAAAAACTCTCGCTCTTAAACCTCCGGTGAGCTCATGCTGAGGGAGCGAGTTCAACCTCTGCACTAGTCAGTTGGACTAAAATGTTGAATTCTCGTCCTTGACTTGGGGACGTAAATTTCAAGTACCTCAGAAGTCGGAGTGGGTTCACCTGATGGCGAGGGACACTGGTAATAGGGAAAGCTAACCGATACACAAACATCAGTCGAGTGCATTAGAAGTAGTAGCACGTGTGTGGACAACGCTGGAGTCCAAAGTGTTGGGAGCAGGCACAACGCGCATGTGTGGGACGAGTGGAACAACCAATCGTGGGTCTCGAAACAGGGTACATTAATGACAGGAGAAAGACACTCGGAGTCATGACCAGGGTGGGCTCTCCCTCAGAGAATGTCATGAAAGTAAAAGAGGAAGGGGAAAGCTTCTGAGGATCAGAATCCTCCTGTCGAGCTTGTTCCATGGTGGAGTGTTTATAAAACAATGAAGTTAACATGTGCTAATATTTAAAACTATGATGTGAAAATGTCACAGTTGAGGTCATGGTTTTAACATATGCTTGCTTGCTTGTATTCGCTGGCTGTGAACTCCAGCGTGAAGTCCTGTATGTCGGATGAAGACATCCTGTTGTCCAACATCAGTGTGATGTCATACAGGACCTGAGGTTTGCGTGAGTATCCGTTGTCCCATGTCTGGCTTATTGGTGTGCAGACTGGTGGTTCCTCGCCATGCAGGCAGATACTCTCCGGCTTCGGAGGAATCGGCGATCCTACTGACTTTAACCAGGACCCCGAAGGGACCTATTGCCCAGGACGCACGGCGTGGACGTGTCAGCAGGTCTTGGCCAGTATTGATCCCGGCCCTGGTGCTTTGGAAACACCTCTGCGTCCCTTTAACATATGATCAGAGTTAAAATCATAATATTTAAATATGATAATAATTAAAACCATGTACTATACGCATTAAGACAGTGTGCTATATGTACTCCAAGAGTTCAAATCGTAAGTTGAATATACTCTAAGAGTTAGTACCGTGTTATAAAGTGTATATGCATGTCTTTCACTCACACTCAGCGGCAGCAGCTCACCTGGAGGATCGAGTCTGTGGCCTTGGGCGTGGATGTGGAACAGACTCTGCCCACAACCTTCCCCTTATTCAGCAAGGTCAAAGTTACCCACGGGTCAGTAGCCCTGTTTGTAAATTCAACATTGGTTACTTGAAGTTGTATGTTGGTTTCTGTAAGCGTATCATCCTGAAGTTGTAAACAGGTGTGCGTATTCAGAGTTGGTTTTCGCTGTGTGTTTGGTTAGAGTTCTTTTTCTTTTGTTCGCTAGGCGTGTTTGCGTGGCATCCTGATTGCTCTGGTACGCCTCCTGGCTGGTTGCCTCCGTCTTCAGCAACTTTTTGTGTGTGCTAGGGCAAATTGTGGACTCATTCGAGTTTAGATATGTATATATGTACACAGGTGTCTGCGCATGTGTGTACGTACATACATATCTAGTGCAGTCGCGTTTTACAGCGACAGAGACTCGCCGTCGCCTCTATCCTATTAGTTAAAATAGTTCCACAATGTGAAGGCCAGGAGTTGGACTTTAGCTGCCAGAGGTGATGAATGCACAAGTCGTGGGGGTATTTTGCAAGGTTGGGTGCTCACCCTTAACTCTGTGCCCTTGGATATAACAGCAATTCGAAATCTGGTTGGGGTTTGTTGACAATGATAAACCTAAACCGGTGGAGAAAACATTACCTATGTAGGTATAAACCCAGGCATCCGTGTTGTAGCATGACCTGTGTGTATTCTTAGATGTTACTCCGCAGTTGTGAAGTTCCATTACCAGTCTTCCATACAGCATAATTTCTTTCTGGGCTTGGAAAATAGGCGGAAATATATCTAGCAGTGGAGATCAGAAAGAAGCTGGCTAAACAACTCAAGCAAAAGATGGTTACGGTAAAGGCTAGGATGGCTCAGCAGATACAATCATGTGATGTGGATGATTTAACACAGAACTTGTGCGATCAGTTGATATTCTCTGGCGAAGATGTTATGGAGGAGATCGGGCCATCTATGGACCTGTTCGTGTTGCGATGATGACAATACACATTAATCACTAACATTACACAAAGCCTGGGCTGAATATAGACACTATGTGTTGTCCGTGCAGCATGATTCATCTCTCGGCCTATCTAGTTTACTCCAGAGCAAAGTTAACACCAATACGTCTGGAACAAGACAAGCTGCAGAAGCTGCCGTATCAGCAAAGCTATGCTCTAAATGCCTGGCTGTTGGAGCTTCCATCCTAGACCAGATGCCGAGCAAGGCTTATGGCGTGGTCTGCCCTGCCATGACATTTTATCTTTAGGTAGAATTTCCTCGCACTAGGGAGAGGCTTGTACCCTCCCATTTACTCTCCTCCGGCCAAAGCAGTTGGCACAATGTAGGGTGTCGGGTTTGGTGAACGCCGCCAAACATTCGACACTAACAGAAAGCAGGTAGTACCATCTACTAAAATACACACACACACACACACACACACACATATATATATATATATATATATATATATATATATATATATATATATATATATATATATATATATATATATATATATATATATATATATATATATTATATTGGCACCTTTCCGTCTTGACAGACGATAGTTTGGTACATTGTGCTTCAAAAAGGCTTAATAACTACGATCCATGGCGGTGGCGAGTGTGGCTGGTAAGGCCAATTCTTGCTGCAAATGTTTGCCCACAGTAGGTGCATGTGAAAACATGGTCATTTCCACCATTTTGCACCATCTTACGCCTCTCACGCTCTGCGTGTGCTTTATCTGCAATCATTTTCTCCTTTGTCTTTATTCCATTTGTATTTCCATATATATATATATATATATATAGCAACAATTACCATCTCCGGATTGATGGTCGGCTGACTGAATATCTAACACCACGTGACCTGCATTTTTGCGGTGCACTCATACAGGGTTCTTCCATCCTATCGCTTGATGTTATTTACTTACATACAGGGTTCTTCCATCCTATCGCTTGATGTTATTTACTTACATACAGGGTTCTTCCATCCTATCGCTTGATGTTATTTACTTACATACAGGGTTCTTCCATCCTATCGCTTGATGTTATTTACTTACATACAGGGTTCTTCCATCCTATCGCTTGATGTTATTTACTTACATACAGGGTTCTTCCATCCTATCGCTTGATGTTATTTACTTACATACAGGGTTCTTCCATCCTATCGCTTGATGTTATTTACTTACATACAGGGTTCTTCCATCCTATCGCTTGATGTTGTTTACTTACATACAGGGTTCTTCCATCCTATCGCTTGATGTTATTTACTTACATACAGGGTTCTTCCATCCTATCGCTTGATGTTATTTACTTACATACAGGGTTCTTCCATCCTATCGCTTGATGTTATTTACTTACATACAGGGTTCTTCCATCCTATCGCTTGATGTTATTTACTTACATACAGGGTTCTTCCATCCTATCGCTTGATGTTATTTACTTACATACAGGGTTCTTCCATCCTATCGCTTGATGTTGTTTACTTACATACAGGGTTCTTCCATCCTATCGCTTGATGTTGTGTACTTACATACAGGGTTCTTCCATCCTATCGCTTGATGTTGTTTACTTACACATATCATTGTCTTCACCTTCCCTCCAGTACATTCTTTCACGCAGGCAGCTGTGTGTCGTATACGACCCATATACTTCAATTGTTTCAACTCAATGGAGGTCATGGCAGTAACCAAGACAACAGCCTGGCTGGAGACACAGACTTTCACCCAGACATGCTGGAGACACAGACTTTTACGATGACATGCTGGAGACACAAACTTTCACCCAGACATGCTGGAGACACAGACTTTTACGATGACATGCTGGAGACACAGACTTTCACCCAGACATGCTGGAGACACAGACTTTTACCCAGACATGCTGGAGACACAGACTTTTACGATGACATGCTGGAGACACAAACTTTCACCCAGACATGCTGGAGACACAGACGTTCACCCAGACATGCTGGAGACACAGACTTTTACGATGACATGCTGGAGACACAGACTTTCACCCAGACATGCTGGAGACACAGACTTTTACGATGACATGCTGGAGACACAGACTTTCACCCAGACATGCTGGAGACACAGACTTTCACCCAGACATGCTGGAGACACAGACTTTTACGATGACATGCTGGAGACACAGACTTTCACCCAGACATGCTGGAGACACAGACTTTTACGATGACATGCTGGAGACACAGACTTTCACCCAGACATGCTGGAGACACAGACTTTCACCCAGACATGCTGGAGACACAGACTTTTACGATGACATGCTGGAGACACAGACTTTTACGATGACATGCTGGAGACACAGACTTTTACGATGACATGCTGGAAACACAAACTTTCACCCAGACATGCTGGAGACACAGACTTTTACGATGACATGCTGGAGACACAGACTTTCACCCAGACATGCTGGAGACACAAACTTTCACCCAGACATGCTGGAGACACAGACTTTTACGATGACATGCTGGAGACACAGACTTTCACCCAGACATGCTGGAGACACAGACTTTTACCCAGACATGCTGGAGACACAGACTTTTACGATGACATGCTGGAGACACAGACTTTCACCCAGACATGCTGGAGACACAGACTTTCACCCAGACATGCTGGAGACACAGACTTTTACGATGACATGCTGGAGACACAAACTTTCACCCAGACATGCTGGAGACACAGACTTTCATCCTGACATGCTTGAGACACAGACTTTTACGATGACATGCTAGAGACACAAACTTTCACCCAGACATGCTGGAGACACAGACTTTCATCCTGACATGCTGGAGACACAGACTTTTACGATGACATGCTAGAGACACAAACTTTCACCCAGACATTCTGGAGACACAGACTTTTACGATGACATGCTGGAAACACAAACTTTCACCCAGACATTCTGGAGACACAGACTTTTATGATGACATGCTGGAGACACAGACTTTTACGATGACATGCTGGAGACACAGACTTTTACGATGACATGCTGGAAACACAAACTTTCACCCAGACATGCTGGAGACACAGACTTTTACGATGACATGCTGGAGACACAGACTTTCACCCAGACATGCTGGAGACACAGATATTCACCCAGACATGCTGGAGACACAGATTTTCACCCAGACATGCTGGAGACACAGATTTTCATTCAGACATACTGGAAACACAGACTTTCACACAGACATGCTGGAGACACAGACTTCACGATGACATGCTGGAGACACAGACTTTCATCCAGACGTACTTTTTTAATGGCTCGATCAGTATGCTCATTGAGATCGAGAAGGACTGGTTTCGGAGACAGTGGGTGTTGTTTCTGAGAAGGTCAAGGCTGACAGAAATCAGCTTCATTTTTGTGACAGGTCACGCGGGAGTAAGAGGATATGAACAAGATGGTTGGCTCGAGGGTCAAGGAACTGTTGTATTCGGACGAACGATGAACCAGGCTGGTATTTCGAATACTCTCGGGAGACAGTATGATTAAACGAATCAGGTAACTCTGTGAGTCTGAAAACTTTACCAGACTGCAAGAACATCATGTAAAAACGGGTGAAGCCAGAAAGAAGAACTATACAGGGAGACAAAAAAGAATAGACAACCATCAAAGAGATATGTCGTCAGCCGCCACACGCTGAGAGAGATGCTGGAGAGGCATCCGACCATTTATGGACTGAATATTTCATTGTGCAGTGAGAATCTGATTCGATCAACTAACTCACTCGCTCGGTGTTTATTTTTTCTATCCCAATTTGTTTAATGCATCGTTCTTTTCTTCTCCTGTCGTGATATTCCCTTTATGTGTGTACATTTATCTTCAATACCAGCCACATATGCCCATCAGACGAGCTGTATGGGATTCTGCGATGGTACATTGAGGTGGACAACATACAAGACGGACCGGCTCTAGAAGTCAGCACCAGTCCAGACAACAAAGATGTTTCAGAACTACAAGCAAAGATGGTCGCGACGGAAGCCAGGATGTCACAGCAGATACAATCTATCAAAAGTACCATGGACGATATGAATGTTCTGTTGAGGAGTCTAGAGCAATCATTGACGTCTCAGAAATAGAGTTTCTGTTTAGGCCGTCGTCAGCTTTTTGTCTGTACAGGTTCTAGTATCATCATCATCATCATCATTGTCATCATCATCATCACTTTGAAGATCTGACATACAGCTGCAGGAATTGTTCTGCTTCTGTTTTGCGGTCATCAATATATGATATTATTTCACCCCTCTTGCAATTTCCTGGTTGTTTCCCTTCGGGTGTAGTGGATTAATTGTTATTTATATTTGTACGGAGTCGTGTGTTTTCTCGTTCAGAAAGTAATGGCAAACTGTTGCCGGTGTTATTGTCTGATTGGCGTTGGATTCTCTTCTCTTGCAGGCGTGTGCTTCCTGTTAGCTAGGTCTAGCATAATTATGCCCAGCTTCACCTCTAAGTGTGTTTCTCTTGTTCGCGGTTTTTCTGTTTGTGTGGTTGGTCTCTTGTGCTTCAGGCTTCCAGTCCGGACAAGGACTATTCCTTCAAAGGCCTCACCTGTCCTGTCTGTCCTTCCTTCTTCAGATCACGTCTTTCTAACATTGGCGCCTTCTTCATAGTATATCCCTTGTTCTCGGTGATGTGGAAAAGCAACTGGTTTCAAGTCAAGAGTCTTTACAGCGAGTAATGACGAGAGCGAAGTGCTGCTACAATTCTCTTCATGACGATGATGATGATGCTGATATATGGATGTTCTGACCTTGAGAAATGAATGACTTTTGTTTTTCTTTCTCTGTCATTGAACCCAAGCGTAGTAAACACACGTGTTACTACTTCTAGTGCACTGGACTCATTAAGGATTAGCTTTCTCTGTTATCAGTGTCACTCGCCATCAGGCGAACCCACTCCCACTTCTGAGGTAACTGTAATTTACATCCCCAAATCAAGGACGAGAAGCCAACATTTTAGTCCAACTGACCGGTGTAGGGGCTGAACCCGCTACCTCGGCGTGAGCACACCGGATGTTTAAGAACGAGCAATGTTATCCATTCTGCAGTGCTGACCGCCAATGAGATATTAACATGCACACCGTGATACAGTTTCATTTTGTTAAAATGTCTCCTCATATTTTACAATTATTTATAATTCAATATATATTTATAAATCAATATTTTATCAACATTCTTGTAGTTATATTCCTTAATATATACCAGCTCAGGGTATTTATGTGCTACTACAATGATTTTCAATTAAGTCTTTCTAGTGACTGCCGATTCCATCGATAATGAACTGTATTTTTCGTGTAGTTACTTTGGCAGTCCAAGGAATTCGCAACATTCGTCTAAGGAATGACTTAGATATTACACCCTAAAAACGAAAACTATGATAATTAGCAGTGGAATGGAAAGGTCATCAATGAACATCACAGTAAACGGGCAGATACTAGAACAAGTAACAAGTTTCTCTTATCTTGGACATATAATAACAGATGATGGCAGAAGTGAAATAGACATCAAACAGAGAATAGGAATGGCCAAAAATGCTTTCAACGGCATGAAATCAGTATTAACATCTAGACAGTTTAACAACGCATTAAAAATGAAAATTGTCAAATGTTACATATATTCAGTACTATTGTATGGCGCGAAAGCTGGACATTGAACAAGCAACTAGAAACTCGTATAGAGGCCCTGGAGATGTGGATATACAGACGAATATGTTGTATTTCCTTGAAACAGAAACAATCAAATACAGAGGTTCTAGAAAAACTGGGAATGAAGAGAAAGTTGATGAAAGAAATAAAGAGGAGGCAAGTGAAATATTTCGACCACGTTAAAAGACATAACACTCTTATAAACACCATGGCTGAGGGCAAGCGAGCAAGAGGTAGACAACGATACAAGTGGGAAGATAACATCAAGAGATGGACGAACATCAGCCTGACAGAATGTACAGTCAAGGCGAGAGACGGACAGTGTTGGAGATCCAGTGCAGCCAACTTTCTTTGTGGAGACGGCACCTGATTGATTGATTGATGTGTGTGTGTGTGTGTGTGTGCGCGTGTATATGTGTATAGGAAGTATGTCTATATGCAAGATGTGGACACCACCAAGATGGATTGATTGCTTGTAAATACTCTCCAAAACTCGACTTGTCTCAAGTCCAATTTCCCGGCATGCACCGTATCCGACGTCACAAGTGACACCAAGTGAAAACAAATCACGTACACATTCCCTCAATTTAGACACCCCAAGAATCATAATTAGGGCATGGGTACAGTACACGTTGATTAATCTTGTTTACCCAAGATGTAGAACCCGGACATACCACATACATAAATACACTTGATATGTGTGCTATCTCCCACATGTTCGTCTGTCTGGTGGCTACTGTTTGCTCAGTTAGCTGGTAGCTTCTAGTACTTCACATCGCCAGAGTAAATATGGAAACATATTTCAGTACCGACCTTTTGTTCAGAGATTGCTATGGGGACGATCAGGTGCCGGATAGTGTATCCAGGTTCAGAGCGGTTGGGGGAACCTCTGAACTTAATGCTGCAGAACCCTCTAGGGGTGGAATAATATTTTCTGTATCTTGCAAATGTATGTCATTCTGCTTCCAGTATTGTGTACATGTGACTTACAACTTTATGTCATTCTGCTTCCAGTATTGTGTACATGTGACTTACAACTTTATGTCATTCTGCTTCCAGTATTGTGTACATGTGACGTACAACTTTATGTCATTCTGCTTCCAGTATTGTGTACATGTGACTTGCAAATGTATGTCATTCTGCTTCCAGTATTGTGTACATGTGACTTACAACTTTATGTCATTCTGCTTCCAGTATTGTGTACATGTGACTTACAACTTTATGTCATTCTGCTTCCAGTATTGTGTACATGTGACGTACAACTTTATGTCATTCTGCTTCCAGTATTGTGTACATGTGACGTACAACTTTATGTCATTCTGCTTCCAGTATTGTGTACATGTGACGTACAACTTTATGTCATTCTGCTTCCAGTATTGTGTACATGTGACGTACAACTTTATGTCATTCTGCTTCCAGTATTGTGTACATGTGACGTACAACTTTATGTCGTTCTGCTTCCAGTATTGTGTACATGTGACGTACAACTTTATGTCATTCTGCTTCCAGTATTGTGTACATGTGACTTACAACTTTATGTCATTCTGCTTCCAGTATTGTGTACATGTGACTTACAACTTTATGTCATTCTGCTTCCAGTATTGTGTACATGTGACGTACAACTTTATGTCATTCTGATTCCAGTATTGTGTACATGTGACTTGCAAATGTATGTCATTCTGCTTCCAGTATTGTGTACATGTGACTTACAACTTTATGTCATTCTGATTCCAGTATTGTGTACATGTGACTTGCAACTTTATGTCATTCTGATTCCAGTATTGTGTACATGTGACTTGCAAATGTATGTCATTCTGCTTCCAGTATTGTGTACATGTGACTTACAACTTTATGTCATTCTGATTCCAGTATTGTGTACATGTGACGTACAACTTTATGTCATTCTGATTCCAGAATTGTGTACATGTGACTTGCAAATGTATGTCATTCTGCTTCCAGTATTGTGTACATGTGACTTACAACTTTATGTCATTCTGATTCCAGTATTGTGTACATGTGACTTGCAAATGTATGTCATTCTGATTCCAGTATTGTGTACATGTGACTTACAACTTTATGTCATTCTGCCTCCAGTATTGTGTACATGTGACTTACAACTTTATGTCATTCTGCCTCCAGTATTGTGTACATGTGACGTACAACTTTATGTCATTCTGATTCCAGTATTGTGTACATGTGACTTGCAAATGTATGTCATTCTGCTTCCAGTATTGTGTACATGTGACTTACAACTTTATGTCATTCTGATTCCATTACTGTGTACATATTTTCTTCTTCTGCTGCGATCACCTTTTGCTGTGTGCCATTTCCGGCATTAATCACAAGCAGGATGATGCATAGCATGCATTATAGTTCGTTGATGTCCACATTCTAGTCCCGTGCTGTTTTTTAAAAAAAAGTTTTAGTCGATGGATCAACATCACGGCACACGGGTGCAACCCATAAGTGCTCCGTTCTCCTCCTAACGCAAACCTGAGTCTGTAGAATCTCAGCTCAGTGCACGAACTCCGTAGCACCGGCGAGGATCCTGAAATACTTTGGGTAGATGTTTAACTCGAAACTTTGCCCGGGCAGCGCCGTTAGGCTACTCTTTTTCGATTTCCAACAGCCAAGGGATTTTTTTTACGTGCGCTACAATACACACGGGCGTCCGATCTCACTACCCAGAGACCAGGGGAAATTTTATTACTAGAAGTCCACGAGAAAAAATCCCGGTCCTCACTGGGGCTCGAACCCGCGACCTTCGGCACTCGAGGCGGACATCATACCTCGAGACCACGCGTCCCCCACATCTTTTAACTTCGACGGTTGAGGTTTCTTGTCTGGATCCCTCCTCCCATGAGCAGATTGTCTTCGCGAGCTTGTGGGCTCTGCCAGTTGTCTGCCGGGCTTTGTTGCCCTAGCCTTTGTTCTTACAATGAATTTCCACAAGGCATTGGTGGTTTGGGATTTAGTGTGTCCTTAACGTAGATGGATTTCCTTCCTGGGTTTGTGAGCTTCATCAGCCCATTTTGTCTTCTCCTCCCTTATTTTATCCTACCAAACTTATACATTTACCAGGAAGTTTGTGCATTTTAGACAGCTCATGGTGATGACAGAAATAGTTTGGGGACCTTGTTCTTTCTATGAGTTTAACTGCATCCAAACGACAAATTAAATTGCAGTGTTAGCCTCAGTGAGAGTACAGCAACCACTGTGAAAGATAATCACGCAGTGTTCTTTGGAATGAAGATTCTCCCAGCGGCGAACCAATATCTGTAATGAACTAAAATCGGGGACGGTCAACACAAATTTGAGATCTGTCGCCTAGAAAACAAGGAAATTGCTAGGACCTCATGGACCGAAAAATGACGGCCCAAAATAGACAGCAAACACAGAAGCTGCAGCGCGGCGCGGGAGACCTGAAGGATTAACGTACTCCATCACGTGCTTCATCCTACTGTCTGTGTGCGAGCGTCGGCAGAAGGTAGCAAGTGCAGTCTAGGTGCGACACAATTGTGTCTTTACCTGTCTCTGCTGTCAACTGGGAAAAGGACAGGAGTTAGGAAAAGGGACCGGTTACTGATGTCTCATTAATTAGTGTGTTTGCATTTCTCAGCCGTAACTGTGTTTGTTTGCTGAGATGAAATTTAGCTTGTTATCTGTCATATTGCATTTATCATTTTATGTTTTTTGGGGGGTACGGGGTGTCAGGCATTGGTATTACCTTTGGTAAGGATGACTCTCATGTCCTCTTCAGGACCCACCCCCCCTGCCACAGAGCAAGTGCCCCAATGCACACTAGACTGAGGTTGGAAGGAAAATCCCGAAGGGAATAATAACAGTGCACCGAAACCATGGGAGACGAAAAGGCGTCACGAAAAGGACAGCATGACAACAAAGGAATACGCTGTGGCGCCATCTAAGTGAGCGGTTGTGTATTTCGATCGGGAGAGCAATTCGATGTGGTTAGTGGATCATCGGCAGGCTAGCAAGGGACTTATTCCAAACTAAGGAAAGATAGCAACATATCTGGAGAACGCCATGGATCTATGAACAGCGGACAAGCTCTAGACAGCCAGAGATTCGGTGGAAGATAGATAGATGACTGCCAGGACGACCTGAAGGAACAGAGGGGAATCGAAGGTTATTCAACGGCGGTTGGGAAAGATGTAGGACGACATTTGAGGTTCGTGCATTCGATAATTAGTTGCCCCTCGTATCAAGAGACACTAATTAGTCACCATCTAATATATGTTTTCTTGATTCCGGAACATAAAACGGATTTATCGTTTCCTGAGCCTTGTACTTCATTCCATGTTCGCCAGTGAGTACTAAAGTCATTGTAGCATCGTTTTCTCTTCAATGAGCCAATTCATGTTCCTGTCGCGAATCCACCCAAGGCATAATACTTGAAGAAGAGAGGATTTGCGATATGGCACCCCCCACTGGTCCAAGCCTGACATCCAGCTCACGCCTGTGGCTACTAGTAGCTGTCAGCATGCGACAGCGGCCACCCCCAGGGCAACAGCTGTGAGAGGTGGGCTAAACCAGGCGTGGGTAGCCGATTTGGTTCAAACCAAACGGTGAACTAGGGTATGCCCACCCAACATGCGAAGACCGGATTCGGCAGACTGCGCGGATGAAATCACTGATGATTCAATGGACAAGACGGCGTTTGCCTGCAAATCGCTGTGGAACGAAATGAGCACGTCAAGGCATGTAGAGCGCGCTGGTCATCCACTGCACCTGTATTCGTCTCCAGTCGTCTTGACTTGTCTTGCCACTGGACTCAGATGGACTCAGGCGAAAGAGTGAGGTCGACGAATTGCGCAACTCTTCTTCACTTTAATCCAATTCATCGCGCAAGTCATTCTTCATCCAACGTCATTTATCACATTCAAGCCCGGCGGCAATAGGTGAGCGGCGAAGCGGCAGGCGTGGGTACGCTGGCAGTCGTAGTCGCAGGCCTGCACACAGGCGGCTCAGGACATATGGTCGTCTTCTACTGACCGGATCAGCAGTGGGATTCCGCAGCCCCCTGAGTGACTGAACAGCCCTCTATAGGAAAGCACTGCTCACCTCCATAGCATGAGGAAGGGGCTAGAAAAGGTGCCCTAAACATTGCTTGCGCCATCATTACCTAACCAGCTAGCCGCGGTTGGTGGGCACCCTATACTGCGGTCGACATACAAACAAAGTAAAAACAGGTAAAGCTAAAAGAGCTAACCATATTCCCTTGACAATCGGAACTTGGAATGTACGTTCCGACTTAATAGAGACGGCGCGTCGGTCCCAGAGAGACGAATACTGATTGGGAGAGAGCTGGGCAGGTACAACATCGACATTGCAGCCTTGAACGAGACACGACTTGCAGAAAAAAGTCAAATCTGTGAAGTAGGTGCCGGCTACATATATTTCTGGAGGGAAGGTAAAGCGAGGAAAGACTTCAGTCCGGTGTGGGAGATGCCATTAAGTCGGCCCTGGTTGGCAAAAATAGCTGAATTTCTGAAGGCTATAAATGACAGGCATATGACTTAAGTTACCCCTGCTGAAAGGAAAGAAGCATGCAGCCATCGTGAGTGTCTACGCACCAACCATGATAAATGAAGATGACGTCAAAAACAAGTTCTATGAAGACCTGCACAATGTATTGACATCTGTTCCCAAAGGAGACAAACTTATATTCCTTGGGGATTTCAATGCCAGAGTAGGCAAGGACACCGCCTCTTGGAGTGGCATAATTGGAAAGTACGGAGTCGGATATTGTAACAGCAATGGGCTCCTCCTCCTTCAGACCTGTGCCGAAGATGATCTCCTGATCACCAACACAATTTCCGTCTTCTCATGAGAAATAGAACATCATGGATGCACCTTCGATCGAAACAATGGCACCTCATTGACTATGTCATCGTCAGGAGGAGTGACAGTCAAGACGTTCGAGTGACAAAATCCATGTGTGGGGCCGAATGTTGGACAGACCATCGACTCTTTATCTCGAAAATAAACATACACATCAAACCACCATGGCGTCCTCAAGAGGTAAAAATGCAAAAAAAAAAAAATCTAAATGTCACCCGCCAAAACAGCAAAAAAAAATGCAGCTGTCGTTTGAAAACATGCTGGAAGACCGCCTCAAGCCAAATGCTGCAGCTAAACGGGATGCGGAAACAGAGTGGAGAGCCCTGAAGGACATAATTTACAACACTACTATGGAAATCCTGGGTCCAACCCCCACCCCACCCCCTCCCACCCGACCCCCCGAAAGCATAAAGACTGGTTTGATGAAAATTCTGAAGACATAAACCAATTGCTGGCCGAGAAACATCTTCTCCTCAAGTGTAACAAGCTATGGGGAGGGTCCCAAATAGTCCCGTCACAATATTTCAAACTTATTCTTTTGCCCTGGCTGGGGATAGGTCTTTGCTGCCAACCCTCATCCGTTCCCCGGACTTACTGTCACTCTCTCTTTCGACCTCAGGGTCTATTTCCTGCAGTGTATTTCTGGCTGACACAAACGTAACATGACGATCGTCTCAGTCACTATAATTAGAATTTAATACTGTAATAAAGACAACACAGAAGAACACCAAGACAGATAAACCTATAAAAGTCTAGAAAAACAAAACTGATGAGATAACTCTAGTCCAGAAATGAAGCCAGAAAACTCTGAAAATCATATAGCACAGATCTCTAAATTGTCCCGTCATTTCAAAACTGCCTCACCGGGCAAAGTTTCCAGTCTCTCTATCCAGCGTCGGTTGTTCGAACAACAGCTTCCCAGTTTCCGAGGCCAACACGATATAGTCACTCATCTGGTCTGGGAAAATGCCATGGGATCACTTGGCACAATTTAGGTTGGGAACTGAAGTCCTGAGACCAGATTGTGTATAGGGAATGAATCAGAGTCTTTCGCTGTCCCGAACAAGGATGGGAATTTGCGTAGGTCCAAATAGAATCATCAGCAAACACTCGACCTTAAGTCGATGAGAAGACTTGAGTGGTGGTTGTGTCACTTATTTAATTTTTGTAATGCTTCTCCCTTAAAATTAGAAACATTATACCTGGTATGTCCACTGACTTGCCCTGGTTTCATCAGGTGCTTATAACTTTGGGCATAGAAGCCCTGTCGAGTCTTTCAACACACTTTACTGTCAAAAGAAGGACCCTGTAGATGACAAAATTTCAGTGAGCGACCAAGCTGACTCCTGCACCACAAACCTGAGGTCCAATTGGGCCTCAGTTAATAAATTGGTTATGCATTTTGGCTTACCAAGACCGAAATATAAGTGGCTTGCTTGAATGGGTCTGACATGTCAGGTAGCCCCTGGATTGGCTACGTCCTGGCTTGAGTAGACCTCCAACTTGTAGACGTCCTGTCGGCTACCCTATGCACCCTTTTGCATACAAGACTCACTCTCCACACTCATACCCTGCCTTTATTATTATTGGGCACATTCGTTTCCCGGCTTCTCTCTCCCTTGCAAACCATGCCTTTCTCACGACAAAGCTCTTGTAGTGTGGTGTGAGTAATCAAAGAAGAGTTGTTCCCCATTCCTAGCCAGAATAGGAAAGAAGATACTACCCCGTCCGGCCGCTGCTCTCTCCTGAGCAGTCGCCGCAATGTACCGGCAGTGCCTCAAATAACCCATAGATTCAGATGAGTTCAGGTTCTCTCAGTGAGATAGAGAAGTCCATTATCTTCCCGACATCATCCTATCGACTAAAAGACGAAAGAGATAGCACCGTGGATAGCCTCTTCCGGCTCAAGAAGATAGATCATAGATTGTTGGACCCCATCCCCAAGGAGCGCTTCCCTCCTTCCGGCATACCGTAGCTATCTAATGATTAAATTCTACAGAAATATGACAGTATGCCCAGTTCAGGCCGTAGAAGGAAAGATAGCACTCGTCTATCGGCTGCCAAGAACAAGCGATATCATTTGGGAAATATTTATTGATCAGAATTGTTCCCTTGCTAAGCCAAGATCAAGACGCTTAGCCAGATTGGCTAACGGTCACCCCCTCCCAATATGGCAAGACTGCCGTTTCGCCCATTCATCTCAGTAGTTAAGACAATAGAGATTTATAAGTGCAGAACTAATTACAACCTAGAATTACCTTTTATACCCCAGCAGTATTCTGCATGTAAAATGTCCCAATCTTCAACTTGACATCTTGACATTATGCAGTGGGTAACGGTAAGTTTAGAAACGGACATGAATTGCCCAAGAAGTCGCACCAGTGCGCATTTGGCGCAAGGCGCTCCATCGGGTCTACCCGCAAGGAAAGACATATATCTAATCGCTCCATGAAAAGATCGTGTTATGAAAGTAACCCAAAGAACTATCTTCCATGGTGATTGAGCGAACAAGAGAACTGAAAGCTCCCGAAAGCTGTTTCCCCCTGTTTACCCAAATGAAAGAAGGCATGAGGACATGAGCCATTGGCGTTCCGCCACATCAAGGCACATTTGAATGACCCGAAGTCAACATAAATAACATTCTGAGAGTAGTGCAGCAGAAACTTCCGCACATGCGGGACTCCTGGCTGAGCAACAAAGCAGGTGAAATTCAAGGCTTTGCTGTCAAACATGATATGAAAAATTTCTACGACTCACTGAAAGCGGTCTACGGCCCTCCATCACCAGGCATAGTTTCCCTCCTCATTGCAGATGGGGGACCATTGGTCACCGATAAGAAAGACATCCTTCAACGCTGGGCAAAGCATTTCAGCAACATCTTAAATGCAACTTCCCTCTTCGATGATGAAACCATCAACTGCCTTCCTTAAGTTCCCACTAATGATACACTTGATTACCTGCCAACCATAGTGGAACTAAACAAAGCCATCCAGCAACTTTCCATTGGAAAGGCCCCTGGTCCTGACTCCATCCCAGCAGAGATATACAAGGCAGGTGAGCCGGTCCTAATAGAGCAGTTTCACCAAGTCTTTACAAACATATGAGTTAATGAGACCGTGCCACAAGATTTCAAGGACACGTCAATAGTCCGCCTTTACAAACGTAAAAGAAACCGCCAGTTCTGTGACAACCCCCGAAACATCTTCTTTCTCTCAGTTGCAGGGAAGATAGTCTCCAGAATTCTTCTCAATCGCCTCACGGCCCAACTCGATCAAGGTCTTCTTCCTGAGAGTCAATGTGGCTTCAGAAAAGAACGAGGAACTGTGAACATGATTTTCGCCGCAAAGCAGCTGCAAGAGAAATGTCAGGAACAGAACTCTGAAATGTTCTCCACTTTCATTGACCTTACCAAGGCTTTTGATACAGTCAGCAGAGAAGGACTGTGGAAGATTGTGGCAAAATATGGCTATCCACAAAAGTTTGTCCAAATAGTGCGGCTATTTCATGATGGCATGCAGGCAAGAGTACAGGAAAATGGTGAACTGTCTGAGCCCTTTCCTGTCACCAACGGAGTGAAGCAAGGATGTGTCCTGGTACCAACACTGTTCAGCCTCATGTTTTCAGCTATGCTGACGAATGCCTTCGAGAACAATGAGATTGGAATAGACATCAACTACCGCATGGATGGAAAGCTGTTCAGTCTCAGAAGGCTGAAAGCCAAAACCAAAACTAACAGTGACACCGTCAGAGAACTGCTGTTTGCTGATGATTGCGCTCTATATGCCAACTCAGAGGCAGACATACAACACAATGTTTCAGCTTTCTCACATGCCTGTGCCAACTTTGGGCTCAATATCAACTTGAAGAAGACTGTAGTTATATACCAGCCAGCTCCAGGGAATAACCACACCGTGCCGAATATCAAGGTGAATGGTCATAGACTAAGTGTTGTGGACAAATTCACCTATCTTGGCAGCACTGTGTCACAAGCTGCCACAATTGATGACGAAGTGAATACAAGAATCTCCAAGGCCAGCGCGGCCTTTGGCAGACTGTACAAGAATGTATTGGACAGAAATGGAATAAGCCTGCAAACAAAGCTGAAAGTCTATAAAGCTGTTGTATTATCCACATTGCTATATGCTTGTGAAACATGGACTGTTTATCAGCGACATGCTAGGAAATTAAACCACTTCCACACAGTCTGCCTTAGGAAGCTACTGAAGATTAAATGGCAAGACAAGATCCCAACACTGAAGTTCTAGAAAGAGCGTCCATGCCCAGTATCCACACTCTACTAACGAAAAATCAGATTCGCTGAGCTGGTCACTTAACTCGTATGCCAGATCAGAGGCTCCCGAAACAATTTTTTTTTACGGCGAGCAGCGTTGTGGTAAACGCTCCCAGGGCGGCCAGAGGAAACGCTTTAAAGACACTCTGAAAATCTCACTGAAAGCTTTTGGAATTCATCATGACACCTGGGAGACTGCTGCTAAAGACCGTATTTCTTGGCGTACATAATTACAGAAGGGTGCAGTCACGTGTGAAGCATCCAGGACTGCAAGATCTGTGAAGAAAAGGCTGGACAGAAAAACCACTGCAGGCGACTCTCCTCCTGGATAGTAAGCATTCTTTGCCCACATTGTCAAAGAACATTTCGAGCCAAAATAGGCCTTATCAGCCATCTTAGAACTCGAGGCTCCATACTTTCAACCCCACTGGATGAAATGAATGGTCACCATCATTCTTGATGGACAAACAACACACTATCGTTTTATATATCATCTGCTTCTTCTGCTGCTGCTCCTCCTCTTTCTTCTTCTTCTTCTTCTTCTTCTTCTTCTTCTTCTTCTTCTTCTTCTTCTTCTTCTTCTTCTTCTTCTTCTTCTTCTTCTTCTTCTTCTTCTTCTTCTTCTTGCCAGGTTAGTTGAAAACTTTCCCGCCTCGATGTGGATTCGAAGACAAGACCTCTGAATAGACAGTCACGTGTGCCAGCCGTTGCCCTACAGCCAACCCCTGAATAAATAGGTACTAACAAGTTGTATATTATCAAAGACATCATAGGATGAGTGACATGTTCTTCCACATCCTCCAGCTGACGTAAGCAACACGGACAGTTACTACACATTAGCTCCAGGTATGGCACCAAACGGGTGCCGCTAGCCCAGTGGCTAGACCGCCAACCAACAGTACACAGAAATATCATTTGGGAAACTCTTTGACCCCACTTTCAATGTGAGATGTTCGAATCCGGTGGGGTAATTATATAACCTATAATTATGTTGTCAAGTGTTTCCTCTACTTCTGTCTTATACTTCTGTGAGTGCCATACAATACAAGTGAATTGTGTATGAACAATCAACCAGCCAGTCAAGGAACAAACGAACCAATTACTACGCCTACCAAACAGCCAGCCAACCAACCAAGGAATCAACCAACCAATCAATAAATCCACAAATCAACCCACCAAACAACCAATCATCTCATTTCTCTCTCACACAGAAGCCTTTCTAAGTGGTTATACCGCCTGCCTACGTCGTTGGCTTCACTGGTTCACTTTTTTTTAAAGACTCTAGTGGGTCGTCGCTGAAACTACGGAGTTCCTGCTTTGTGGGAGGCACCGGGCCATATGGGATAAAACGCTGAGCAATGAAGTCGATCCTCGATCCTCTCCCCTTTTACACTTTTTTAAGGCCCCTTTTCTTTCATTCTCTCGCATGTCTGTCCCACTGAGTTTTCTGAGCCCGTCCGTAGATCCGGTAGGCGTTGGTGGGAGGGGGCAGGATTCACATCTACGGGACATCCGGGTATGATCCGTGCCATCCAGCAAACTCCGGCCAGGTCCCAGGTCCCACCAGCAACCTGGAATGCGCCATTCATTCCCCGGCTGACAATCAGGACATATAAAGTGGGTCATCAATTGATCTCACGAATTTACCTGTCTCCCTGGCCTTGAGAGTCCCGGTAGCGTTGTGGATAGCTAGCCTACCTGCCAACCCGACGATAATGCGATCAAATTCCCTCCAGGGCGGAACTTTTTAGTAACAATCGAAATAGGCTCGCCCGTCGACCCGGTCTTACATAGATATAGGGAAATATTCTGAGAATTAAAGGCGTGGTATTTGAACACAGCCACTATAAACAATATTACACAGAAATATCAATTGGGAAAACATTTGAGTCCACTAAGACAGTTCATAAATAAACACACATAGTATTGTTTGGCGCTCATAGAAGGAGAAGAAGGAAGTAGAGATTAGAGGACACACTAGACAACATTACATTTGAAAGCTATAGTTACCGACCGGGATTCGAACCTGTCATCTCCAAATGGCGACGGCGTCTCGCTGCAGGAACAAGTGTACTTCGACGCATGGCCAACTAGACACCCCCAAAAAGGTGTCTTCATTAGCCAGGTCTATCATACAAATGAACCTAAAAGTGAGAAGAGTGCGTCATGTAGCCTTTACTTCCTTCTTCTCACTTGTGAAACAATACATGTGTGTTTATTTATAACTAAACAAAATATTTCATGATTTCTTGTGCCTGGCAAATTTCGCTGCACCTCGTCAGATGCATACTGCAGAGTTATAAATCATATCAGGTTAATAAACAAATAATACATAGGCTGAAATACGGAATACAATGTCGAAGTTGGCCATTATGGAACTTATGCTTATTATCAATCATTTCTTTTTTTTGCATATCCTTTACAGGACATCGCTGTCAACACCAGCATCTTTCAGCTGTCTGTTGATTTCTTGGCAAGATTACGCTCAGTAGTTTGCCATTGATTTCTGAGCGGCCGGCTCACATACCCCGTAAGTTACCAATGCGATTCGAACCACTGCTGATTCTCACCGTCATCACGTTACCCACGAGAGTATAGGAGATTACGGAGAAAAATAATAACCTCTAAGCCACGAAGCCGGCATTATCAATCATAGAGTTAATAAATAAAACGCGTTTCGTATACGACGAACATTAATCGATTGCTCAAATATATTAAAGCATTATTAATTAGACGATTCCAGCCGTTGCTATGCAAACATACGGACTTTTTGTTAAATCTTAGACTTCCGTAAGGATAACGTTCTCCACATTCAAACGATACTAGTGACTATGCACTTTGTATTTCAGCCAAGCATTATTTGTGTATCCACCTCATGTGATATATAACTCTACACACCAAAATATGCCAGGCAAACAATCGTGCAATATATTTTTGTGTGGCTTCTTTGTTTAAATGCACTCAGGGAATAATTGTTGTTCGTGAAATTGACCATCCCACACATCGAGTGGCGACTGGTCAATACAAATATGGCTATATCAGAACGTACCGTGGTAGGTGTGGCAACAGATCACCCAGTCATCTTGGATAATGACTCTATTTTATTTGTAATTACTAGTAATTCACGAGCTCCGTGGCGAAGGGTTTGCGCACGCAGTTTATAATCACACATACAGCGTTCAAAACCCGCTGCGGGTGATTTGGCAGCAGACCGCCTTGCGTTGGGTGTTTTAAATAAAATAGTATGGGTGCTAGTCGTTAAGAAAGCAAGGCAAACTACTGAACGTAAACTTGCCAAGAGATCACAAACAGCCAAACAAATACATACAAAAACACAACAAATGAACACGCGAAAACTGTGCAGTGACTACATGAGGGTATAATAACGGGATGAGAAGAATAGAACTATATTTGCCCGGGAAAGTTAACCCGGTCAACAAATGCCCGCAGAAGTCGGATGTGTCGGCCTAACGGCGCAAGAACGCAGCTCTGCTGTAAACAGGCACAACGCAATCACATCCGAATAAAAACTCCGGATGAACGAAGAAGAAGAAGAAGAAGAACTATATTTGTATGTTTTTGTTTGCTGATGAAGGTTAGTCGCCGCAATGTCCTGTTTTCTGCAATCGTGTCCTGTAAAGCTGCATTACTTTGTGTTATTTTATATTTACATTTCCACAGCTTCGCCGCAGTTCTACTACTTTTATCCATTTAATGACGCATGTTATTATATCAACAAGCTTTACTAAATTCCGGTTTCCTTGAGTTCAATCATAGTGACGTCAAAAGGTGAACAAACTTGAGAAAAGAAGTATATTCTTATAATTTTGTTTACTGCAATAACTTTCTGCACATCTGTAAACATGTAGTTTGCCATAGATTTCCTTCTTAGCAGACAGCAAAATTGGTCGGTGACCGTAACCATTGTTTTTAGAAATATATCCTATCGTGGCCAGCCTGAAATTTAACACGCAGAAGCAGGAGTTGTTGTGGAGCCCAGAAAGTCACTGAAACATGGCGAGAAACGACACACCAATGAACGATTGTACAAGTACGATTACGACGAGCTCCGCGTACGCGACTCGTATCGGAAACAATGTTTTCTTACAGTCCGGATATATTTCGTTGCCGCCCGCCGGCCCGCGAGACACCAACCAGATTCTTGATCCGTGTAAAGTTAAGTAGACTTAACGCGGACAATTTTGTCGTCGCTCATTCAGAGGACATTGGCGCGCTGTTCACAACCTGGCAGGGCGTCGAAGGATCGCGTCTTGAAAAACGCGTTCTTATATTGTTCCGTAAATAGTATCTATGAGTCAAAGTTTTTCAAGAAAAGTTATCACATTCTAGAGTGAAATGAAGAGCAATTTGAAATGTGTCGTGTTTTTTCTTGGATTTTGCGTCCTGCACTTTTTAGCACACGAAGTTTCCACACATGATGAGGGACACGGATCCGCTAGGATAGACCCATTTCTGGAGATTTTAAAGCAGGAGAATATATCGGATTCCAAAGTATTGCCGGTTGATAAACTTGAGAAGTTTGTAGTTCATGTGTTCCAGCATTTGGATTGCGATGACGGAAGGCATGCGGGCAATCCTAGTCCACAGCCGCCCAATGTTCAATGCAACGCGTCTTTGGTAAGCCTGTAAGCGTAGCTGTTTGTGAGACACAAATAAAGGTAATATTGATATGGTATGTATACACTGTAAGAACTGACTACACGTAATGATAATGATTCATCTTCATGTGGCACTTAATTACAGAACATCGCGCTTACCACTAGTATTACTAGTAATATCCGGGTCGACAAATGTTGGTTTACAGGACTAACAGGACATGAACATTTGAAGTAGATTGTCGAATATGTAAGAAGTGACCCACTACATTAGAGGTGGACGGGGCCTTTGTGCCATATGGCAAGCTACCACCTTGGCCAGTCCGTCACTGCCCATCTCGGCTAGCAGGAAAGACTACCCATCTTACGGTGTATCTGTAGTGACCAGAGTCTATCTTCTTGCTGGCCAGTTACCCGGCTTCAGGTATTCGCATTCTCAGTCTGTGTCTGCAATGACCCGTGTCTACCTTCTTGCGGACCAGTTGCCCTGCTTCTTGTATTTACATTCTCAGTTTGTGCCCCTAATGACCTGTGTCGGGCTTCATATACTTCTTCTCAGTGTATGCCGGTAGTGACCAGTGTCCTACTTTATGCTGACAGTTGCCCTGCTTCTTGTATTTACATTCTCAGTGTGTGTACGTAATGACCAGTGTCCGGCTTCATCTGCTTTCGTTCTCATTGTGTGTCTGTGGTGACCAGTGTCCACTTTCGTGTGCATCGATCCCCACCCCATCTTCCAGGAACCGTACCTCCTATTAATGCCATTTATAAGCCACGGTGACGTTTCAGATGGTTACAATATTTCAGTTCCCAGAATATTATGTCATGATTAGCACGCATATAAGACGACAAGGTATATATATACTAGAAGAAGTAACAAGTTTATCCTATCTTGGGCATATAACAACAGATGATGGCAGAAGTAAAATAGAAATATAAAAAGGCAATAGGAATAGCCAAAAATGCTTTCAACGGCATGAAATCAGTATTAACATCAAGAGAGATTAACAACGCATTAAAAATGAGAATTGTCAAATGCTACGTATATTCAACGCTACTGTATGGCTCGGAAGCCTGGACATTGAACTAGCAACTAGAAAGTGGTATAGAAGTCCCGGAGATGTGGATATACAGACGAATAGGTCGTATTTCATGGAAACAAAAACAGTCAAATGCAGAGGTTCTAGAAAAACTGGGAATGAAGAGAAAGTTGATGAAAGAAATAAAGAGGAGGCAAGTAAAATATTTCGGCCACGTTAAAAGACATGATACTCTTATTAAAAAACATACTGGAAGGCAAGATTGAGGGCAAGCGAGCAAGAGGTAGATACGATACAAGTGTACAATATAGATATATAAGTGTACAATATAGATACAAATGGACAATACAACGATACAAGTGGGGGGATAACATCGAGAGAAGGACGAACATCAGCCTGACAGAATGTACAATCAGGGAGAGACACAGACAGTGTTGGAGATCCATTACAGCCAACCTTCATTGTGAAGACGGTACCTGATTGATGACTGATATATGTTTTGTTGATGATGCCGCATCATTTATTTAGCCTGTTAGTGTGTGTGTGTGTGTGCGTGTGTGTGTGTGTGTGTGTGTTGGCCTGGGGATTGCTCTATACTCGTTGTGTCGCACTTAACTCTCTGTCCCCCAGGCGCCAGTACATTAACTCTTGCTATCTAGACGCGTGTTTCTGTTACTTGAAGGTAATAAACGCGTTGACTTCCATGTGTTAACATTGTAACACACTGCCATAGAGGTAGTTAGAGCAACGTATGGGATAGATTGGATTCATGTTTGTGTCACAGTGGATTCATGCTTGAGTCACAGTGGATTCATGTGTGTCACAGTGGATTCATGCTTGAATCAGGGTGAATTCAAGTTAATCAGAGTGGATTCATATTTGAGTAGGACAGCCTCGATGTATGTCAGAGCCAGGAAGAGTGGATTCATCGTACAGACGAATGGCATAGGATCAATTTAAAATAGTTTTTTTTTTTGTGTGCGTTAAAGTTGCATATCCTTTTTACAGGACGTTGCAATCAACACAAGCATTTTACTGGCATTATTGATGTATTGGCTTTCTGAACGACCGGCTCCCATACCAACACATCAAAACCAGTGCAACACAGTCTACTGTCAAATCGGTAGTCGATGTATTTCGAACGCGGGTAAGCGGCATTACGAATCGCGTCCGCAACGCCATCGCCACGAAGACGGCAGTGCTTCTCTTTAAAATAGTGTGTAGTAAAAATGCGCCGCGTCTTGCTTGGTACACAGATAGCTCGTATGGTGTATGTCAAAAGAGAGAGAGAGAGAGAGAGAGAGAGAGAGAGAGAGAGAGAGAGAGAGAGAGAGAGAGAGAGAGAGAGAGAGAGGCCCCACACACACAAACACTCCCCTCCCCCCTACACACACACGGGTGATGGTCAAGTACGTCGGCCTTGTGTCTAGCCATGAAGCTTCCTGGTCATTCCTTCCCTCAGTGGTCTGTCTGGTGGATCTCTTCTCCATGTATTCCTGCACCGACAGATCTGCGCATTTCTGTTTCATATATGTTGTCTCTAGTTTACAACTGCCCAACCCCACAGATATTGTGTCCGCAAGTACTATCTATGGTAGTTCATGTTTGAGAATATGGCCAAGCACAAGTATTCACGTTTTGATTGCCTTCTGAAGTCTTCTTTTCCCTCTCTTTCTTTCCCTATCGCCGTCTCTCCATTCTCCCTCTCTCTCTGTGTCTGTCTACCTTCTTTCTCCCCAGCTCTATATCCCCATGCATCTCCCCTTCATTTCCACTCTATCTCCTCCACCCCATTTTCTCCCTCTCTCTCTCCTCTCTCCTCTTTCCCTCTCGCCTCGTCTCTCTCTGCCTCTCCTCTCCTCTCTCTCTCCCTCGCCCCCATCTCTCTGCACCTTTTCCCTTTCTCCCGTCTCGTCCCCTCTCTCCTTTCCATCCTCTCTTTCCTTTCCCACTTCGCTCTCCATCACCAATTCTCTCACCTTTCCTGCTCACATAACTGTAAAATGTAGAAGCTACAAATATTTCAACCAAAACGCATTTTTACAAGATTTTCTCAGTTCACCACTAAACAATGTTTACCTTCTAGACCGGGATGATGCTCTGGAATCCTGGATGAAGACCTTTATTCATGTGTTTGATAGACATGTGCCAATCAAGGAAGTTCGAATAAAACATCATGTCAAATGACCTTGGATCACCTAGGAAATACTTGAAATTATGAGAGACGGAGATAAGGCACATAATAAGCGGGATCACAGTACATACCATACTCTTAGAAACAAAGTTAAATATACCATACGAAGAGAAAAGAAAAATTACTTTAAGAACTTAGTAATGGATACAACAAATAGTAAGGATATATGAAAGGCAATTAACACATTGAAAAACAAGTATAACTTCTCAAATTCGTTGCCATCAAATCATATTACATGTGACCAATTCAGTAATCTTTTTCAAACTGACATAGACCAGTTGAAGGCTTCAATGCCAAATTATCCTTGCAACTTATCTTTACTGTCATCGGTTTTGCGAGAATAGATGCTCCTGGGATATTCTTTCCGACATATCGCCAATGACAGTCGCTGAAGTATTCACTTACCTCAGAAGCCTAAAAAAAACACAATCTCATCTGGGTTAGATGGAATCAGCAATCGGATTCTCCGCTGTGCTGCGCCAGTGAGGTGTGTATCACTAACCTATGTATATAATCAGTGTCTCACCAAAGGTCACTTTCCATCAGCTCTCAAAATCGCTAAAGTGTATCCTCTTCTTAAATCTGGTTCATTAGACAATGGTCTCCCGAACAATTATAGACCCATTTCTTTACTAGCATCACTATCTAAACCACTATAAAAACACATCCATAAGGTAACATTACAGTATTTAGATCGCAACAAGCTTATAGTTGACAGTCAATCAGGATTTCGACCAAAATATTCTTGCCACACGGCCCTAACAAACGTGATAGGGAATTAGCACCATAATGTAAATAACAATAATATATGTGGAGCTTGTTTATCGATTTCAGGAAAGCATTTGATATGATAGATCATGTCACTTTAATTTTAAAAAACTAGAGATAATGAAAATTGGCCCTAATGTAGTGACGCTGATAACATATTTTCTGTCAAACAGAAAGCAAGTAGTATCACACAATAAATCTCTGTCCTAAACCACTACCTTCAATACTGGAGAACCGCAAGGCTCTATTCTTGGCTCTCTATTATTTACCATATATTAACGATCTACATTTGCATATTTCGTCGTCCTGCGATCTATTTGCAGACGACTGCACAGTGTATACAAACGCTGGAAGTAGTAATTTGCTGGAGTCTTCTTTGCATCAAGAATTAAATAATGTAGTTAGGTGGAGCTTTGAGAACCGTATGCAAATTAACATCACTAAAACAAAATCTATGTTATTAACAACCAGAAATAGACTTCAAACACTAATTTCACATATATCACTTCAACTTCACATCGATAACATGCCAGTAGAAAGTATAATTGAACACAAAACATTAGGCCTCATCATTGATAGAAACCTAACCTTTAATCCTCACTTTCAAGTGCTCAGTAAACAAACAGCGAAGAAAGTCTACCAACTCGCCAAAATTAAAAATTACCTTGATGAGGACACAAGGAAATAGTCTATACTTCTCGCATACAGACACATTTTGACTACTTCTCTACAATCTGGGATGGTTGTTCCAATTCAAGCACCAAGCGATTTTACTCACTGCAGAAATGGGCCGTGATGTTAATTTATAGCATACATTTAACTGACAATCCTAGCCTGCATAAACGCCTTCAGTTACTACCACTCCACAAACGCCTGCTTTTCAATAAGGCCAAACTAATTCACAAAATCTTACACCGGAATGTCCCAAATTACCTTTGGCCATTGTTTAAATATAACTCTAGACACAGTAAACGATTAAATATATTACACATTCCGAAGCCTAGGATAGACTTATACAAAACAAGCTTAACGTAATCTGCAGCTTAGCTGTGGAACAATCTTCCACAAGAAATCAAAGACATCACCAATCCCTTTACTTACAATCGCAAATTATTCGAACACTATCTCAGTACAGATTACCCTCACCCTTAATAATAAAAATAATAATAATAATAAAACCCTTGTATAACAGCCTGTCCCCTTTTGGTAGGCCAGTATATCCCACATAGCTAATAACAAGTACCACACCAGTTATTACTATTACTGAGTCGTGTAGTATTGATTTTTCATTTCCCACATGCCTTTATAATGCATATCTTTTATATTGTTGCTGTTTACAGTTAACCTTAAATGATGTGTTAATGATATAGTGTATGAAAGAGAGTGGTAGAAGGGCAGAATGTTAGACGGGCCTGCGTGCCCAATTCTTAACCTTTTGAAAATAAAGTTTGTTTGTTTGTTTGCTCTTTCTCTCTCCTCTTAACTCTCTCTCTCTCTCTCTCTCTCTCTCTCTCTCTCTCTCTCTCATCTCTTTCCATCCCCTCTATCTCTCTCCTCTCTCCCTCCCTCCCCCTCTTCCCTCTTGCTACCCTTCTCTCTCCCCCATCTCTCATCTTTCTACTCTCCCCCCCCCCCCCCCAACTCCTCTCCATCTCCCTGTCTTCCCCTGTCTCTCTCCTTCCTTTCTCTATAGGTTATCCATTAAACATTCCACAAGCCAGTTTTGTCTACCGAAACCGAACCACCTGCGGGTACATCAGCCAGATAGCCTCCACTACAGGTTGCTAGGCAGTCCCTGTAACGTGATTCTCTCTGTGAACTCCTTTGTCACCATTGATCATGGACAATCATTCTCCAGGGACCAGCTGAAGCCTAGCCGTAGACAAAGGAAAGCCTGGACTGATAACGTGAAAGAATGGACAACCGGTACTTGGTGGTCGCACGTCTGTGCCGAGAACACGTAGATGCGGAGCACCTCCTCCATTGTCACCCCTGGATGACCTCTTAGTGGGGTTAAAGGTTCAGCATCAGATATTTAAACAGTTAGTTGCATATCCTTTACATGACGTCACAGGAAACCCCAGAATGTTTGACTGTTTATGATCTCTTGGCAAGTTTACGTTCAGTAGTTTGTCATTGCTTTCTGAACGACTGGCACTCATACCAGCGCAAGGAAGTGTGCTTCCAAATCGTCCGCAGCTGTTTTTCGAACGTGGCATGAGAGATTATGAATTGCGTTCGTAACACCTCCGTCACAGGCGGGACATCAGATATAAATCACCCAAACACCAGTCCTGTAAAGGACATGCAACTAACTTTAGTTTCCTGTTATCGTTCTGCGATGTGATAAGAGTTATCACATTTTGTAGGCCCGCGAGCTAAGGGGAAGAGACGGTCAATCTTTCTCTCACTTTAACAAGCGACCAGCCCAGGCTGTGAACCCCCACCCGACCGTGCTCATCACATTATCGGTGGAGTTCGCTACTAACGTCGCTACTGTAGCGAGATGGCTACACTTCAAAACCGTTCCCGTCGGCTTTCAGTGTAGCCAGTTTCATTCTCGATTCCCCGCTCCAACAACCGTCACCGAGAACATTCTCGATTCCCCACTCCAACAGTCGTCACTGAGAACATTCTCGAGTCCTCACTCCAACAGCCGTCACAGGGAACATTCTCGATTCCCCACTCCAACAGCCGTCACTGAGAACATTCTCGATTCCCCACTCCAACAGCCGTCACAGGGAACATTCTCGATTCCCCACTCCAACAGCCGTCACTGAGAACATTCTCGATTCCCCACTCCAACAGCCGTCAATGAGAACATTCTCGATTCCTCATCCCAAGAGCCGTCATCGAGAACAATCTCGATTCCCCACTCTAACATCCGTCACTGAGAATATTCTCGATTCCCCACTCCAACATCCGTCACCGAGAACATTCTCGATTACTCACTCCAACATCCGTCACTTAGAACATTCTCGATTCCCCACTCTAACATCCGTCACTGAGAACAATCCCGATTCCCCACTTCAACATCCGTCACTGAGAACATTCTCGATTCCCCGTTCCAGCAACCGTCAATGAGAACATTCTCGATTCTTCACCCCAAGAGCCGTCATCGGGAACATTCTCGATTCCCCGCTCAAACATCCGTCACTGAGAACATTCTCGATTCCTTGCTCCAACAGCCATCACTGAGAACATTCTCGATTCCCCACTCCAACAGCCGTCACTGAGAACATTCTCGATTCCCCACTCCAACAGCCGTCAATGAGAACATTCTCGATTCCCCACTCCAACAGCCGTCACCGAGAACATTCTCGATTCCCCGCTCCAACAACCGTCAATGAGAACATTCTCGATTCTTCACCCCAAGAGCCGTCATCGGGAACATTCTCGCTTCACCGCTCCAACAGCCGTAACTGAGAACATTCACGATTCCCCGCTCAAACATCCGTCACTGAGAACATTCTCGATTCCCTGCTCCAACAGCCATCACTGAGAACATTCTCGATTCCCCGCTCCAACAGCCGTCACTGAGAACATTTTCGATACCCCACTCCAACAGCCGTCACTGAGAACATTCTCGATTCCCCGCTCCAACAGCCGTCAGTGAGAACATTCTCGATTCCCCACTCCAACAGCCGTCACTGAGAACATTCTCGATTCCCCGCTCCAACAGCCGTCACTGAGAACATTCTCGATTCCCCGCTCCAACAGCCGTCAGTGAGAACAGTCTCGATTCCCCGCTCCAACAGCCGTGAATGAGAACATTCTCGATTCCCCGCTCCAACAGCCGTCACTGGGAACATTCTCGATTCCCCGCTCCAACAGCCGTCACTGGGAACATTCTCGATTCCCCGCTCCAACAGCCGTCACTGGGAACATTCTCGATTCCCCGCTCCAACAGCCGTCACTGGGAACATTCTCGATTCCCCACTCCAACAGCCGTAACCGAGAACAGTCTCGATTCCCCACTCCAACAGCCGTAACCGAGAACAGTCTCGATTCCCCACCCCAACAGCCGTCACTGGGAACATTCTCGATTCCCCGCTCCAACAGCCGTCACTGGGAACATTCTCGATTCCCCGCTCCAACAGCCGTCACTGGGAACATTCTAATACACATGCGTTTTTTCCCCCGCTCGCTTTGAACTCAAACGTAGTCCATACACGTTCTACTGCGTCCAGTGCCGTGTATTGACTTTTGCGTGTGGATTAGCTTTCTTTATGTCTAGTGTCCCTCGCCATCTGGCGAAACCACTCCGACTTCAGATGTACTATAATTTACGCTTCCAAGTCAAGGACGAGAAGTCAACATTTTAGTCCAGCTGATCAGTGTATGGATTGAACCCGCTACCTCGGCATCAGCACACCGGTTGTTTAAGAACGAGCTCTCTTATCCACTCGGCCAGGCTGATCTCACATACAGATGTATACAGCTGTCTCTTTCTTCCCGTATCATATTCCCTCTGCACAATTTGTACAAGGGTGTCTCTTTCTTCCCGTATCATATCCCTTCTGTACAATGTGTACAGCTGTCTCTTTCTTCCCGTATCATATCCCCTCTGCACAATTTGTACAAGGGTGTCTCTTTCTTCCCGTATCATATCCCTTCTGTACAATGTGTACAGCTGTCTCTTACTTCCCGTACCACATCCCCTCTGTACAATGCGGAAGCCAGTTAGTTACCTCACATTCTTGTGCGATTTTATGCTTTCTTTTTTTTTTTTTTTAAAGTAAATGTAACATTCATGATAGATAACTGATGTGAGAAAGATGAGCGACTTGAAGAGCCGAGTGTAAGACGGGCCTGCGTGCCCACTCTATGATCCATTGAAATTAAAGTGCATTCGATAGTTCGTTCGTTCGTTCGTTCTATGACTGCATTTAAGTAATCAACGTAGAAATTCATTTTACACGCCCAAGGTATGGTATGGTCAGTGCTAGGCCGAACGGCTTTACTTCCGAGGCGATTTCCTGATACCCATTTTAGCCTGGGTCCAGCTGGAAGCCAAGTGCATTTAGTTAATTCGAAACCGCGCCTATGGGGATCGAACCGAAGCCACTGGTAGGGCAGGTGAGCGTCTAGCGGCTAGGCTATCGCGGCTCCCCGACCTAGTGTAGGCGAGGATCTAACATGTCACGGCGATTCTGCCTTTTAGTTTTAACCACTTGCATAATATTCGCTGTACGGTAGCCTGTCCACTCTACAATACTGGGGTCCTGTGTTGTTTGCGTGTTCCCTGGGCGTTTGAGCTCAGCTGTTCTCTGGAGGGATAACTTTCCCCAAGCTATCAAAGTCTGATACAGCGTCCTTTGTCAGATCCTACTGTTAGGGTAATCACCCAGTGTCTCTTGTCAGATCCTACCGTTTGGGTAATCACCAATCATACAGTGTCCCTTGTCAGATCTTGCCGTTAGAGCAGTCACCCATCATACAGTGTCCCTTGTCAGATCTTGCCGTTAGGGTAATTTCCGATCATGCAGTGTCTCTTGGCAGATCCTACCGCTAGGGTAATCACCCATCATTCTGTGGCATGCCCTGTACAGAACTGGGCCTATATAACAGTCTTCATTTATAATTTCTTTGATTCATATAGTATTTTATATAATTATATATTATATAATATACAGTATTCTAGGAATCTGTAAACACGATATCCGCTATTGCTTTCTTTGGAGTAACCATGCTTGTTTGTGATTGTCACCATTGTCTCTCTCAAGAGACTCTCTATCAAGAGACTCTCTATCTACCATTACGAGCTTGAAGCCATAACCATCTGCCTGTCGGCTGCGTGGAAGCTCAATCCGTCACGTGCTATCTGTGTTTCAAAAGACACAGTTTGGTGGTTACTACATCTCGCCCCGAGTACCGCACCTTGCACAGAATACTGCACTTTGCTCAGAATACTATCTTTGCCAAGAGTACTTCACCTTCCCCAGGGTGTCCCTATCTTGTCCAGGGTGTCCCTATCTTGTCCAGGGTGTCCCTATCTTGCCCAGGGTGTCCCTATCTTGTCCAGGGTGTCCCTATCTTGTCCAGGGTGTCTCTATCTTGCCCAGGGTGTCCCTATGTTACCCAGGGTGTCCCTATATCTTTCCATTGTGTCCCTATCTTGTCCAGGGTGTCCCTATCTTGTCCAGGGTGTCCCTATCGTGTCCAGGGTGTCCCTATCTTGTCCAGGGTGTCCCTATCTTGTCCAGGGTGTCCCTATCTTGTCCAGGGTGTCCCTATCTTGCCCAGGGTGTCCCTATCTTGCCCAGGGTGTCCCTATCTTGTCCAGGGTGTCCCTATCTTGCCCATTGTGTCCCTATGTTACCCAGGGTGTCCCTATACCTTACCATTGTGTCCCTATCTTGCCCAGGGTGTCCCTATCTTGTCCAGGGTGTCCCTATCTTGCCCAGGGTGTCCCTATCTTGTCCAGGGTGTCCCTATCTTGTCCAGGGTGTTCCTATCTTGTCCAGGGTGTCCCTATATCTTACCATTGTGTCCCTATCTTGCCCAGTGTGTCCCTATCTTGCCCAGGGTGTCCCTATATCTTTCCATTGTGTCCCTATCTTGCCCAGTGTGTCCCTATGTTACCCAGGGTGTCCCTATATCTTTCCATTGTGTCCCTATCTTGCCCAGGGTGTCTCTATATCTTTCCATTGTGTCCCTATCTTGCCCAGTGTGTCCCTATGTTACCCAGGGTGTCCCTATATCTTTCCATTGTGTCCCTATCTTGCCCAGTGTGTCCCTGTGTTACCCAGGGTGTCCCTATATCTTTCCATTATGTCCCTATCTTGTCCAGGGTGTCCCAATCTTGCCCATTGTGTCCCTATCTTGCCCATTGTGTCCCTATGTTACCCAGGGTGTCCCTATCTTGCCCATTGTGTCCCTATGTTACCCAGGGTGTCCCTATCTTGCACAGGGTGTCCCTATCTTGCCCATTGTGTCCCTATCTTGCCCATTGTGTCCCTATCTTGTCCAGGGTGTTCCTATCTTGTCCAGGGTGTCCCTATATCTTACCATTGTGTCCCTATCTTGCCCAGTGTGTCCCTATCTTGCCCAGGGTGTCCCTATATCTTTCCATTGTGTCCCTATCTTGCCCAGTGTGTCCCTATGTTACCCAGGGTGTCCCTATATCTTTCCATTGTGTCCCTATCTTGCCCAGGGTGTCTCTATATCTTTCCATTGTGTCCCTATCTTGCCCAGTGTGTCCCTATGTTACCCAGGGTGTCCCTATATCTTTCCATTGTGTCCCTATCTTGCCCAGTGTGTCCCTGTGTTACCCAGGGTGTCCCTATATCTTTCCATTATGTCCCTATCTTGTCCAGGGTGTCCCAATCTTGCCCATTGTGTCCCTATCTTGCCCATTGTGTCCCTATGTTACCCAGGGTGTCCCTATCTTGCCCATTGTGTCCCTATGTTACCCAGGGTGTCCCTACCTTGCCCAGGGTGTCCCTATCTTGCCCATTGTGTCCCTATCTTGCCCATTGTGTCCCTATCTTGCCCATTGTGTCCCTATGTTACCCAGGGTGTCCCTATCTTGTCCAGGGTGTCCCTATCTTGTCCAGGGTGTCCCTATCTTGCCCAGGGTGTCCCTATCTTGCCCAGGGTGTCCCTATCTTGCCCAGGGTGTCTCTATCTTGCCCAGGGTTTCCCTATCTTGCCCAGGGTGTCCCTATCTTGCCCATTGTGTCCCTATGTTACCCAGGGTGTTCCTATACCTTTCCATTGTGTCCCTATCTTGCCCAGGGTGTCCCTATCTTGTCCAGGGTGTCCCAATCTTGTCCAGGGTGTCCCTATACCTTTCCATTGTGTCCCTATCTTGCCCATGGTGTCCCTATCTTGCCCAGGGTGTCCCTATCTTGCCCAGGGTGTCCCTATCTTGTCCAGGGTGTCCCTATCTTGCCCAGGGTGTCCCTATGTTACCCAGGGTGTCCCTATCTTGCCCAGGGTGTCCCTATATCTTTACATTGTGTCCCTATCTTGCCCAGCGTGTCTCTATCTTGCTCAGGGTGTCCCTATCTTGCCCATGGTGTCCCTATCTTGCCCAGGGTGTCCCTATCTTGCCCATGGTGTCCCTATCTTGCCCAGGGTGTCCCTATCTTGCCCAGGGTGTCTCTATCTTGCCCATGGTGTCCCTATCTTGCCCAGGGTGTCCCTATCTTGCCCAGGGTGTCCCTATCTTGCCCAGGGTTTCTCTATCTTGCCCAGGGTTTCCCTATCTTGCCCAGGGTGTCCCTATCTTGCCCATGGTGTCCCTATCTTGCCCAGGGTGTCCCTATCTTGCCCAGGGTGTCCCTATCTTGCCCAGGGTGTCCCTATCTTGCCCAGGGTGTCTCTATCTTGCCCATGGTGTCCCTATCTTGCCCAGGGTGTCCCTATCTTGCCCAGGGTGTCCCTATCTTGCCCAGGGTGTCCTTATCTTGCCCATGGTGTCCTTATCTTGCCCAGGGTGTCCCTATCTTGCCCAGGGTGTCCCTATGTTACCCAGGGTGTCCCTATCTTGCCCAGGGTGTCCCTATATCTTTCCATTGTGTCCCTATCTTGCCCAGGGTGTCTCTATCTTGCCCAGAGTGTCCCTATCTTGCCCAGGGTGTCCCTATCTTGTCCAGGGTGTCCCAATCTTGTCCAGGGTGTCCCTATCTTGCCCAGGGTGTCCCTATCTTGCCCAGGGTGTCCCTATGTTACCCAGGGTGTCTCTATCTTGCCCAGGGTGTCCCTATATCTATCCATTGTGTCCCTATCTTCCCCAGGGTGTCTCTATCTTGTCCAGGGTGTCCCTATCTTGCCCAGGGTGTCCCTGTGTTACCCAGGGTGTCCCTATCTTGCCCAGGGTGTCCCTATGTTACCCAGGGTGTCCCTATATCTTTCCATTGTGTCCCTATCGTGCCCAGGGTGTCCCTATCTTGCCCAGGGTGTCCCTATCTTGCCCATTGTGTCCCTATTTTACCCAGGGTGCCCCTATCTTGCCCAGGGTGTCCCTATCTTGCCCATTGTGTCCCTATGTTACCCAGGGTGTCCCTATCTTGCCCATTGTGTCCCGATGTTACCCAGGGTGTCCCTATCTTGCCCAGGGTGTCCCTATCTTGTCCAGGGTGTCCCTATCTTGCCCATTGTGTCCCTATGTTACCCAGGGTGCCCCTATCTTGCCCAGGGTGTCCCTATGTTACCCAGGGTGTCCCTATCTTGCCCATTGTGTCCTCATGTTACCCAGGGTGCCCCTATCTTGCCCAGGGTGTCTCTATCTTACCCAGGGTGTCTCTGTCTTGCTCAAGGTGTCCCCAGGGTGTCTCTATCTTACCCAGGGTGTCTCTGTCTTGCCCAGGGTGTCCCGGGTGCTAATTGAGGGGAGGTGGTACCGATAGAGTGCCTTTACATAACCTAAGTCAGGGCATGTCGAAGCAAGGTGGCCGCTCCCCTCCCCTCGCCGTCTTTAGTTCCCAGACAATTTCTAGACTACCTTGAGCATTACCCGGTACCCAATTAACGAGATAGGATCACCCCTTACAGCCACAGCTGAGGGTTGAACGGTGACCTCTGACTTGGTCAGCCAGCACACTACCCCCCTGCTACTTCAACTCCTTATCAAATTCTAGCCATTAAAGGAACGGTTCGTAGTTGTTTGTCCGCCTGTAATTCATTCACCATCGGAATTTAGTTGCGTTTCATTGTTGATATTTGAGACGTGTTTGGCAGCGGGGTAATGCGAAAGCCTGTATTTACTACCTACCGGAGCCCGCATGTCTGCAGACAATGTTTTGCTTTCACACCCGCCGTCAAGAATATTTTAATACGACTGGAGCTTTTCCTGGGTCTGTTTTTGTTTAAGTGTATTTATATGGTCATAATGAGGGCACAACTTCATGACTGTATTATTTGACATCCGTGTGTTGTTTGTCTTGCTTTTACGGGCAATTACGTTTATGGTAAACATGTGTTGTTTGTCTCAGTTGTGCCCACGAGATTTGGTGGGGGAGGGAGGGGGGAAGATTTCAAAGTGGATGGAGAGAGGGAGTGAGCTAGAATGAGAAAAGGAAGGGGAGAGAGTGAGAAGAGAGAAAAAGGAAGGGGAAAAGGAAGAGAGAAATAGAGGAAACATGGAGAAAGAGAGAAATGAAGCTGAGAGAAATGGAGGAAGAGATCGAGAGACAGAGAGATTTAGCGCAATCAAGTTAGCAATTTATGTAGTGAAGCCAACTAGATAATTAATCCAGTCACCATGAGAACTTATCCAGCAAACGAAAACAGACAACAATACTGGATACAATGGTTCCGTTGTTGTTGTGGTGGTGGTTGTATTTGTGATGGTTGTGGTGGTGGCTGGTGAAGTGTGGGATCCCATGCTAAACAATGTGGATTTGTAGGGAAAAATAGGCTTCTGGCTGTTAGGGAGGGAGGCTGTAATAACTACTTCGGTAAATGACGAATATGTGGTCTGTGTTAGTGTATGTAGGTGTGTGATTTTGGTGTGTGAAAATAACGTGTACATGCCAGGACAGAGCTGGAAAGACTACACATAACCACCCGGTACCGCTCCACCCCAGTATTATATAGACACGCATGAAAGGGCTGTAAGTGTCCTCGTTACCAGGGATTTTAGTTTTCCAGTTTGTTAGGACTTCAAGAACTGGGCACTGGCTGTGAGTGGGTCCACTCTGAATAGGCAAGTAATACGCGCATTTAGAGCACGCTCGTCATCTCTATAAACGGTGAGTGCCAGGCGTGTGTACTGCTTCTCTACCACCACTGCAAGGGACTGCTGTGATCTCTGTCTTGTTAGTTGCATATCATTTGCAGGACGTCGCAATCACCTCTAGCATTTGGGGGGAGGGGCTGTTTGTGATTTTCTAGGCAATTCCAAGCTGAAATGTACAACACACACATTCACACAGTAACATGACTTGTCTGCCACGGTAGTTTTTAACTGACTATTATGTAGCTATGTTATTGTTAGCACACAATTGGTTTCTGTAAATAAATGGCAATTACCTCTGCCAGCCTTAGCTTGCAGCCATTTTGTGTGTTAAACTTGAAGGCTTTTTCTTATTACTTTAGTTTATGTTGTGCAAATATACAAGCCAATAAATCGAGCAATCTATTGTTTGTGTTTTCGTTATTCAAATCCATTACTGTGACATTATTTTGACCCATAAATCGACTGGGTCAGGTTCAACAAGCCAGCACCGATCAAATCTACTCAAGCTCCAGGTGATACCTTTGGAGTAGTCCCATCACTTCAGCCTGAACCAGCTCCAGGTGATACGACTGGAGTAGTTCCATCACTTCAGCCTGAACCAGCTCCAGATGATACGACTGGAGTAGTCCCATCACTTCAGCCTGAACCAGCTCCAGGTGATACCTTTGGAGTAGTTCCATCACTTCAGCCTGAACCAGCTCCAGGTGATACGACTGGAGTAGTCCCATCACTTCAGCCTGAACCAGCTCCAGGTGATACGACTGGAGTAGTCCCATCACTTCAGCCTGAACCAGCTCCAGGTGATACATTTGGAGTAGTCCCATCACTTCAGCCTGAACCAGCTCCAGGTGATACCTTTGGAGTAGTTCCATCACTTCAGCCTGAACCAGCTCCAGGTGATACGACTGGAGTAGTCCCATCACTTCAGCCTGAACCAGCTCCAGGTGATACATTTGGAGTAGTCCCATCACTTCAGCCTGAACCAGCTCCATGTGATACCTTTGGAGTAGTTCCATCACTTCAGCCTGAACCAGCTCCAGGTGATACGACTGGAGTAGTCCCATCACTTCAGCCTGAACCAGCTCCAGGTGATAACTTTGGAGTAGTTCCATCACTTCAGCCTGAACCAGCTCCAGGTGATAACTTTGGAGTAGTTCCATCACTTCAGCCTGAACCAGCTCAAGGTGATACCTTTGGAGTAGTTCCATCACTTCAGCCTGAACCAGCTCAAGGTGATACCTTTGGAGTAGTTCCATCACTTCAGCCTGAACCAGCTCCAGGTGATACCTTTGGAGTAGTTCCATCACTTCAGCCTGAACCAGCTCCAGGTGATACCTTTGGAGTAGTCCCATCACTTCAGCCTGAACCAGCTCCAGGTGACATGACTGGAGTA
Organism: Cepaea hortensis; assembly: GCA_963921405.1. Classification (NCBI taxonomy): domain Eukaryota; kingdom Metazoa; phylum Mollusca; class Gastropoda; order Stylommatophora; family Helicidae; genus Cepaea; species Cepaea hortensis. Next base: position 120,734,826 of record OY992883.1, read on the forward strand.
GTCCCATCACTTCAGCCTGAACCAGCTACAGGTGATACCTTTGGAGTAGTTCCATCACTTCAGCCTGAACAAGATAGTAGTTCTTGTGAAAGTTAGTTGCTTACACTTTACTGGACGTTGCAGTTAACCTCAGCATTGTTTGGCTGTTTATGATTTCTTGGTAAGTTTACCTTCAGTAGTTTGCCACTGCTTCCTGAACCACCAGGACTCATATCATTACATAAATTCCAAGGCAAGGCGGTGTGTGGCCAAATCGCCCGAAGCTGTGTTTCGAACGGGGTATGGGATTATGCGTTACGTCCATAACTCCTTCCTGATGAGAAAGTATGGGGCAATCGAAATCCAATCCCAACAGCTGCCATTGTGCAGTTGGCGAGTCGACCGAAAGTCTGATCAGACACATCTAAAGTCTTGCCCAGCAAGAGACAGACAGAGAAGCAAACAGATTCACGTCACCGCCTACATGTCCGCACAAAGTTATCTTAAGGTACACACCATGAACCAGTTACGCTTCAGTGACCTCATTTTAGGCTACTTGAACCCAGTTCCGTGTCGGCAGATGACAAAGGAGAAAATGTACAACCAGGTCTAGTTAACAAAATGTATTTATTTTCTGTCATGCATGAGGTCTATGAATATTGTTAGAAGAATGTGCTGTGTTTTCATAGAAGCAGTTTTATTTTTTAAACATGCTTCTTGGTTTCTTTGTTATGTGACCTTATTTCAATATTTGTTATCATTCATTATTGTAAAGCTGTTTTCTTATATATTGTTGTGTTCTTCCCTATTGCTGCATTCTCCCCTATTGCTGCATTCTCCCCTATTGCTGTGTTCTCCCCTATTGCTGTGTTCTCCCCTATTGCTGTGCTCTCCTTTATTATTGTGTTCTCCCCTATTGTTGTTTTATCCCGCATGGTTGTGTTCTCCACTATTGCTGTGCTATTTCCCATTGTTGTTTTCTCCCCTAATGTTGTGTTTTCTTTAAATAACTCTTCAGCTTCTGATTAGTCGCCCCAAGACTGGGGCCCCTTACCGTGAGTCCTAAGTTAGTCCGTGGAAGAGAATCCTGTCTAAGTGAGTTCTCTCTAAGTGAATCCTGTCTGAGTCCTTTCTAAGTTAGCCCTATCTGAGTCCTGTCTAAGTGAGTCCTGTCTAAGTGAGTCCTGTCTAAGTGAGTCCTAACTAAGTGAGTCGTATCTAAGTGAGTCTTGTCTGAGTTCTATCTAAGTGAGTCCTATTTAAGTGAGCCCTGCCTAAGTGAGTCCTATATAAATGAGCCCTCTCTAAGTGAGTCCTATCTGAGTCATATCTAAGTGAGTCCTATCTGAATCCTGTCTAAGTCTTACCTGAGTCCTGAGTACAGTCTAAGTGAGTCCTGTCTAAGTTAGTCCTATATAAGCGAGCCCTGTCTCAGTGAGTTCTATTTAAGTGAGTCATATATAAGTCAGTCCTATCTGAATCCTGTCGAAGTGAATCTTACGTGAGTCCTGAGTACAGTCTAAGTTAGTCCTATCTATGTGAGTCTTATCTAAGTGAGTCCTTGTGAAGTGAGTCCTGTCTAAGTGGGTCCTGTCTAAGCGAGTTATATCTAAGTGAGTCCTAGTTAAGTGAGTCCTGTCTAAGTTAGTCCTATATAAGTGAGCCCTGTCTCAGTGAGTTCTATTTAAGTGAGTCATGTCTAAGTCAGTCCTACCTGAATCCTGTCGAAGTGAATCTTACCTGAGTCCTGAGTACAGTCTAAGTTAGTCCTATCTATGTGAGTCTTATCTAAGTGAGTCCTAGTGAAGTGAGTACAGTCTAAGTTCGTCCTATCTAAGTGAGTCCTAGTGAAGTGAGTCCTATATAAGTTAGCCCTGTCTCAGTGAGTTCTATTAAAGTGAGTCATATCTGAGTCCTGTCTTAAGTGAGTCTTACCTGAGTCCTGAGCACAGTCTGAGTGAGTCCTAAGTGAGTCCTGTCTAAGTGAGTCCTGTCTGAGTCCTATCTAAGCGAGTCCTATCTAAGTGGTTGAGAGTTTTAGCGTCTGATTGTCCTCGGGCAAAGCCATGAGATCCCGTTGAGGGGCGTGTTGGAAAACTGTAATGCTGATGGTGTTTCATCTTTGTCTGATGAAGACCAGTTTTGTCTAACTTTTTTTGTCTGTGCTCGTGTCTACCTGGGGTCGTTAACTTACTTGATGTTGTGTCATTGACATCATCGCGATGTGTCATCTCCCCATTGAAGGTCGTTTGTAGTGAGTTTAAAACCGTAATGTCCAGCGTTTTCACTTTGATGTAGCGGTCTTCATCCAGTCCACCTGTTGGTGTTGTCCTACCACGAGTAACTTTGCCTTCTTCTGGCACTCTTTCCCCCCACGCCTTCTTCCCGTACATCCAGTATTGTCAAACCACATGCATCGTTAGTTCACCCACATGTAATATTGATCTATCTAAATTTGACATTAATCCACCCAAATGTAATGTTGATCCACCCACATGTAATATTAATCCACTCATATGTAACCTTTATTCACCCACATGTGACATTGATTCACCCACATATAACGTTGGTCCATCCACATGTAATGTTGATCCACCCACATGTGACCTTGATTCCCCCACATGTACCGCTGATCCACCCACATGTAACGATGATCCACCCACATGAAGCATTAATCCACCCACATGTAACATTAATTCACCCACATGCAACATTGATCCATCTACATGTAACGATGATCCACCCACATGAAGCATTAATCCACCCACATGTAACATTAATTCACCCACATGCAACATTGATCCATCTACATGTAACGATGATCCACCCACATGTAACCGTTGATCCACCCAAGTACAAGTAAATCAAAACCGTGACCAACCCAGCTTGTATGCCACTGCCCCACTCCTGGCATGCCACTGCCCCACTCCTGGCATGCCACTGCCCCACTCCTGGCATGCCACTGCCCCACTCCTGGCATGCCACTGCCCCACTCCTGGCATGCCACTGCTCCACTCCTGGCATGCCACTGCCCCACTCCTGGCATGCCACTGCCCCACTCCTGGCATGCCACTGCCCCACTCCTGGCATGCCACTGCCCCACTCCTGGCATGCCACTGCCCCACTCCTGGCATGCCACTGCTCCACTCCTGGCATGCCACTGCCCCACTCCTGGCATGCCACTGCTCCACTCCTGGCATGCCCCTGCCCTCTTGTACCCTGTGGCCCGGCAACACGTGACCAGCTATTGTGTCTACGGTTTAACAGAAAATCCGTCGTCACTTGGATTGATTGATTGATTGATTGATTGATTTTGGAACCGACATAACAGCATTCGGGGCATTCCCATAAGCGCTGCGTCCCCATCCTCAGCAGCCAGTGAAGAGTTCCAACACCGATAGTACCAGTAGCAATCTGATTATATGTCCGTCTCGCCTTTCCTCTGAGCGTCGAGCGTCGGCCAGATCCCCTCGTCACATCTCGCTGTCTCATTCTTACCAGACCATGGTGATCCATTTGCTCCTCCGAGGTGTACACGTGCTCCCACAAGGCCACAACCACGTCTGCCTTGTCATGCATCAATAGGAGGTCATTTGGAGGTGACAGGTTCGAATCTCGGTCGGTAACTATAGCTTACAAATTGTATTTTGTCTAGTGCCTCCTCTATTCTCTACTTCCTTCTTCTCCTTCTGTGAGCGCCAAACAATACTGTTTGTGTTTATTTATGTAACCGTGTCAGTGGCCTCAGCGAGTTCACCAATTGATTTTATGTGTAATACCTGTACAGCATTGGAACCGACCGATCATTTCTCTTCTTTAAATGTTTGTTAATATACTGGACACAGCTTTTACGGTCCGATGTGTTTGTGAGTTTGTTATTTGACCTATGCTGGTTCAATATAAATTATGAGATCTATGGTACAATATTAATGGTTTGATATGAATTTTGTTCGTATACCATAGTTTTAGGTTCATGTCTATGATAGACATGACTAAAGAAGACACCTTTTTTCGGAGTGTCTAGTAGATCGTGCGTCGAAGTACACTTGTTCTACAGCGAGACGCTGTCGTCATTTGGAGGTGACAGGTTCGAATCCCGGTCGGTAACCATAGCTTTCAAATTTTATGTTGTCTAGTGCGTCCTCTAGTCTCTATTTCCTCCTTCTCCTTCCGTGAGCGCCAAACAATACGATGTGTGTTTATTTATGCAACGGTTTAACAACCCAGCATGAGACGCGCGTAGACATTCTTTCTGTGTCTGATCTGTCTATGTCTCAATGAACTTTTACTTCACATTAACAGCCGTGGGATTCAGACAGAGGCAAGCTATTAGTATATGTCTGAATCGCGGACATTTAGTAAACAATGTAAAACAAAATAAACATCTATCGACACCTCAGAGATGTGATTTCACGCTGAAATTCCTTGTTCAACCAAACTGTGGGGTCTAAATGTTTTAAAAGAAGCTAACACACAAAGATAACACATTACAAGCATCAATGAGAGGCTGCCGTGGCCACATTATGAGAATTAGATGTCCAGAGTCAGATCCACTGCCAATGAAATTGGAAGGAATTACTGAACTTTCTGCCCCCCCCCCCCCCCCCCCTCACAAAAAACATATGTAATCAGCTACCATCCAGTGTACAAGCCAACACTTGTTATGTTTCATGTTTCGTAGTAATATACTAAAGAAATCTGGCTCTTTAAGGTAATATGCAACACAATGTATGTGTTATATAAGGTGTATATGTTGCCGCTTTGGTAGACATACAGGCACCCTATCGTTACTGTGATTGTTGCCCATCTTCACTGTGGTTGCTGCTCATCTTTGCCAAGTGCTGCGATATCTTCTAGCGGTGCTCTGTGTGATAGCTGGAAAGATTTGAATAAGCATATATTAAAGAAAGCTAGCTAGCTTGGTAGATAGGTAGATATGCAGGCAGAGAGACGAGACGAGACGATGGAGGGACGGACGGGCAGGAGAAAGAAAGACAAAAACAGAGAAAGAGAGGCTTTGAGTGAGAGACAGAGTGGTAAAGAGGACGAGATTGACAGACAGACAGAGAGAGAGAGAGAGAGAGAGAGGGAGAGAGAGAGAGAGAGAGAGAGAGAGAGAGAGAGAGCGATAGGGGAGAGAGTGACACGGAGAGTAAAATATATAGAGAGCACTTTAGAGAAAAAAGAAATAGCGACATGATAGAAAGCCAGAGCACATAAGACTTTCTCTCGTCTGTCCCTATACTTTAGAACCACTGGGTGGAAGTGCCTGGGGTGACTTTCCAGAGTTGGGTTCACCTGATGTAGCCAGGTATTCACGTCATTTACAGATAGCAACAAACTATAGGTCCCTTCTACAGGCCTTAGGCATCATACAGCATATGATGCTGGAGCCGTGTTTACAGGTAGTCAGTTTTAAATTCCCCACGGTAACAGTCAAAGGTTAACCATTTCAAGCAGCCGTGACCTTTGTGAAACGGCGCGTGACGTGTTTGACTAATAATAATTGTCGGGACCAAACGGCAGAAACCGTCCCTTGTGTGTGTGTGAGGGGAGTGGGGGGGGGGGGGGTGGTTTCACAGGAATTATGTCATGACGTCGTGGTGCAGGGAGGACAGGTAGAGAATCCCCTATATGGTGGCCTTGAGAGAAGTTTCTAGAAAGAGACAATCTGATTTCCGATGTTGTTTGTTTGTATTTTATAATAGTTATTCTGGTGTTCCTATAGATCACAGCCTGTGATTCTGATTTAAAAGCACTTTTTTTCTTCAGTTTTTTTTTTTTTTTTTTGTTTCATTGTCTCTTCATTGTTCTCATGTTTTCATCTTTTCTTCTCATCCCGTTTTTATGCCTCTTATGTCTTCCCCGCAATTATATGTTGTGTTTTGTGTATGTATTTGTCTGCTGATGAAGGCTAGTCGCCGCAACATCCTGTGTTTTCCGTAATAGAGCCATTTCTGATGTATGGTAGTTAATGATGGATGATCAACTGATAGGCGACATATTACTTAGGGGCTGTAAAAATATAATTTTAGAGATGAATGCTGTGTCCTTGATGGAGAGTAACCAATTAATCAAGAGAATTTGTTAGTCTTTTGGTTTATAAGTTTGTTGGTTGGGTAGTTGTCTGCCGCCTTGGCTGGTTCGTTGGTTGGTTGTTTGGTTGAGAATCGTCCAAATCACTTTGGTTTTATCTTAAGGCCGATGCATTCGCAAGGGAAGAACATAAACGTAGCGGCATGGGATAGGTAAGCATAGCACGTATTTCGGTGAGCTGGCTGAGAGTATGAGCTCAAATGGGCGATACAACGCCAAAGAAGGAGATGCATCCGAGTTCAGGTACTCGTAGCTCTGAAAAGAGCTGCATTTATCGGGTTGAGGGTGGCACAGAGACTTAGCTCCCGACCGTAAACTGAAGCGCCATCTCCACGTGTGGGTTGCTGAGGAACCAACAGGGGTGTTCCAGAATGGTACGGGAACTTCACACCTGTGGAGAGGCATTGTGATCCTTGAAATGTTAGCCAGGCTGTGGACGCAGACTGGGGATGGGCTGAAGCGGGGAGAGATGCACTAAGACATTAACTAGTGCGAGACATGGTCGTGGTTTAGCAAACTTGGGATAATCGTGTTTGAAGAAGACAATCCACATTCTGTAGACACGTGAGAAGGAATGGACGGGGATACGCCGTGATGATATAAGCTGGTTATGTCTTTGTCAGTCTCTCTTTATGTCTATCCTTCTGCCTGTCTGTATCTGTCTCTCGATCTGTCTGTCTGCTAGCCAGCTTCTCTGCCTACTTGCCTGCATGTTATTTTGTTTTTCGCATGTCTGTCTGTCTGTCTGTCTATCTGTCCGTCCGTCCGTCCGTCCGTCCATCCGTCCGTCTGGACGGATAGAGCACTGCAACTGTGGTGAAGGAAGAGTTGTGGCGCAGATCACGACACTAACATTGTGCTGATGACAGGGGTTCGCTTCTGTCCAGCTGATATATGCTTTTGTCTGTCCAGCCGATATATGCTTTTGTCTGTCCAGCTGATATATGCTTTTGTCTGTCCAGCTGATATATGCTTTTGTCTATCCAGCTGACATATGCTTTTGTTTGTCCAGCTGATATATGCTTTTGTCTGTCCAGCTGATATATGCTTTTGTCTGTCCAGCTGATATATGCTTTTGTCTGTCCAGCTGATATATGCTTTTGTCTGTCCAGCTGATATATGCTTTTATCTGTTCAGCCGATATATGCTTTTGTCTGTCCAGCTGATATATGCTTTTGCCTGTCCAGCCGATATATGCTTTTGTCTGTCCTTTAGTTTGCCAGTCTGTTAGCGCCGAATGTTGGGCTGCGCTCACCAAACTCCATTCCCCACATTATCCCAACGGTTCTGGCGAAGGAGCACAACTGGGAGTGTAGGAGCCTTACCCTAGTGCGAGAAAATACATTCCAAAGATTAAATGTCATGGCAGATGAGCAAAGGGTCTAGAATCGAAGCTCAGATAGGCGGACAGTTAGAGCATTGCTTTGCTGATCCGGCAGCTCTCGTCTTGTTTCAGATACATTGGTGCTACCTTTCCTCTGCGGTAAACTAGGCAGACCGAGAGAGGGATCATGCTGCATGGGCAACACATGGTCTTTACAATTCAGCCCAGGCTTTGTGTTACAGAGAGATATAACTTATACTAAGTCCCCATGGGCTGTAGTTATTGTACCTTTTTGTTTTTGTTTTTGAAGCACAATGTAATAAACTACCGTCTGCCAATGCGGCAAGGTGCTAGTGTGTGAATTAGTAGTATGCCCCTCTGTCTGTTAATTTGCCTGCGTATGTTTATCGGCCTGTCTATGATTATCTGTATGCCCATCATTTGTCTATGCATATGTTTGTTGCCAAGCATTTAACGCGCCCACTTCACACGCGTCAGCTTGCTCTTGATAATACGGGCACTAACCTGTAGATAAACATTCTTTCGCACCTGCCCGACTCCAGGTCAAACCCACAGGTAAACAACAAGGATCAGCTCAATAAAAGGTTAGCCGCATATGTTTGGTGGGCAAGATGTCTCCAAGGGTCAAACCTGGCCTCTACACGGCGCCTAAGCGCGGATGCCTGGAGTGTTAAGTGTATACGTATTGCTATCTGACCCCTATCTCTAGCTTAACAGGAATTACCCCGTTGTGTAGTGTGAGAACTTCTAGGACCCTGGTTTCTCTGTCTTCCCCTTCTCCCTCTTACTTCAAACTCCTGTCGTTGCCCTGTGTTTTTGGTCTTTTGAGCATTTGAAATAACCGCACACCTACTGAACCATTAAGACGCGCACTCAGGCGTACCTACATGTTTAACGACCCAAATTCGTACTGAAACAATATGTCAAGCTATAGATTTATATATCTGGCTACCTCAGTGCTTGCCTCTGTCAAAGATATTGGTGTAAAGCAAAGGTTCTCAACCTTTTATGGCCCATGCACCCCTTCACCGTATGTTCAGAACGTCATCCCACCCCCTTTCGTATTTCCTCCCTATAACCCCCCCCCCCTTTTTTTTTTATACAGTATACGTAAATATTGAAGTTACATTTAATAACACATTCTAGAACAAGTCTAGACGTCTACATAAAACGTGATTTGCTAGTCTACTTATGTTATAAAACGAATTTCAGAAGGGCGAGAAGTACAGAAACTTAAAGTATGAAGGAAAAAACAATATAAAGTAATCGGTTCTTGTATTAATGCGATCTTGAAATAACCTTAATCCCCCTCCCCCAGGAAACCCTAAAATTCCCCCCTGGAAGGGGGGGGGGGGAGGAATTCCCCACCGGTTGAGAACCACTGGTATAAAGACTTCTCTCCTGACACGCTACCAAGCATCATTTCCACGGAGACAGTTGCAGAGCTCGCGCGCCCCCTCCAAACTCAGACATAATCCAGGTGTACACGACGCACCATGCAGGTGTACACGACCACACCAGCCAGGTGTACAAGACCACACCACCATCAAGGTGTACAAGACCACACCACCATCAAGGTGTACAAGACCACACCACCATCAAGGTGTACAAGACCACACCACCATCAAGGTGTACAAGACCACACCACCAACTAGGTGTACAAGACCACACTATCACCAAAGTGTACAAGACCACACCACCATCAAGGTGTACACTACCACACCATCCAGGTGTACTCGACCACACCAGCCAGGTGTACAAGACCACACCAGCCAGGTGTACACGGCCACACCAGCCAGGTGTACAAGACCACACCAGCCAGGTGTACAAGACCACACCAGTCAGGTGTACAAGACCACACCAACCAGGTGTACAAGACCACACCAGCCAGGTCTACACGGCCACACCAGCCAGGTGTACAAGACCACACCAGCCAGGTGTACACGACCACACCAGCCAGGTGTACAAGACCACACCAACCAGGTGTACAAGACCACACCAGCCAGGTGTACACGACCACACCAGCCAGGTGTACAAGACCACACCAACCAGGTGTACAAGACCACACCAGCCAGGTGTACCCGACCACACCAGCCAGGTGTACAAGACCACACCAGCCAGGTGTACAAGACCACACCAACCAGGTGTACAAGACCACACCAGCCAGGTGTACCCGACCACACCAGCCAGGTGTACAAGACCACACTAGCCAGGTGTACAAGACCACACTAGCCAGGTGTACAAGACCACACCAGCCAGGTGTACCTGACCAGAATTTCACACCTACAGACAGAATATTCAAAGTAACTTGGCCACGACTCACTATAATACTTACGGACTGGGCTTAGATTTGCATCATGTTAATGTTTTCTTCTCTCAGTTTTAGGAAGTTCTTTGTTTTGATTTTCTGACAGAGGTACCTTAGAATGTTTCCTTGTCTTTGGTTTTATTTCGCAGGTTTTAGACATACCCTAGAGTGTTGGTTTGTCTTTGGTTTTATTTCGCGGGTCTTAGACGTACCTTAGAATGTTGGTGTGTATTCTATACTCGACTGCAGTAAGTACCAGACAACACACATTGTGCATGCCCCTTGCAGGACATTGCTTTCAACTCTAGGATGATCTTCTAGACAATTTTGCTTTCTGTATTGTGCCATAGCTTTCTGAACGAGAAATCAACTTTAAGTCTAACTGGCCGAATTGTTAAACTGTATATGATTAAGCGCGCGCGCGCACACACACACACACACAGGGTGGATTAAGACGGTGGCTTGGAGGAATATAAGCAGCACAGTAGATCCAGAACACGAAAGACCGAGATTTGTGGAGAGACATGAACGCCCTCGCCAGCTGGCACGGCACTTGATGGTAATATGATGAATCACACACACAAGAATACCAGCACACATTATAGGCTGACATGTTCTACGGGTGCAAGACAACAGAGAAGGGGGAGGAGGATGACAATACGAAGACGGTTCGGGAGGAGGAAGTGGGAGATTAAGGAAGGAGATGGAGAAGGAAAAGTAGTGGGGGGGGGGGAGAAGAATATGCGGAAGCGCATATCTGTAAATAGTAGGAAGAAAGTGAAAAGGAGGAGATGGAGGAGCATATCTATAAATGATTACCAGCCTTAAATCTATTGCCACTCCTGCCGACATTTGTGCCCGTTGAGCTGCCCCTAGCGCGACCGTTTGAGAATACTCATTACAGAAGGCCATTGCAAACGATACTTCAGAAACCGCTCTGCGGGAGAACAATAAATTTTATTGTAATCTTCCACGAACACAAGACACGTCCTTGGTTCCCGCCATACCTGGCATTGCCATTGTGTTCTTGAACAAATACACGACCTTCAAGAGATCTTTGAATTTGAACCTGTTCCTCCCCAGTATTTTTTAACTCATTAGCTATCACACCAAACGTCAAGCTGTGGCAGACATTAAGTTAGTTTACGACATTTTTTAACCAGAGGTATATAGATAATTTCTGCGGTAGCTTTTCAGTTGTAAAAACGTTCGTTTCTTGTTGGCTAGAGTCATGACCCGACATTCACTGCACTTGGGACATTTGCATACTTGTCACCATCATCATCATTCAGTGCCTTGTCGGCTGGCATGGGCGATCATGCCTCTGCACAAATTATGATATCCGACGGCATGGATCAATTCGTGTGTTGGCTCCCTTCCGTGCCATGACACCAGACTGTCAAGAATGTGCATACACTGTCGTAATGTTCACACTTGTATCTGATCATAACTGAAACATGTGAGTAAGTCAGTGCTTGTGTGTGTGTGTGCTTTGAACTCATGCGTAGTCCATACACATCTTCTAGTACACTGGACTGATGTGTGTGTGTGTGTGTGTGTGTGTGTGTGTGTGTGTGGATTAACCTTCCCTATTACCAGTGTCCCTCGTCATCAGGCGAACCCACTCCAACTTCTGAGGTGCTGCTTCTTCTTCTTCTTCTTCTTCTTCTTCTTCTTCTTCTTCTTCTTCTTCTTCTTCTTCTTCTTCTTCTTCTTCTTCTTCTTCTTCTTCTTCTTCTTCTTCTTCTTCTCCTTCTGCTTCGTCTGCTTCTGCTGCTGCTTCTGCTCCTCCTCCACCTCCTCCTGCTTCCTCTTCTTCCCCCTCCGTCTTCTTTTCCCTTCTTATCTTCTTCTTTCTCCTGCTCCCAAATCCTATGTCACCGCATCTTTCTCCCCTTCTTCCTCTGTCGGTCGTTCGTTCGTCTGATATATTGTTTCAGTGGTGGGAGGTTTGCGTAACAGTGTTGTGTGTTAACAACAGCTGTGCGTTATCTGCACCTTGTGGCCGACACATCCGACATACCCCGACATAGTTAACCAGGTTAGTCTTCTCGGGATCACAGTTCTTGACCTGTGGCCACCTGTTGACGATGATGTTTTCTGCATTTAAATAAATAACTTCCTTGAATTCCCTGGAATATGGCCAAGCTCGACTCACGATTTTAGGCAAATCGTGACAGTCTGAAAAATGAAATCGTTTTCACACTTAACAACACGTTTGTAAATTTGACAACAGCACCAGTAGCAATGACAACAGTACATCCGGGGCTGTGGTAGAGTGATTGTCAGGCAGCAAGCCCTTTACAGAACTTCACTCACATTACAGCCCGATGAATTACCTGGACCCTCAGTCGGTTCTCCTGTCTTGTCTATGTTCATTCTCAGGGTTCCTTTAATGCCCTTTATAGTGGTTTGACTGGACAGGTCGAGTTCATTGCACGGGGTTTCATCCCACATGGCTCGGTCTCTTTCCTGCCGAAAGCCTCGCATTTTTATCTCCTGTCGTGTTGTTGGGTCCCTGCTTTGCATTTCTGAAACCTTGACTCTTATAAGAGTTCTTTCTAAATAATGGTAATCAGACATTTAATATGAAGTATTTCTATCTGCATACAATTGGTTGAAGCATTTTAGTTGCTAACGCTTCATTATATTTGAGCAATTGTTTATTATTCGTTAAATATACTATATACAATGCATTTTCTTTGTTAAGTTTATGGCCGCAAATTATCAGTTGTTGAGATGTCGATGAGTTTGGAGTTTTGTAGCCTGTCGACCACAAACGAAATTCTAAAGATAGCTCAGCCACTTCTCAACATCGAAATATGCCAGGCAATAAATCGTGCAACCTATTGTTTATCGCTTCTGTGTGTAAATTCTCAAATGGAAAACCGTGTTTTGATTTTCTGAGATATTTCACTGCCAACATACTCCAACCCACTATCGGGAGCGAGGTAGCGCTCATTAGCAATACATGTGGCTGTCGCTAACATAAAGTTGAGAACCACTGAACTGGCGTGTCATCGAGGAAGGGCCTGTCATTTCATTTATGTATTATGTTAAAGAGGACGTGTATCACTTGATATTGTAGAGTCAGGCACGAATATCCGTGGCCTTGACACCGGGAAGCATGACCTATCAGGTCATGATGTCTTTCTGGACAAGTAAGCCGAAGCTACTGGGAACTACCCCGAATCATGGTGGCATATGCATTAAAGGGCACTGATGTGTACTTATAGAAAAGGAAAAGATAGAGGAGTAGATTGGCGTGATATTGCTCTGTGTAATCTTCATTGCACATTGTTACCCCATATAAGCGACCCCTTCTCCTCCCATATAAGTGATAATCTGATAAATCTCCTCCCATTTAAGTGATCCAACCTACCTGTATAAGTCCCATATAATATTATCTCCCATATAAATGATCCAGTCTCCTCCCATATAAGTGATCCAGTCATTTTCCATATATTACATAAGGAGAACATCATACCAGTGCACTGGAGGATGTCGTCGGTGAAGGAAGGAATGAAGGACACATGCAAAGAGAAACCCTGCCAGTCATGCATGAATGGAGGTCGTCTAATGCACAAAGTACCAAGAAAATTTAAACCGCACCATGAACCACCACAATTATAACCAAGGCTGATAAAGCCGGTTGAACGAGATGGAAAGTGTTATTTAATTTGTTCCTACACATTGGGATCGTATCGGAACAGTGCACACAATCGGCAGTATCGGTGACCATTCAAATGTGTATACTAAAATAACACAGACAGCAAACATTTGTTTTGTGGGTGGGTTGTCTAGTTACCAGGGCAGTTGCTTATTCGGCCTACTCTTCTCAATGTTCAACTACCGAGGGATGTGAAACGTGCGCAACTTGCGTGGAGGTCCTTGGAATTTTATCGTCCTTAAATGAGATAAATAGAAGTTCAATCCACTACCCAGGGATCAGGGAAGAGCATGCTATCCCTGGAAGTTGCATATTTCCTCAAAAACCTGACCATAGTCTATAGCTAGTCTGATCGTGTTAGAGATGGACATCGTACCACTTAGCTGCTCCACCACAAACCAGGACAGATAGGCTGATATGTAATGCGTAGTTTGTCTATATGTTGCTGCGTATACAGGCAATGATGTTGATGTTATCATGGGCAGAAGTCTGCATGGATGTTTTCGAAACCCCATGACATCATCAGTGAATTGTAACTATCAAACCTCTCAATGCTTAACGGGGAAACATCTGATCAAACCACCTGCCGTCTTCACACTGAAGCGGCTGTAATGTACACCCATACTTATCTCACCAGCCATGATAATACAGTTTAGCATTTTCTTTCCATCTCACCTCTGCGTGTCTTCTCATTTACATCAATATCTTTGTTTCACACCTGTATCTCCTACCTGTACTGTCGCCCACTATGGCCGCCAGCCAGATATGTTGTCTTTTACTGTCCGATATCTTCTTCTTATCTTCTCCGTACACCTTGAGATGTCAACCTGAATGTATCTAAAGACAGTCAAGCAGAGCTTGTTGACACCTCCTGGGAACCTGTCTTCAATTACAGATGCTAGTTCCTATCCCTTGACATGTCGGACTTGAGAGCCTCTACACAGAGCTGCCCTACCGTTGGCATACCGGCTCTGTGGCTAAGGGGTTACGGACACAATTTGTAATCCCGCATACCGCGTTCGAGACACAGCTGCGGACGATTTGGCAGAAGACCGCATTGCGTTGAGTTTCATACAATTCGGTATGAGTCCCGTTCGTTCAGAAAGCAACGCAAACTTTCTAAGAAATCAAAATTCTGGGGTTGACTGCGACGTTCTGTAAAGGATCTGTAGCATTTTTAACCACCGGCGTAGCTTTTGGGGATCACTGGAACCCACAAACCCCCTTTACGACTTCAGCGTGGAGACATAACAAAGTTTGAGCCCATATCTTATATGTCCAATCTTGTTCTGGTTTGGGGATTCTCTTGTCACTGTAAATTATTTAGGGCGCGACGATGGAGTCATGTATAAGTATAAATGATGTTACTAAGAGAACGGATGACATCATCCTGCAAGTCATAGTTAGACCAGGACTTCTGCCACCAGGATATGACGTCAACACGTTCGTAATGGACTGTTTCCGGGAGCGGTTATCATTTTTTACATATTTAAAGGACAAAGGATATGCCGCAAGGACAGACAGACAGACAGACAGACGGACGGACGGACGGACGGACGAACGGAAGGAAGGGAGGGGGAGGGAGGGAGGGAGAGAGAGAGAAAGGGACAGGCAGACAGACAGACGGACGAACGGACGGCTGGACGGGAAGGAGGGAGGGAGGGAGAAGGGAGGAAAACACATACAAGCATAATATGGAAAATTGTGAAAGTAAAGCTCGTTAGATAGAAATGAAGAAAACAAAGAAAGGAATAAAGATAACAAAGAAGGATTGTCTATGTATGAATGAATATAGGTAATGAGCTCAGGAATAATTGATGTTGTATTCGTTAACGCTCATAGAAATCGGCAATTCATTATAAAGGGCACAGCGGACAACAGAAAAGCGATCTATCAAAGGATATTCAAGCAACCATTTTCGCAACGAAAAATGATGGTTACAGCCCCCTGGGACCACAAGGGCATTTTGCTGACGGAATTCTTGACACTATGGACCATAATAACGTCAGAGGTTTGTTGTGAAGCACTGAAGAAGCTACGTTGGTCGATCCAAAACAAAAGGCGCGAAATGCTCACCATTGACGTCATTATCGTAAACGACAACGCCCGGCCCCACACTGCTGCTAGCACAAACGTTTTATTTGAGCAGTTTAAGTGGGAAATTTTCAACCATCCCACTACGGTCCGGTTTTTGAAGGTCTGGCTAGCTACCCGGCGCTTCGACACTGCCGAGGAGCGTATGGGTGGCGTCAGAAACTGGGTATGTAACCTGGCGGCGCCGTTCCTTGACGAGGGATTACAAGAACTCGTGCTACGGTACGACAAGTGCCTGAATTTAGGTGGTGACAATGTGGAAAAGTAATTCAGTGATGTATGTAACCTGTGTATGTATTTAGATGCTATTGTCAGGGAGTCTCCGTGGCGAAGTAGTCAAGCCATTTGGCCGTTTGACTCGGGCTCCGAAGGTTGTGGGTTCGATTCCGGACCGCGTCCTTCGGTTCACGAGTGAATTTTTTTCGGAGACTCCCGAGGGTCGTCGCTGGAGCTACGGAGTTCGTGCTTTGTGCGACGCTTTCCGCGCTGCGGAAAGAGACTGAGCCATATGGGATAAAAACCCGGTGCAGTGAAGTCGACCCTGTCGACTTTTAAGCGACTTTAAGATGCTATTGTCAATTTGTTTAAATTTTTACCAGCCAACATGATAATTATTTTGGAATAGCCCACGCGTGTACGTGTGTGTGTGTGTGTGTGTGTGTGTGTGTGTGTGTGTGTGTGTGTGCGTGCGTGCGTGCGTGCGTGCGTGTTATATTGATTCCGTGCGTGTGTGTGTGTGTGTGTGTGTGTGTGTGTGCGTGCGTGCGTGCGTGCGTGTGTGTTATATTGATTCCGTGCGTGTGTGTGTGTTAATGTGTGTGTGTATGTGCATATGAACGTATATATGTACACACACACACACACACACACACTTACATGCATAGATACATTCATTCACACTGCGTCATGAAGACGAATGACACTGTTGTTAGAGATACTCCTTCCGTGCGTCATTGGGGCGTGACGATGAAGAAAGACCTCATATACAGACCACAGACTGACCGTTCATCTACTGTGTGCGTCAACACAGGTCAGTTTCCAATGATCAGTAGTCACGGTTGGTGTGTAACCACATTAACTGGCATCAGTCCACCTATCACAGAATCAGTCCTTGACATTGGTATATATAAAGAAGTAACCGTGCTTCATTTGCGTAGATTTATAGTATAGAGTCGTGCTCTAGCGAGGCCTTTCTTGGCCCTTTGGCTATGACCTTTCACCACCGCTGAATCACAGGTGCACACTTATTCTTTTACCCTCTGTTTCTCCCAGTGGGGCGTAATCCCTCAATCGACTCCAAGCCATCACATCTTAGCTATCCAGTGAAGTTCTTGTCCTCCCCATCGTATTCAATTCTGTTTCTACTTGTCTTACCCGTGCATTTTAGATCTACCTTTATGATTGTTGTTATTTCCTGTGGACTCCTGACCAAAGCTTTTCAAGTTAAACTATTCTCAAGTTTTCTCAAAGGATGTTCTATCTAGCACCAACGTCTTTCACTAGATCGCTAGCGGGGTTTTAAAATAAACGTAATGTACTGGCTCATTGCTGTGTTGTGAGACGATAGTTTGTTACCATCCATCCATCATGTGATATGCCGGTAAGCGTGGGTGGTCAGGATTTGCTATTTCACTCGATCACCAGAGTCGTGGATCAGCTTAGTGTTCTTGTCTCGACCATGCCACGTGGTCAAGCCATCCAGGTATTTGCTTCTCTGCCTTCCCCTTGTTCTCTTCCCCTCGATCTTGCCAGTTGTCAAAAAGTTCTCCAATTTATTTCTTTTCATAACATGTCCAAAAATAGTTGACTGTCTACGTCTAATTTCTCTAATCAGTTTACGATTTTCATTTGTTTCTTGTAGGACTTGGCCGTTGGTTCTTCTGTCTGTCCTTGGTATTCTTTGCATTCTCCTCAGAAACGACATTTCCACAGCCATCAGATGTTTTTCAGCTTGTCTGCTCATTGTCCAAGTATCACATCCATACAAAAGTACAGGCTCTATATAGAACCTCACCACTCTTTTTTTTTTCTCGTAGCAATTGATATCTTTTTATTGGTCAGTATGTTTTTCATCTAGCAAAAGGCTTCCTTCGCCATGGCGATTCCTGTTCTAATCTCTTCAAGGCATCTCCCATCAGATGTTATGACTGTTCCAAGATAATTGTACCGATTCACTTGTTGAAGAATATTCCCATTTACCTGTATATTACAGTGTGATATTTCGTTATTCCTAGTTTGTTACAGTATGCTTCAAAAAGGGCATAATAGTTACAACCGAAAACTGGGGACCATGGATGTAGTTATACATCACCGTAACACAAAGCCTGACCTGAATTGTAGAGACCGTATGTTGCCCATGCAACATGATCCCTCTCTCAGTCTGTCTAGCTTATCCAGAGGAAAGGTAACACCAATACACCTGGAACAAGATAAGCTGCCGATTAACAGTAAAACAACCCTATAGGTCTCAATGAACTGACAGACCCCCAACTATGCCGTTCCCCGAACATTCCTCTTGTAACTTTACAACTGCAAGAAATGTGTACCATTACGGAGTAAACGCCCATCATTGTAAATTAATGTTGAGCATAAAATATGCGACAGCCATATCCTGATCTATATCTGGGTCATTCATAAACGGGTACACGCTTGAAGACCTATCCTGTTTCTATTTTAAACCTTAGTATTAAAACACCGGCATCTGTGGAAAAGGGGTTTGTGAAACGCAGTTTCATTAATTATCGACATACACAGTCACAGATTCATTGATCCTCGATATACAGTCACAAATTCATTAATCCTCGATATACAGTCGCAAATTCATTAATCCTCGATATACAGTCTCAAATTCATTAATCCCCGACATACACGGTCACAGATTCATTAATCCCCGACATACACAGTCACAGATTCATTAATCCCCGACATACACAGTCACAGATTCATTAATCCCCGACATACACAGTCACAGATTCATTAATCCCCGACATACACAGTCACAGATTCATTAATCCCCGACATACACAGTCACAGATTTATTAATCCCCGACATACACAGTCACAGATTTATTAATCCCCGACATACACAGTCACAGATTCATTGCTCCTCGACATACACAGTCACAGATTTATTAATCCTCGACATACACAGTCACAGATTCATTAATCCCCGACATAAACAGTCACAGATGCATTAATCCCCGACATACACAGTCACAGATTCATTAATCCTCGACATACACAGTCACAGATTCATTAATCCCCGACATACACAGTCACAGATTCATTAATCCCCGACATACACAGTCACAGATTTATTAATCCCCGACATACACAGTCACAGATTTATTAATCCCCGACATACACAGTCACAGATTCATTGCTCCTCGACATACACAGTCACAGATTTATTAATCCTCGACATACACAGTCACAGATTCATTAATCCCCCGACATAAACAGTCACAGATGCATTAATCCCCGACATACACAGTCACAGATTCATTAATCCTCGACATACACAGTCACAGATTCATTAATCCCCGACATAAACAGTCACAGATGCATTAATCCCCGACATACAGTCACAGATTTATTAATCCTCGACATACACAGTCACAGATTCATTAATCCCCGACATAAACAGTCACAGATGCATTAATCCCCGACATACACAGTCACAGATGCATTAATCCCCGACATACACAGTCACAGATTCATTAATCCCCGACATAAACAGTCACAGATTCATTAATCCCCGACATACACAGTCACAGATGAATTAATCCCCGACATACACAGTCACAGATTCATTAATCCCCCACATACACAGTCACAGATTCATTAATCCCCGACATACACAGTCACAGATTCGTTAATCCCCGACATACAGTCACAGATTCATTAATCCCCGACATACACAGTCACAGATTCATTGCTCCTCGACATTAACAGTCACAGATTCATTAATCCCCGACATACACAGTCACAGATTCATTAATCCCCGACATACACAGTCACAGATTCGTTAATCCACGACATACAGTCACAGATTCATTAATCCTCGACATACACAGTCACAGATTCATTGCTCCTCGACATACACAGTCACAGATTCATTAATCCCCGACATACACAGTCACAGATTCATTAATCCCCGACATACACAGTCACAGATTCGTTAATCCCCGACATACAGTCACAGATTCATTAATCCCCGACATACAGTCACAGATTCATTGCTCCTCGACATACACAGTCACAGATTTGTTAATCCCTGACATCCGCAGTCACAGATTTATTAATCCTTGACATAGAGAGTCACAGATTCATTCATCCTCGCCATACACAGTCACAGATTCGACATCCACAGGTCCTGTTTGATGCAGATAGCTTTGCAATGATTTCGTTAGAATGAGGCATAAGAAAGCAATGGCAACTTAAAGCTTGCCTAGTAAACGACAAACAGCCACTAAAACTCAGGGTTGATTGCAATACAACTGATTTTGTGTAATACAACTGATTTTGTGTAATACAACTTATTTGTTGTAATACAACGAGGGTCGGAATGAACACTCACAGTATGACTAAGAAGCTGGACAAAGGGTAAACAAACAGATAGTGGTTCGCGATAACAGTTTATCATATAGCGGGGCATGTCCGTCGGCGTGATGAACATGTGTTCGAACCCTATTCGAGACGGGCATTTGCTTCCATTCACCTGGGCAGCCACGTCGACCTAATTTAAATTTAGTACCGGGGAATTGTCTGTGGACTAAAGATGGCGTACGTGATATTGATATCACCAACTGAGCGGCCATCGGTCTAAACATCTGGGGTCACACATCATGCACCCAAACTGGTTGAAATAAGTAAAGCTCCTATTTAAAGACGATAGTATTCATTCTGGGATCAGGGGTCGAACGAACGAACGAACGAACGAAAGTCTTTATTTTCAAAGGGTTAAGAATTGGGCACGCAGGCCCGTCTGACTTTCTGCCCTTCTTCTCTATTTCCTCTCATACATTCTTTCATTCAACATCACTTATGAAGCAAATTTTGACAACAAAAGAACAATAGCATTAAAACGCATGAAAAATAATCAATAACAAATAACTCACTGAGGCAGTGTTTAACATGGGCATTATAAATATCTAAGGAGGGTGTAACGAGCCATACATAAGGGAATGTTTTTTTGGCTAGTTGTCGTTTGAGATAAGTTACCATTATTGTCACCGGTCAATGGTTCTAGACTGTAAAAGTGAAGTACATTTAACTACTTCTTCATTCGTATGTGGTATATGATGCTAGCCGCATATGTGTTATAAGATTCAATGCCAAAGAAAGAGCAGGCTTGGACCACATACAAGTGGATGGTGGACAGTGGGAAGTATCACGGTGAAGACCTAACAGATGGTGGACAGTGGGAAGTATCACGGTGAAGACCTAACAGATGGTGGACAGTGGGAAGTATCACGGTGAAGACCTAACAGATGGTGGACAGTGGGAAGTGTCACGGTGAAGACCTAACAGATGGTGGACAGTGGGAAGTGTCACGGTGAAGACCTAACAGATGGTGGACAGTGGGAAGTGTCACGGTGAAGACCTAACAGATGGTGGACAGTGGGAAGTGTCACGGTGAAGACCTAACAGATGGTGGACAGTGGGAAGTATTACGGTGAGGACCTAACAGATGGTGGACAGTGGGAAGTATCACGGTGAAGACCTAACAGATGGTGGACAGTGGGAAGTATCACGGTGAAGACCTAACAGATGGTGGACAGTGGGAAGTATCACGGTGAAGACCTAACAGATGGTGGACAGTGGGAAGTATCACGGTGAAGACCTAACAGTTGTTAATATGGTAGTAGACATGTCATATTATAATGAAATGACATTGTGGCGATATATAAGCCATGGTAGATCCGATGAATCATCCTATGACACTTAATGGGTTAGAGCTAATCAGTGCTCCCTGAGTGGTGTGGTTATCATTGCTGTGACTGCCTTTACTTTCAATGTCAGTTTCCGGTACCTATCTATCACTGGGTCGACGTGAGAACCGAGGTAAGTTTAAAGAATCCATGCCTCTTTGGGGATTCAAACACCTGACCACCGGGTCGGTAGGCAGACGTGAGGGCCACTGCGTCACCTCGTCCCCCCCCCCCCCTTGGACCTAGCCTGATGTCTAGTCACTGTGCCACCTCGTCCCCCCTCAACCGAACCTAGCCAGATGCCTGGAATCATGAACTGGTCGTAAATATACATAGGTACGTCAGGAGGCTTGACGAATCAGCATTGTTAGGTGTAATATCAAACGAACTCACCTGTTACATATGCATATGTTAACGGCTGATCGTATGTCAAAGTGACCACATTGAAAGCCGGAAAGTACGCCAAGAACACACACTGACGGATGAAGACGAGAAGGCCCACCGAATTGGTCTCTGTCGAGGAGCAAAATCAACTCGAGAAACTACTGACAAATGATATCGCATATCTGGAGTAAGTAGGTCAGCATGGCTGAACGGATAAGAAAGCTTGTTCTTAAAAATCCGGTGTGTTGATGCTGAGGTAAAGGGTTCAACCTCAACACCAGCCAATTAGACTAAAATCTGATCGTTCTTGACTTGGGGTAGTAAATTACAAGTACCTCTTAAGTCGGAGCGGGTTCGCCTTAGGCGAGGGACACTGTTATTAGGGAAAGCTAATTCACAATTAAAATTCAGCCCAGCACTACTAGAAGTACTGTGTGTGGACTACATGTAAGTTCCAAGCGAGCGAGCGCAATATATATATATATGGAGTACACGTAATTGAAACATTGCTGGTTCTAAGGAATTCGTGCAACTGCCATGAGTTTCCTTGTGCGATCTCTGGGAGAAGACCTTAGCATCCATGCCAATTTGTGGGCAATGAAAAAGATCATGTACAAACGAAATAGAATCTTGTAACATGCCTATGGGGTTACCAACGCTGCTGTCAATGTCCATGTTTTGTTTGTATTTGTATTTCCTACACATGTCGTGTTGAGTGATTTGTTGTGTGTTTGTTTGCAAATGTCAGTGTTGTTTGTTTCCGCGCGCGCGTGTGTGTATGTGTGTGTGTGTGTGTGTGTGTGTGTGTGTGTGAGTGTGTGTGTGTGGTTGTTTTCTTAACGAATGTCGCGTTGTGCTTTGTATGTATTGTTCATACGAATGCAGCAGTCTTTTTGTTATCGAGTTTAATTGTAATGTCTCAATGGTGTGTTGTCTGTTTTACATGCAAATTTCGCAGCCTTTATCTTGTATGATCTATTTGCCTGCACATGTCGGCTGTGTTGTGCTTTGGTTATCTATTTATCTGTTATTCTGCTCTTAATATCTGTTGTGCATCTTCCATTTAATGTTATAACTGCCTCTAAATCACACACTGAGCGCGTGAGACGTCAGATGGTGCGTGATGGTGGAAATGGCCATGAGCTCACATGTATCCATTATGAACGAACATTTAAAGAGCGAATTGGTCTGATCAACCACATTCGCTACCGCCATAGCTTGTACTTATGCCATTTTGTATGTACACTGTAACAAACTATCGTCTGTAATGATGGCCAGGTGCCAGTAGTATCTGTAAATCTCGCAGTGTTTGTGTTTTGTTTGTTTAAACGTATATTCCCTGCAAATATTATCGCGTCGTTTTGCGTTATTTATGTTACCTGCAAATGTTGCAGTACTATATGTTGTTGTTAGCCATATAGCCTGCAATTGTTGTAGCGTTATTTTGCGAAAACAAAGGGACCCACGCGTTCTTCTGCTCAGTTTGGCGTTGTTTATCGTTGTGCGAGCATCACTTACTATTAATAAAATAAGAAATAAATGGGGAGAACCGTTGAGGCCACTAAGACGATTAAACAAATAGAGACACATAGTATTATTTGGCGCTCACAGAAGAAGAAGAAGGAAATAGAGATTAGAAGACGCACTAGACAACATAAAATTTGAAATCTATAATAGTTACGACTGGGATCGAACCTGTCGCCTCCAAATGACGACGACGCCTCGCTGCAGGAACAAGTGTACTTCGACGCACGACCAACTAGACACTCCTCTAGATGTGGTTCCTACGAGGAATGTTGCAATTTTTGTGTGTGGACCACCGGGGTAACTAACAACAATTGCCTGAAAGCGGCTAATGAAACTAGATCAGTATATACAACAATAAGACATAATTCCTTGGCCATGTGATGAGAAGAGGGGAATAGGAAAACACCCCAACAACTGGAAAGACCAAGGGGAAGAGAGGCAGAGGCAGACTAACAGAAATGATGCTAGATGGGCTGAAGCGGTGGCATGGGGGAATATCAGCAGCAGAGTTGATCCAGAAAACCAAAGACCGAGATCTGTGGAGAGTCATTAACGGCTACGCCAGCTGGGAGGGTACTTGATGATGATGGCGATGAAGACTCATGGCCGATCATTTCGTTCTTTTTAACCTTAATGAAATACTTATTCACAATAAATCAGTGTACTTCAAATGTTTACAACCACAACAAGAAATGTATACTTGAAATGTAGATGACATGAAGTGTAGAAATAAAAACAAATAAAAACAAAACAACAAGAACAAAGACGTCCCGTTACAGGGACATGATGTGGACAAGTTAAGTATTAGACCCGACACATTTTTAGGCCTTAGCGCACAGAGGATGTAGGTGACTAGTTTATCCCTCCCATAGCAAACGACGAGAGCTGGCTGCGAATCCATATACCACTGGCCAGCGTATCGCCCCAGTCGTTACAACAAGCGCTCGTAGTGTTTACAAGCTGAGGTAACATTTCAAACTACGCCGCCGTCCGCCTGTGTTGTGATACTTGAATAACGCCTTCAGCTCTCACAAACACTGGTTTTGTCCGTTCTGTCGCTTACAATCATCATTTTTATTTTCGTAGTTTGTTCACGCTGGACTGATTTTTTTTTTTTTTTTTTCATGTAGGCTAGCTTTTCTTATTTACCAGTGTCCCTTGTCATTAGGCTAACCCACTCCCAATTCTGAGGTACTTGTAAAATTTACGCCTTGAGTCAAGGACGAGAAGTCGGCATTTTTGTCCAACGACTGGTGTAGGGATTGAACCTGCTACTTTGCCATCCGTACACCGAAAGTTAAAGAGCGAGCACTCTTACCCATTCGGCCAAGTCCTCTTAATAAGTTTCTTTATTAGTTTCTGAAGTTGTCACTGTCTCCTCCTCATCGCCAAGCGACATGTCCAGGTGGTGATGATAGGCATGCAGACGACAGCTCAGTTCTGTATCTGTTCTCGTCGACACAAACATTCATTCCTCCAAACTTAAACGAACAAGATCCAAGGGCTCCTGAATTGTTTATACTGGCACTCTTTGGCCTTGATCGTCTGCCGTCTTTACTTTTGTTCACCATGTTTACTATTTTCCGCACGACTGATCATGCCGCGCCATTTGTCCGCTTATTGAGATCGCAATGTCGCTTAGCTTTCATTCCCTGGCCAACGTTTTTGGTTACACAAATACTTGTCACGTGGTTTGTTTTTTTTGGTCACACGTGTTTGATGTTTGTTTAATTAAACACTAAAACACTCCATTTTGTTTCTGTGTACTTTATAAACACTTCATTTTGTTTATGTGTATCCATTCACTACATTTTGTTTTTGTGTACTCCATACATTCGATTTTGTTTCTGTGTACTCTATACACTACTCCATTTTGTTTCTGTATACTCTATAACTCCACGGTGTTTGTTGCTGTGTATCTATACACACCCCATACTGTTTCTGTGTACTCTATACACTACTCCATTTTGTTTCTGTATACTCTATAACTCCAT